>CM066224.1:2977193-3368398 GCA_033675125.1 Athetis lepigone
GTTGATTGATAAGGGTTCCTAACAAGTGCTTATCACTTAGTATTAATAAACTTTCGTCATCAATCCTTTATTGGTTTACGATTGTATTGACAGTAGTACGAGAGCTAACTGTAACGGACGGGGAAATACTTCTAGTATAGTATATAATAATAATGTAAAACTAAACATTATAAAATGGACGGGAACTGTCTCCTAAGCTACAGGCTGATAACAAAGGAGTGATACCTGTTGTTTAAAATAAAGACTTATTAATCAATAACTATGTACAAAAACTGCACACATTGGCTGGTCACCAAGACTCCCGATTTTAGGGTTGCGGAATGTTTATAATAGGTTCCTTTGGTTGCCTTTTATGTTCCGGGGTCACGGTCTTCTTCTTCCTGCCCTTATCCCATTTTACTTGGGGAGGAAAAAGACGTGTTGCACCGACCCCAAGTAAAATAGGATAAGGGCAGGAGGAAGAAGACCGTGAACCCGGAACATAAAGGGCAACCAAAGAAACATGAGTGGGTTTTAGTCAGTAAAAGTCTGACACGCCCCTCCCGCCGCACCCAGGACGGGAAGAGTCATTTGATGATTTCCCACTCCCCAAAAAAAAGACTCCCGATTTTTGCGAGTGGCATATAGCTTATTTTTCACACTTTTACATTTAATCTAATCAGAATTGTACTGTTTCCGTCAATTAGGATTTATTTCTGTAACTAAGAATCAATAAACCTAGTGTGTCAGGTTGGCCGAAGGACAAAACAATTCAACCCGAAACTTTTATATCAAATTCAGTTACGGACATATTTTTACTTCAGAAATTCAACCGATACTTTCGATTACCGTCTCATAAAAGACTATTTTGAACTCTATCATTACTGTACTTAAATTTATTTTGAATTGATGGAACTGCTCGAGTATTTTGCTTCGTTGATCGTAATGACAGGTCTCATATATCAAAGTATCGATCGTTATGGTCAGGAACTGATCAATTGATCAAACGCATCCGTACTTACCGTAATAAATCTTATTTAATTATCTTTGCGGACGATAAATTAATATTCATTAAACGTTTTTGTATCTATTTTATGACTATCTTACGTATTAATTATTCAGTTATGGTTCATTTTTTAAAGCTTTTTCTGAATTTTATACCAGTTGTCCCCTCGGTTTTGCCAGCGAAGTCCCCGTTCCAGTTTCAGTGGATTTTTGAAAATAAAACTATTCTATGTTCCTCCTCAGGACTAAACTAATATTTTATCTTCTGTCCTTTTCTTAATAAAATGGAAAGAAAAAGATGCATCATCACCATCATCATCTCCTTAGCCTTTTCCCAATTATATTGGGGTCGGCTTCCAGCCTAACCGGATTCAGCTAAATACCAGTGTTTTACGTGAAGCCTATCAGACCTCCACAACCTAGTAACTGGGCGACACGAAACCCCTTGGATAGACTGATCAGACTTTCTGGCTTCTGACAACCCGTTACGACTGTTAAAGTTCGACGAACCACAACCGGGACCGGCTTTACGTGCTTTCCGAGGCGGATGTCAGTGATGTCCAAGGTAAACTTTAGAACCTGGCCCGGATTCAACCCCACAACCACGAGAGGCGGGTGTCTTAACCACTAGGCCATTAAGACATTCAACGCTTAAATTTTGTTTAGTTGGAATAAGTACTTAAATGTTTTGCTTGCAGAGCCGTCTCTAGCCCTTGTGGCGCCCGTGTGCAACCAGTACCCTGGCGCCCTCTAGTCTAGTAGGAGCGTGGTCTAAATGTAATACTAACAGTTATATTTTCAATCGGAAATTTCGGATGGAAATGGTGCACTTTTAAATGATGTTGGGAACACAAGGAGGAGGTGTGCCACGCATGGGCGCACCATCGACGTGTCCTCGTAGAGGAGATTGGCGGCGGTGACCTCTCACGCCCGGCGCTGATTCAGGCCATGCTGCGGGGCGAGACGGAATGGGATGCCGTCGCCTCCTTCTGCGAAGCAGTTACGCTGGTGAAGGAAGCGGCGGCGCGCGAGAAGCAACGTCGAGCCTCTCGCCCCGGACTAAGACCCAGGCGAAGACGTCGAGAGTCGCAAGACGACTACCGGCCACCGTAGGCACGGTTCTGCGGATGGCGAGCAAAGAGTAGCTCGCCGCCCGGCTAGGACCAGGACCGCGTCGACGGCGCGTTAGTGTTCTACACGCGCCTCAAAGAGAAAAAGTCAGCACTGGAAGGGGCCCAACAGGGCCACGCCTGCCGGGGTTGCGGAATGTTTATAATAGTTACCGTGACCCTGGAACATAAAGGGCAATCGAAGGAACATGAGTGGGTTTTAGTCAGTAAAAGTCTGACACGCCCTCCCGCCGCACCCAGGACAGGAGCAGTCATTTAATGATTTCCCACTCACCAAAAAAAAAATGTTGGGAAGCAAAAAGTTTCTTAGAAAGAATATCCAATTTACTTCATGTCTTACATGTTTATTCAAAGATGACACTTATTCCAATTGTATGTATCAAGGCTTATTTCGCAAAACTACGGTGTAGCGGTAAAACAAAAATTGCAGCACGCGTACACAAGCCTTTGGAAATGACCGCAGCACATCCCTGGGAATTTCAGTTTGAACTTTATAGCAATAATTAATTCTAATACAGCCGAGTTAGCAATAATTGTCTGCGTGTTGTCAAACGAATCAAAACGGCGGCCGAAACCGGTCAGCGGCCGAACCCAGGCGGCGGCCGAATTGATGTCACGAGATGTTGCGACAGTCGTGGACAGGATCCAGCAGCTGGGACTCGACTTTTTGGCTTTTGAGGTGGCCCTACAGAAGTCCGAGGCCATGTGTTTTCTTGGTCCTCGGCACTAGCCACCTCCGGGTTCTCAGATAACAGTGGGAAGGGTTCACATCGGTGTCGAGTCGACGATAAAGTACTTGAGACTTGTCCTCGACAACCGATGGAACTTCAAGGACCATTTGCGACGTTTGGCCCCCAGACAGGCGAGGACTGGGGCTGCCCTCAAGCGGCTCCTGCCTAATCTGGGTTCTACGGGGCTCTGGTGTATGGGCACCCAATCTAGCCTTGGCTGTGCAACGCCCGGGCGAAGTCCCGCTGCCGCAGCTGTTCACGGCGTGGCGCACAGAGCTCCCTGCTTCGGCGAGATCTCATGACGGAATGGAGACAGCGATTGTCGCAACCCAGGGCTGGGCACGCCCTCATAGCGGCGGTAAGATTAGCGTCTTTGAAGAGTGGCTGGAGACGCGCCACGGCGCACTCACGTATCGCTTGAAACAGGTCCTCACCGGACACGGTTAGTTCGGGGGGCATCTGTGTCGGGTTCGGGCGGAAGCGACGGCTGGGTGTCACCACTGCAGCAATGGTCGCCTGGAAAACACGGTCGAACACACAGTGGAGGTGTGCCCCGCTTGGGCGAGCCATCGCCGTATCTTCGCAGAAGTGATCGGCGGCGGTGACCTCTCGAGCCCGGCGCTGGTACAGGCCATGCTCCGGAGCGAGAAGCCGTCGCCTCCTTCTGCGAAGCAGTTAAGCGCGAGGCAGCGTCAAGCCCCGCACCCCGGACAGGGACCCAGGCGTAGACGTCGAGAGTCGCAAGACGACTACCGGCCACTGTAGGCGCGGGTCTGCGGACGGCGAGGAGATGGGTAGCTCGCCATCCGGCTAAGACCAGGCCCTCGTCGACGGCGCGTTAGTGTTCCACGCGCGCCTCAAAGAGCAATCAGCAGAGAAGGGGCCCAATAGGGCCAACAGGGTTTCGGAATAGTTATAATAGTTATCGTGACCCCGGAACATTAAGGGCATCTGAAGGAACATTTTAGTCAGTGAAAGTAAAAGACACGCCCTTTCGCTTCGCCCAGGACGGGAGAAGTCATTTGATGATTTCCAAAAAAAAGACACCAATTTTATCTTTAATTATCTGTTTTAAGACAGTAAATTTATATAGAGTAGGAAAAGGAGAGTAGCCTTGCATTGTTACCGCGCGCCCTGCGTCGGTCGGCCATAACACGAGCGCAGGATCTTTGAGAGCGCCGGTATCGACGCATCTTTGGAGGTGTCATATTATATGGCGCTCGGCGCCCCCTTAGACCCGGCGCCCGTGTGCGCCGCACACACTGCACTATAGGTAAAGACGGCTCTGTTTGCTTGTGAACAAGGGAATCGGCGCCATTGCATAGGGAAAATATTCCTCGCCGGTACAGTGAGTAATTTATGTTAATTCAAACAATACAGAGTATTTACACAAGTACAGCACGTGACTCATCTTGGAGAAATGGATGGCTGAGTCAATATTATATGAATATATCTACCATCCGTCAATACAATACGTAGTTGCATGTAATATACGTATTATATTGATTTCACATCATTATACCTAAAGGTTTCTGTGAGTTTATTTTACTTATCTATACTATGCTATCCATACTAATATTATAAATTCGAAACTAATTCTAGCGAAACTACTGAAAGTTCGGTACAAAATAGTCCGTAGCTCGAGAAAGGACTTGTACTTTTAGCGAATCTTCAAGCAAAAACAAACTAGTATTAAAAATGTAATTTAGTTTTGTACCTTATTATATTTAAGATTAATATTGGTGCCGATTCTCACAGGCACAAACTAACGCAAATTTAAGTTAGGTGCATCTTTTTCTTTCCATTTCTTAAAGAAAAGGACAAAAGATACATCTATACTATAATAATATTATAAAGAGGTAAAATTTGTAAGTTTGTAGGTTTGTAAGTTTGTATGTAGGGGGTAATCTCTGGAACTACTGGTCCGTTTTGAAAAATTGATGATTTCCCACTTCCCAAAAATAAAAAGACCTGTAAGGGTAGTTTTATATGCATATGTGAGTGTGCTGCATAATGCCCCTCTCCACCTTTAGCCTTCACAATCTATCCATACTAATATTATAAATGGGAAAGTGTGTCTGTCTGTCTGTCTGTTTGTCTTTCTTTCACGGCAAAACGGAGTGACGGATTGACGTAATTTTTTAAGTAGAGATAGTTGAAGGGATGGAGAGTAACATAGGCTACTTTTTGTCTCTTTCTAACGCGAGCGAAGCCGCGGGCAGAAGCTAGTACTTAATATTATAAAGAGGTAAAATTTGTAAGTTTGTATGTAGGTGGTAATCACTGGAACTACTGGTCCGAATTGAAAATTTTTTTCAGTGTTAGATAGCCCATTTATCGAGGAATGCTATAGGCTATATACCATCACGCTACGACCCACGGGAGCGGAGCAGTAACGAAAAATGCGGGTGAAACCGCAGGAGACAGCTATTTTCAGTCAAATCCTGTCAAATTAAACAGCGCCTGATAAAAATTGACGTATATTTAGACGCCATGTTTTAAAATCGCGTCTAAATTATCTATGGAGTGTCTAAATTTGACAGGACTAAACTAACATTTCATCTCTGGGCAATGTTAAAAACGGTGCCAAAAGAAGAAAAAAAAAACATTTCATCTTCTGTCCTTTTCTTAGTTAAATGAAAAGAGAAAAATGCACTTAACTTAAATTTACGTTAGTTTGTGCACAAGAGAATCGGCACCATGTCTAGTTATTTACAGTAGGTTGTAGAACCAAATTAAAACTTATCTTAGTTTAATGTGAGGACAGAACGGATGTTTGTTACTCCTGCACGTAATAACAGAACGTATTTAATCCGTTAAGCGTCAAAGTTTGCACACGGGTGCAAAGTTTCATTGTTTAAACTATTGTTATATTTTTGAATCGGTCGACGGGTGAAACTTTAGGTACGAGAAAGTATTATAGCTTCTACATCAGAATATCGACTAGGGGTCATAATTTCACGCAATAACTTACAGTACCCAAAAACCCAACTAAACGCGGGTGAAACCGTGAGGAATAGTAAGTTTTTGTAGTAAATTAGAATCGTAGCTCACATGGAAGTGGTTCCTCCGGCATAGTGTCAGTGTTTTGTTAATAAATATTTTTCATTGTATTCGGATCAAATAAAGGAATTTATGGTTATAGATAGATAGATTTGATTTAAGATTTAAAAAAAAATATAGTAGTCTAGTAAGTAGTAATAGTAGTTAGATAAACGACTTTTTTTGCTGATCGTACCTAAAGATAACTGGCTACAGACACGACTATAATACATAATTATATTCGAAAACTAGATGCCAGAAAATACTTAACTATTTTATAGACATGAATATAATTATAAATTAATATCCCACCAAAAACATTTCATATAAAATGTAGCCAAGACAACCACATAAGGTAGATCCTGTAAAAATATATCAGATCTCATGTAGAGCCAAGCTTCTGAATCTACACGGCCTAACTCTACAGACACAAACTTCACAAACTCTACATATCAGTAAAAATGTATGGTTTCGCCGTTTCGCTACCGTCGTGGAAGTGATGCGAAAATTAAGTTTTTGAAGTAAGTACCGAAACAGCCAAGCCATACATTTTTACTGATATGTAGAGTTTGTGAAGTTTGTGTCTGTAGAGTTAGGCCGTGTAGATTCAGAAGCTTGGCTCTACATGAGATCTGATATATTTTTACAGGATCTACCTTATGTGGTTGTCTTGGCTACATTTTATATGAAATGTTTTTGGTGGGATTTCAGTTCTTTTTGTAAGTTGCTAGGCAGTATTTTCAGTGTTTTTTTTTTCTTTTCGTTATCAGGTTTTTTTGACTAAATTGACCTGAAAGTCCCACACTTTTTATTATTAAATACTTGATCGTACAACGGTGATCTTTCGATCTAGGAGAAATTATTAAAGGCTGTATTGCGCTCCCGAATAACTGTAGTATAGGACTCCACAATATAAACGAGCTTTCGTGCAAACGTGCAAACAATATTATTCTCAGATACATAAAAATTCAAACAGTACTTATACTTTCCGATCCCAACGCCATCTAGGGAAGTAAGACTTAAACTTTTTGTCATCGAGGATCGCGCTACGATTCCGTTCAACACCGTAACAATTTAGGTATGTATGTATATAAACAATTACCAATACATAAAATTATGCCCACTGAAATAAGCCGCAAAACTTATTTATACGAATACGAAAAATATTGCAATCGCAACACGACCGTCAACGACACAAGTTTATAATTTTCTTAGGTGGTTGATACCAAACTTACCAAACTTCTTATACCAAATGTCAGCTTTCTAGCACTACAGGAAGTAGCCACATCAGCAGTGTCAGCTTTCATAGCCCATAGCCTAATAGCCTAATCTTTTTCTTTGCATTTTTACTTGATTTATTCAAACAAACTTCCACACCCCCATTTTAGGGGATGGAGGGCGAAAGTTATAAGTTTATGAATTTTTCTGTTGGTTGTATACTAAACTTAGGCTACATACCAAATTTCAGCATTCTAGCACTTCAGGAAGTAGCCAAACATTTTGATGATCATCAGTGTGTCAGTGTGTCAGTGTGTCAGTGAATCAGTGACGAAATCGGTGTATTTTAGATATCAATAAAATCTAAAGTATAAAAGCTATTCAATTGAGACTTTGTATGTTTATTGAGTCTGTTATTGACATTATTTCTTGTGAATATGAACTATCTGGTACATCGGATACCAACTCTATGAGGGTTTGAAAAAACGACGAAACACTTCGAGAAAAGGTAGGTAGTGCCCCTGCGCTTCGCTTGCTTGTCTTGGCCGGGGGCACGACCGTGCCCCCCGATTAGAACTACAATACTTACATTTGTTTAAATTTAAAATAACATTACAAACTTGTTCTTAACCATGACAATTCACTTTTCATCACCAATATCATTGTTTAAAACATAATTTACTACAAAACACCATTTCACATTTTTATATTTTCACAAACTAAACGTATTTTTAACCGACTTCAAAAAGGAGGAGATTTCTCAATTCGACCGTTGATATACTTTTTTATTATTCGATAAAAAAACGAATAATATAAAAAAATCACCAAACCACAGACTACAAATTGTTTCTTCTAAATTAATTCGCGAATGGCCGCACCCGACGTAGACTGCGTCAAACTGAAGAAAAATGGCGACAATTTTTAACGCTCTTTCGAATTAAATCTATTTGCTTTACTTTCTCCTAAAATAGCCGTTACCGTAGGACGACAACGCGGAATAAATTGGCATTAATTTGTAGTGGAAGCAAAGTAAACTGTGGCGGGAAATAATAAAATAAACTTATTTTTGTACTTTACTTTTGAATTGCGGTTATATGAGTGGTCTGTTAGGTGTATCACTATCTATCTACTAGCTCTTGCCTGCGACTTCGGTCGCGTAAATGTCGGATATAGCAGATGCAGACAAATTAGAGGGTAAACAATTAATTTTGTTGTGGAATCAGGTCTAATTTTTACGCAAATATATCATCTTACGTACTTTTATCCCACCAGAATCTAGATTTTGCTTATGATATAGGTGCAGCTTCGCCCACAAAAATTTGCAAGTAACATTAGGATATGCATCAAAAATAGCTCGGGTTTTCTTAAAACTTCTTTTTCTGTCCAGGCAGTTTTCCCTTGGAATATATGCGCTTCCTTAGAATACATATCATTAGTTATTTAATATATGAATTATAAATAAATAAAAATAATGAAAAATGCCAACCAATAAAATCCACTAATTTTCCTAGACTTTTTCTAACTATTATATGTAAGGGACGACATTCAGTCAGTCATCTACAACCCAACACAATATTCCTTTGTTTCAGTTGAGTCTGCTGATAGACTTTTTGGCTTCTTAACGTTTCGACGAAACTATTGTGTTGCTGTTGTGTCTCGAATCACGTGTAACTAAACAAACATACACACTTTCGCATTTCTAATATTAGTATGGATATTTATAAGGTAATAGCCAGCTGTGGTCAGGTTATTGGCCATGATGAGTAATTTCCTTTTTTTTTCTTTTCCTTTGTTAAATACATAGCAAATAAGTTGTTTGCGGTCACCGATAACAACTATAAATAATAATTTATTTTTTTAAAACTTATTTGTTTAAAACTACAATTAACAGCCGTCACACTTTTTCAATCAAGTTCAATAATCAATATTTAGGTAAACATATTGTTACGAGCTGAGGGTTCGGGATAAATAAAAGTCCGTTTTACACGAAAAACACGATAACTTTATTTAAAATTCACACTAGAATTCACTAACACAAACTAACACAACACTACACAAAACACACACTTTATATCGCAGTCGTAGTTCCGCTTCGCGGCGATGTTCACTGTTTCGTTCCCAAACTGAACTGAGTCCCGTGCCGACACGTCCGCTATTTATATCTCCGGTCACATTTTCTAGAAAGTTCGACAACCCGAAGTACCCAGGTGCATTCCAGAACATTCCAGTAACATCGCGAATGATCGACGATGATCTGGAAGTTTCTCGAATGACCCCTCGGAACTCCATCGAACGTTCTAGAACGTCGTGGAACTTTCCCGAATTTTCTAGTAAATGTGCCCGGAACAATCGACACTTACGTCACCTATACCTACCTACGTAACACTGCCCCCCTCCTAAGACATGCTCGTCCCGAGCATCATTATTCCCGTAGTATCGTGCCAGCCGATCTACGTGAACAATTTTAGGCGCAGTTCTCGTACTCTTCCGTATTCGGTAGGTGACGTCATTGATTTTGGTCACAATCTGGTATGGTCCATCCCATTTTGCCTGTAGTTTAGGCGACTTCCCTTTGCTACGCACTGGGTTATGCAACATCACCAGTGAACCTTCGTCAAATCCGCTATTGTTCATCTTCCGGTCATAGCGAGTTTTCATCCTCTCAGACATCTGCTGGCCTGACTGTCTGACATGCTCATATACGTCATTCATTTTGTTACGCAGGTCATTTGCATAATCTGTTATGCTGCTTGGTGAATCAGGGGGAATGCCAGTTATTAAATCTGCCGGTAACCGCAACTCTCTTCCGAAGTTTGCAAAGGCTGGTGTCACAGTTGTGCTTTCGTGAACAGCACTTCTGTATGACAGAAGAAACGGCTGTATGTGCTTGTCCCAATCCCGTTGTCTGCTCGCCACAACTTTGGCCAGATATCGTTCCAGTGTCTGATTAAATCTTTCCACCATTCCATCAGATTGTGGGTGATATGACGTGGTTCTAGTTTTATGAGTACCCATTACGCGACATGTTTCCTGGAAAACTTGAGATTCGAAATTTCTTCCTTGGTCGCTGTGGATTTCTAAGGGTACCCCGAACCGACAAAAGACTTCGTGGACTAATTTATCAGCAACTGTCGAAGCTTCTTGATTAGGAATTGCAAAAACTTCCGGCCATTTTGTGAAATAATCCATGACAACCAAGAAGTACTTGTTACCGCATTCACTTTCAGGGAATGGGCCAGCGACGTCTAGTGCTATCCGTTCCCAGGGGGCTCCTACGTTGTACACTTTCAGTGCACCCCTGCTGCGTGTTTGAGGTCCCTTTACTGCCGCACAACTGGTACATTTGCGACACCAATCTTCAACATCCTCTCGACAATGGATCCAATAAAACCGTTCTCGGATCTTCAACAGAGTCCTCTTAACACCCATGTGACCTCCTGAACATCCATCGTGGTAGAGCTGAAGAACCTCTGGTACCTTTGCTTTCGGTACGACCATTTGCAGGTGGCACTTGTCTCCACGAGCATTTTCCCATTTACGGCACAAGACACCATCTTGGAGTACCAAGCTCTCCCACTGTGCCCAATAGCTCTTTGTGGTTGTACTCATTGCTGCAACATCGCACCACTTAGGTTTAGGAGCATTAGCTTTAATCCATCCGAGAATTGGCTTAATATCCGAGTCATTCTGCTGAGCAAGTTGTAGAGTTTCCTTCCACTCATCACTAAGGTCTGTTCTTAGCATTCTGACAGGAACTGCTTCCTTAGCTTCCTGCCGGACACAATGCTTGCAATCTTCAGGACAAGGCCTTCGTGATAAAGCGTCTGCATTACCATGAGACTTCCCGCTACGATGTTCAATTGAGAAGTGAAACTCTTGCAGCATTTCGATCCATCTTGCTACTTGCCCTTCCGGATTTTTAAACTGCAGCAACCACTTCAATGCAGCATGGTCAGTCCGAAGGTGGAATTTACGTCCCAGTAAATACTTGTTGAAATGTTGCAATGTCTTTACAACGGCGAGGAGTTCACGTCTGGTTACACAATAGTTCCTTTCTGGTTTCGATAAAGACTTGCTGAAGTAAGCTATCACAACTTCGTGATCTCCTTTTCGTTGAGACAACACACCACCAATTCCAGTATTACTTGCATCCGTGTCAATTACGAATTCATTTTCTGTATCAGGATAGCCCAAAATCGGAGTATTACACAACCGTTTCTTTAACTCCTCAAAAGCTATGTCACAGCTATCATCCCAACAGAAAGGTCTCTTCTCCTCAGTAAGCTTATGTAAAGGTTTGGCGATGTCCGCAAAATTCTTGACAAACCTTCGATAGTACGAGCACAAACCCAGAAATGCTCTGATCTGTGTCTTGTCTTGTGGAATTGGCCAATCCTTAACAGCGACGATCTTCTCTGGATCAGTTTGCACTCCGTCTTTAGATACAACGTGCCCCAGAAAACTAACTTGCTGTCTAAAGAAGGTGCACTTCTTTGGACTTAGCTTAAGATTAGCTCCACGGATTTTAGACAGTACACGTTCCAAATTTTGAAGGTGGTCTTGGAATGTACGACCCACGATGATGATGTCATCTAAATAGACTAAGCAGGCATCTCCAATTAATCCGGTGAGTACCTGCTCCATTAACCTTTCAAAAGTTGCAGGAGCGTTGCACAATCCGAATGGCATAACATTAAATTGCCAAAGTCCTTTTCCTGTAGAGAATGCGGTTTTTTCCTTATCTTTGGGGTCGATTTCCACTTGCCAGTAGCCACTTTTTAGGTCCAACGTGCTAAACCACTTCATTCCTGACAGCGTGTCAAGAGTGTCGTCGATCCTGGGTAATGGATAGCTGTCTTTCTTTGTAATGTCATTCAGCCGACGATAATCCACACAAAACCGCATGCTGCCGTCCTTCTTTTTCACTAGGACCACAGGAGAACACCAGGGACTAGATGAAGGCTCTATAACTCCATCCTTTACCATCCTTTCAATCATGGCGTCCACTTCCTTTTCTCTTGCCACTGGTAACCTTCTAGGTCGCTGACGAATAGGTAACTCATTTCCTGTGTTGATTCTGTGCTGAACTAATCCAGTCTTCCCTATGTCAGCGTCATGTGCAGAGAAAATATCGGCGTATTGAAGCAACATCTTCTTAGCCTTATCCATTTCTCCCGCAGATAAATCTGTGCGACAATCTTCCAGAAGATTCGAGATGTGAGATCTTGCATCTTGAGCAACGTTCCGGGAAGGCGGATGTTGGCAATTACGCATCCAAGCTACTTCCTCACAGGTACCCATCAACGTACCCTTCTGGATAACTTGTGCTTGTTCACTTGGGTTCAGGATGCGTACAGTTGCAACATCAACTGCTCGTACTAAGCTCCGCGCCATCTTCCATGGAAGGTTCTCGTCCAATCTTTCAACGAGAATGCATCGATTTTTCTGTCCATTATTGCGTGGAAGGCTAACTGGAACTATCGATTCCGACCTGGGAGGAAGAACAGTCTTCTTCAAGCAGTGCACTTTCCCTGATGGTGCACCTTCCATGAAGACTTCTTCCGAACCACACTTCAGGACTCCCTGATTCACGTCGATCTTACAATAGTGCTGTCGCATGAAGTCTAATCCCAGGATGCACTCGTCTTCTATATCAGCCATAATGACTTTATGCCGATAAATGGTGCTACCCAATTTTAAGTTTACCTCCTTCTCGCCTCGGACGGGTATGTGCTGACCGGTAGCTGTTACTAAATTTATGTGGTCATACTTGCTGAAGAAGTCCCCAAGAAGACGATTTGCTCGGGAACTGACAACCGTGCGAGAAGCTCCAGTGTCCAACGTCAATTTACATGGTCTTCCATTCACTGCACCTTTGATGATCAGGCTGTTCCCATCATGGGCTTGTGAGATCAATATCCTTGGGGCTCCTTGACCACCAGCCAGCACCCGCCCCGCAGTTCTGGCTTTTATTCGTTTCCCTGCTGCTGAGCGGTGGCATCAGCCGCACTTCTTTCCCGGGTCTGTTCTTCGCTGATACCACTTCGCTTAGGGCAACTTGAACGAATGTGACCCTTCTCTCCACAATTGTAACATGTGGGACTGTACTTGGAACGGTCACGTGACGATGCCGCAATCTCCCTGATGCGGTGGGCACGATGGTCTTGCCGCACTGCCTCTACTTCCAACGCATGGGCTAAAGCGCTCTTCAATGTGTCATGGTGCCCAAGCCTCACAGCAGCTCTAACCTCAAAGTCCCGTACGCCATCGACAAATGCTTGCACCAAATTTCCCTCGATGAGCGCAGGAGCAGACTGGTATGCCTTCCGTACAAGTTTTTCCACCTCCAGAGCCCACTGCTGCAAGTTTTCCCCGGAGCGTTGTACACGATCTTTTAACTGAGCACGAAAGACGTGCTCCAGATGAGCGTCCCCGTACCGAGACTCCAAGGCTTCAATTAGCTGTTCATACGTGACATTGTTGCCGAGTGCCTCTAAAACCGTTAACGCCTGGTCGCGTAGGCCCAAGGTGAGTGCGGTCTTTGCCTGCGCATCCGTCCAGCCATTTGCTTCTCTTACAGCTTCAAATTGAAGCTTGTACGCGGACCAGGAAGATGTTCCGTCGAAAGGAGGTGCTTTAAATCCACGCACTGATGGTGCGGCAACAACAGGAGCCGCAATCTCACCTCCACCAGACTTAAGACATCCCAACGTTTTCTGAATGTCAGCGATCTTGGTTTCGGCCTCGAGGATACGGTTCTCGTGAAGCTCAACCTTTTCCTTCACGGCTCCAATATCTTTGCCGAACGTCGCATGTAGGTCTTTGATTAGGAGGATCTGTTCCTCCTGTCGGCGGGCCTGATCTTCTTTGTCCCGTTGCAGCTGTTCTTCTAAACGACGGCCTGTTCGTCGTGACGGCGGGCCTGTTCTTCTTGACGACGGGCCTGTTCTTCTTGACGACGGGCCTGTTCTTCTTTGTCACGCTGAAGCTGTTCCTCCAAGCGGCGGGCCTGATCTTCTTGACGGCGGGCCTGATCTTCTTGACGGCGGGCCTGTTCTTGCATCATTGCCATCAGGGCAGACAGATCCATTGTCACCGGTGCTGCAGAAACACCAGATCCTGATACCTGAGCTGATGCTAGCTCCGTCGTCGGCTGGCTACCACCCGGTACGTGCTCCGAGGTTGGGTCAAATCGCCTCTGGTCCACCTCCTGCTGACGTTGTTGGCTCCTCGTACGGATTCCTTCCGTGTCGTCCTTCGGTAACACAGGCATAATTTATCCCTCACTTCTGACACCAATTTGTTACGAGCTGAGGGTTCGGGATAAATAAAAGTCCGTTTTACACGAAAAACACGATAACTTTATTTAAAATTCACACTAGAATTCACTAACACAAACTAACACAACACTACACAAAACACACACTTTATATCGCAGTCGTAGTTCCGCTTCGCGGCGATGTTCACTGTTTCGTTCCCAAAACTGAACTGAGTCCCGTGCCGACACGTCCGCTATTTATATCTCCGGTCACATTTTCTAGAAAGTTCGACAACCCGAAGTACCCAGGTGCATTCCAGAACATTCCAGTAACATCGCGAATGATCGACGATGATCTGGAAGTTTCTCGAATGACCCCTCGGAACTCCATCGAACGTTCTAGAACGTCGTGGAACTTTCCCGAATTTTCTAGTAAATGTGCCCGGAACAATCGACACTTACGTCACCTATACCTACCTACGTAACAATATATACTGTCTGTCTGTTACGCTTTTACGGATGAACTACTGATCCGATCGTGGTAAGTACAGAGACAGAGTAATCTTGAACTTCAAATTAGAACATAGACTACTTATGATGTTACTAAGACTTAAAGATGACAAGAAAAACATACCATTAACGACTAAACCTTCGAACACACGTGATTCGAGACACAATAGAAATAGAATAGCAGCGCGACAGCCGGCTGTCGGTTAGTCGTTGAAAGGTTAATCCTAGGAGAACTAGGAAGGTGCATAAACGCTACACTGACTTAAAACGAATTTTGAAAAGGTCAAAAACAAAAAAGTCTAACACTCACACATACACATTAATTCCCAAAATGGTCTGCAATTTATCGGCGGCCTAAATTTATTATTATTAGCTAATATACCCTTGCAAGTAAGTAAAAAAGAATGGGTTTATGAGATAATAAGGATAGTCCACGATAGTAGATTTCTTTGAAGCAACACAATGATTTTAGTTTCCACTTTCTACATTATGTACATAAACATAGATCTACTTATTGTTTTATTTTTAATTGAAAGTTTTTTTCATACCCAAAGAGTGGCAAATGGGCGGGGTTTTAGGTATCAAGCAAGTTTTAATTTCAGCGCAGAATATTTTTTGAAACCTTCGGGTACCGGAAAGGATTCGCCCGCCATCTTCGATTTCGCAAGTGAATCTGAATCTATAGGTAACAATATGGCAAATTCAGATTTAACGGTGGTCGCAACAACCGTGTTATTAACCTTTTGTGATCTTTAGGGAAATCAGGTTATGTCAGCATAAATTGACAACACGGCTAACGCGGAGCGATTGACTTCTGCACTGTATGTCGTGGGTTAGTTCCATTCCAATATTTTTTTGTAACGCCCAAATACCTATATTCTTATCTTAAAAACCTTGTAGCAGAAGACATAATTATGCAGTTTTGCTTCTACATGGAGTAAATTAACGCCCGTAAAGCACACATAGCTATGTCACTGGTCTACAGAATTTTAGAAAACCTCCCTGGCCTGTTGGTCTAGTAGTTAGTAGCTCTGACTGCTAAGCCGGAGGTCGTGGGTTCGATTCCCACCCAGGACAAACCCCACCCAGGACAAACTTTGTGTGATGAGCATGATTGTTTGTTCTGTGTCTGGGTGTGATTTATCTATCATATGTATGTATTTATAAATTATATAAGTATGTATAACTATCAGTTATCCGGTTGCCATAACACAAGCTCTGCTTAGCTTGGGATCAGATGACCGTGTGTGACTTGTCCTAAGATATTTATTTATATTTATATATTAAACACAGTTGCTTTTCGCTGTCAGCTCCTATGTATGCTTAGATTTTTAAAACTGCGCAACGGATTTTCATGCGGTTTTTTCAATAGATAGAGTAGTTCACGAGGAAGGTTTATGTTTATAATATGCATATTACAGTAAGAAAATCCGAGATTTTCAAAAATGTATAATACTTATTCGAAGCTGGGACGGGTTGCTAGTGTAATTCTAAATTTGGCTCTAAATTAACGTATAACAATGCCTTGAGCATTGTAGTAGTTGTTAAAATAGCTGTCCAGAGAATTGCAAGAGCTGAACAATGGCTATAACGTAGGGAAGTGTATAGATTTATGAATTTAAGTTTTATTTTTACTAACAAATTAATTAATTATAATTGAATGTATGTTAGATTAAGGGTTTATGCAGTCTGAAATAAATTTGATTTGATAATATATTATAGCTAACTAACGATAAAGAAGAAATCTCATTTTAGTGCCATACCTTTTCTAAGAAATAAGAGGTTATAATGTGGGTAAGTAGAAACTTTTTTCCTTTAATATAATCTGTGGTACATTATGGTGTCCGCGTACAATTCGCGATTAACTTATTTAATATTCTTCGTAGCTAGCTAGAAAACAGTTGCGATCTCCATAACAAGGTAGCTGCCCCAACAATCGTCTATTAAATTATAATAATGTATAATGTCGTTGTATTGACTATGTGCTATCCGCTATTTTCGCATGTTTTGTTATTGGTTAATGACATAAAACACTGATGTGGTAAAAAATACGGATGACGACAGCATAAAAAAAATTGGCATTCTGTTTAGGCCGCCTGATAGACCGGCCAAAAATACAGGACACGTATTTTTTTGCTTGATCAAATTAATAAAAAAAAAATACAAAGATAAAGAGCAAAAAGTTTCGGATTCGGGGCTTTTGACATCACTACCTTGTACATAAATTTTGTATAAGATTGTGACGTCACGCGAAACTTCAACGCACTGTATCGTCGTCATTTTACATTTAGGAGAAAAAAGAAAAAATACGTGTCCAAAATTTTTGGATAATCTAACTGACGGACTAATTACTTTTTTTCCTCGTCTCGCCTATTATTTAACACCATTTACTTTTAATTCCAAGTACATTCAAATATATAATGACTCCTGTCAAATTAATATAATCCTAAAATTTAGACAGTTAAGCGCTGACTAATTTAATTAAAATTTAATTTAAATTTTGTTACCCGACTGCCGAAAGGGGGATTTTTTTTTTGGTGAGTGGGAAATCATCAAATGACTGCTCCCGTTCTGGGTGCGGCGGGAGGGCGTGTCAGACTCTTACTGACTAAAACCCACTCATATTCCTTCGATTGCCCTTTATGTTCCGGGGTCACGGTAACTATTATAAACATTCTGCAACCGCCGAAAGGAGGGTTATGTTCTTCAAGCGTAAGTATCCATACTAATATCCATACTAATATTATAAATGGGAAAGTGTGTCTGTCTGTCTGTCTGTTTGTCTGTTTGTCTTTCTTTCACGGCAAAACGGAGCAACGGATTGACGTGATTTTTTAAGTGGAGATAGTTGAAGGGATGGAGAGTAACATAGGCTACTTTTTGTCTCTTTCTAACGCGAGCGAAGCCGCGGGCAGAAGCTAGTAATGTATATGTCACCGGAAAATAACATGATCCGTAAGTTTATCAATCAAGTTTATAAACTTCCTAGTAGATTGATAAACTTACGGATCTTGTTATTTTCCGGTGACATGTATATATGTTTGTATGTCTCATTCTATGGCACGCTCTACAGCCTTACAAGCCCACAGTTTAACGGATTTCGACGTATGAGATGTCATTGAATACGTCTCAGTTGTGGGAGTGACATAGGGTATTAAATTAAGAAAAAGGAATAAAAAAATATAATTAAATAATCAAAAACCCACCTGCAATTTCGGAAGTTGGTGGCAATTAAGGTGCGTTGGGGTAAGATCGGCGTGGGGTAAGAACGTAGGAATAAAATATTCCACTTATTTGGCTATACTTTTTTATGCTAGCCACTAATATTGATCCTTCCTTAGGTGCATAACTCGTTTAGATACCCTACTCTTGCGGATAGCTTGTTGAAATTATTGAAAGTGATCTGTGAGCACTCCGCGACCACTAAATACTGTTTACTGACCGATACACTCGTAAGTTGAATACCAAGCAAGCATAGCTCTTAAACTAGTTTTAGTTTTGCCATAGGTCAATGGTGTTTGGTTAAGTATCGGAAATGAGCAGAAAATGTTATGTTAAAAATTTTATCCATATCCATACTAATATTATAATAGGAAAGTGTGTCTGTCTGTCTGTCTGTATGTTTGTCTTTCTTTCACGGCAAAACGAAGCGACCGCGACGGATTGACGTGATTTTTTATGTGGAGATAGTTAAAGGGATGGAGAGTAGGAGCTGTAGGTTATAATAATGATATTTATTAAAAAAAAATTAAATGCTTTTTGACTACAAACTAGTATATTATTTTATTGTTAAAATAAGTTTTGTTTATACCGTTTTCCCCTTGCGTTTTCACTAGCAATTTTGAGATTTTAAAAAAGTACCTACCCATAGATATATTAAAGAAGGAGATATGCCCTGTAGACGAAAATGTATCGGATACCTGTGTCTCCTGTTATCCCTACCACACGGCAACTACTACACGCGCAGTTCAGTAAAAGCAATAGATACGCAGCCGCGCACACACCCGCATTTCTTGTACTAGAACGTACAACACAATCAATTATGAACCTTAAAACACCTACACAGCGTGTATTTACCATGCACCGCAAAACTTACTCACACATTAACATTGATGGCTATCGTTGTGCTGTGCAAATGCAATTTATTTTACATTTACGCTAGTGATTGACTAAATCGGAAAATTATCGAAACTTCTATTTATTATCGACCAAATCCTTTTTGGGTTCTCGGAAGTAAAACTAAATAAAACTAAATAAAACGATGGCGTAAATTGATAAATTTGGGTTTGTGTAACTTAAAAGCATTTTTGAATTTTATAAATGAGAAAACGATGCAGTTATTTATTTATTTATTAATTTTTTACGATGGTATAATATACTGATACAAAATGGACACGATGGTCCAGATGCCACGCGACATGCACTTGAACCGTGTTAGGTAAGCCGAGGGAAATATTTAAGGACGCTGTAATATTTGGTCACATAATGACTAATATTAATAAAACAAAATTAAAACAGGGTAAATATTAGTATTTACTTTGATATTCCATACGGGTTAAAACGGTGGACAAATTAAAAAAAATAACTCCCAAACAATATTTTATTCGTCAGGCGACTTGGTTGTCGATAACCTACGCTAAAGGATTTGCACATGGACATCATTAACTCACGGCAAGAACCAGCGGCCGCATCACGCGATTCTTGCGTTTAGTTAAATATCGTTTTGTGATTTTTACATTGCTTGTCTTGTCACTAAGTGACAAGCTTGCGTAGTTGTGAAGGAGCAATGTATTTGAGCAGAAACAATGCAGTCGCTGTGATGCTTAGAAACGAAATAACAGAAAATACTTTTCGATTTGTTATTTTTAATGATTTTAAAGACAAATATAGGAAAAAATATATGAAATGTGATTCCATTGTTGACATAGTTTTGGTATCTGCTTCACTTTTTGCAAGAAATCGCTGAACAATACGGTATTTTAATTTGTTGACACGATGGCGTTCGAAAGCACACTAGTTCGCGGACACGGCCACTTACGTACGACCTGTATCACGATTGCATGTTGCGCGGACAGCGACACGCCCACTTGCCACTTCTCCTGTTATTTATATTTCTATGTACCTACCGTAACGATAATCATGAAATGAATAGAACAAATCAAGTTACTTACATTATTTTAACAGCAGCAAAATTAATCCAATTATCAAAAGGCCTTTAATTTTCGTTTTCTAAAAATCTTATAAATACAACCGCACAAAATACCAGAAAAAATTCTACTAACGGTACCAAATAACCTTTTTCCTTTATGTAGTCTAAAACTAAGGCTATCTAAGGGTTGTCTATTGTTTGCCCGAAGATTATATGCCATAATCATCATTTTCCCGAATTTCATTTACCCGAATTTCATTTGCCCGAATGTTTCATTTGCCCTAAAAGACATATGACATACTTTTAATTGCCCGAATTTTAGATACCATAATATACGAATGCCATAAGTATTGTTTGCCCTATTTTTATGTGCCATAATAATTATTAGACATAATATTTAAATGTCATAATATTTAAATGGCATAACAAGTATTAGACAAATATTTAAGCCCCGTAATGGTTTTTTTTTCTGTGCATGGTTGATGGTGGGCTAGGTCGACGGAGCCCCGCTTCGCGGGGCTCCTACTTCTGTGTGGTTTATAAAAAAATAACCACGAAGCGGCGAAGGGGATGGCGGGGTCTATTCGCTCGCTTCGCTCGCTCACACGACCCCGCCATCCCCTTCTAACCTAACCTATCCGAGTCGGGGTGCCCTAAAGTCCCAATTGCATCCAATTTCTCTTGATATAAACAACCGTTATACACCCAATGTCGATGGCAAATTATGTTATGGCATATCATAATTATGGCATGTGATAATTAGGACATGTGATAATTATGGCTTACAATGATTATGGCAAATGATGTTATGGCAAGTGACTTTATGGGAAACAATGATTCTGGCACGTGACTAATATGGCAAATGAGAGTAGGGCAAATGAGTATTATGTCATATGATATTATGGCTGTTGACTATTATGGCAAATGAAATTAGGGCAAATAAAATTCGGGTAAACGGCGGTATACCCTATCTAAGGTCCCAAAAATGCGTTTGCGCAAGTCATTTGTTTAGTAGAAATGCGTGACAAACACACACACCACATCAGCTAATAGGACATTGAAAGAGTGACACATCGAATTTTACGATCAGAGAAATAACATAAGTAAGAGAAAACTGCACATTATTATGCGGTTAAGAGTACAAAAACCTAATACCATCAAGCTAGCCAAATCTGTAAAATTTTCCTAATCAAACTTGAACTTAATAGTTTAATAACAAAGTTGAAAATGCATCAAAGAAAGCACAAAATCAAGTAATATTTATTTTTCAAAGTACACAAAGAAATTGCAAATAGAGCGAGCGGCGTGTGCTTGCGATTGTACTCGACATCTTTAGGGTAGCAGGATATTGGTTTTTGGATATTGGGATTTTACAAGAGTAGCTGGTAAAAATATAATAGCGCGTGTTTACAAAACAGTGATTGTCTTCCTGCCGGGTTGCGGAATAGTTCTAATAGTTACCGCGGCCCCGGAACATAAAGGGCAACCGCAGGGACATGGGTGGATTTTAGACAGAAAAAGTCTGTCCCCAAGTCCCCCCCATTAATGATCATCAAATGACTTCCCCCGGCCAGGGCGAGAGAAGTCATTTGATGATTTTCCATTCGTAAAAAAAGTGATTGTCTTCTTTTGACTATGATTAATTTGAATGAAGTGAAGACTTGAATAATTACAAGTCACAAATGGTGGCGCTTCAAATAATATAGGTAATTACCTAGGTATTGCACTTGTTATTGAAGCGCGAGTTTATAAGATATGCTGTGCATGAACTGTGTGGTAATGATTAACAGGATACGGTACAATGTCTCATCATTGTTGCATTCAGTATACCTGTAGAAAACATGACTCAGTAACAAATACTTTTTCCAATTATTCAGATTACTACCGAGTCACACCGGAATGGCAGCGGCCGGCAGCGACGCGGCGAGAACTTTCAGTGTGAAATAATTTTAAACTTTAACTACATACTTAAAAGACCAGTAACGCTTGAACAGCTTGAAAAGGTCGCGAGGCCGCCCAAGGCGCCGCGAGGCCACCCGCAGTGCCGCGAGCGGCCGCGCGCCTCGAGTTTCTAGCGACGCTAGCGGCCGCTGCCATTCCGGTGTGACTCGGGCCTTATGAGGAAATATTATGGGGTGATTAAGTTTCAAATCTCTGACACTGCGATGGTCAATATATTTACCCGACTGCGCGATGCAAAGGAGGGTAATGTGTTTATCAGTCTATGTATCTATGTTTGATTCTATGTGACGTTCTAGAGACCGAATGCGTAGGCCGATTTTGATAATTCTTACGTCAATCGATTTGTCTTAACCTGGCGAGTGTCACTAAAGACATGACAGTAATCAAAATTCACCACAGCGACAACCAGACGCCATATTGTCAAAAAAAAATGTCGATGAACCATGTGGAGTGGGGTGTCGTTGAATAGGTATTTTAAAATCATCTTTAGGTTTCTTTTATCATTTTTCATTTTAAATAACAGTTTAGGATATATAACGATTTAAAGTTGTTTAACAAAACAATATTATTCTCGCTAATTTTCTTGCTTATTGATTTAAGTTTTTATTTCACGTAATAAACGATATACAAACAAACAAAACATGAAGAACAAATATTTTTAGTAAAAAAATAACTTTATTCATAGCTAAGTCGCCGAGTAAAAAAAAATTACCATCATGCTTGATAGATGACGTTTTTCATTTGATGCACGTTTGTGAATCGTCTACTTATTTAGGTTTTCATCTGATTTAAGCTTACCAAGAGGCAAGAGAGAATAGTTAAGAGAGACTTTAGTACATACGTAAATTTGAAAATATTTAATTTGGTCTTAGTAAAAATGTTGCCACTGTGATATTGTGCTGGGGTGTCACTGTACACAAGCTCCAAGGAACTACTTTGGACCAAGCTGTTGTTGATTTAAAAGTACTCGCGTTCTTGGTCAAGCATGTGTAGCTTTGAGCCGAGTTAGGTCTCTAGAGGGACTAATCATCAGTAGTTTAGGCCACCGCAAGTTACTTAATAATCCCCACGATATGAACTCCCTCAATGAAATGACTAGATTGCGAAATTTTCCATCTTATAACGAAGTCTATGCACCGTAACTAAAAAGTATAAAATAAAATAAAAATTATTAAAAAACAAAAAACCAGACAGCGTGAAAACTAATTTTAAAAAATACGTGAAAAGTACAGAACGGCTCACAGTCGGGGCACATTCGATTTTTTACCAATTAAATCTTTCTAAGGGGCCCCGACTGTGAGTCGTTCTGTTCTATTCTAAACTACTGGGCTTGTTTCTTTCTTTTCAGTTTTTATTTAAGTTATATTTTTCACGTATTTTTTAAAATTAGTTTTCACGCTGTCGGGTTTTTTGTTTTTTAATAATTTTTATTTTATTTTTTAAATATTCTGTTCAATATTCGATTTGTCAAATCTAAAGTCAATGTAATGGTATATCCATACTAATATTATAAATGGGAAAGTGTGTCTGTTTGTCTTTCTTTCACGGCAAAACGGAGCGACGGATTGACGTGAATTTTTAAGTGGAGATAGTTGAAGGGATGGAGAGTAACATAGGCTACTTTTTGTCTCTTTCTAACGCGAGCGAAGCCGCGGACAGAAGCTAGTATATATATATATATATATTTAATGTAACGTAATGTTAATTTTAAAATGAACTAAAGTTCAAAGGTTGTGTAGCTATTTAGTAATCTGTGATATTAGTGCGTTTGTGGATATATCAATTTCACGGAAAAAACCTGCTTTTTATACTTATTATGCAAATCATTCAAGCAATGATAGCTAAGATAAATACGGAGAAAAGAGCTAAGCTCAAATGAGGAATTATTCCCAATAGTCCCCTCTAGCCCTGTCCTCAGGGGTGACAGCTGGGAATTGTCTTCCCAGTTGTCACTGGGGTGACAATTTGTGCCGACTGTTCCCTTTGAAAACTGAATAGAAGGGACAAATGGGAAGTCTGTTTCTCAGTTGTCACTGGGGGGTGACATTTGCTACGATTCCTTGATTTGTTCCCGTTGAGTCACACCATTTTGTGTAGCACTGTTTTAAAACTAACTAACTGTTTTACAAAAGTACTAGGCGCGCAGTAACGTGAAGTGGTAAATGGAAAACGTGATCCTGAAAATTAAAAATTATACTGTGAATTTAAAATTTTCGCACATGACTACTACTTCACGTTACTGCGCGCCTAGTACTTTTGTTAAACAGTTAGTTAGTTTTAAAACAGTGCTACACAAAATGGTGTGACTCAACGGGAACAAATCAAGGAATCGTAGCAAATGTCACCCCCCAGTGACAACTGAGAAACAGACTTCCCATTTGTCCCCTCTATTCAGTTTTCAAAGGGAACAGTCGGCACAAATTGTCACCCCGGTGACAACTGGGAAGACAATTCCCAGCTGTCACCCCGGAGGACAGGGCTAGAGGGGACTATTGGGAATAATTTCTAATTAGTTACGTATGCTACGTATATGGCTCTCGATCTAAGTGATTTTATTCGAAACTAGAGTTTACTTAAAAATTAACCCTTTACGAATTTAGGAGCAAAACAGAAACGACCAAATGAAAAACAACTCTTTTATTATCATAGGAGTTCCTTGCCATAATTTTAGGTAAATAAGTTAAATAATAAAATCACAACTTAACGAATACTTAAAATTAACTCTAACGTCGCTCGTCAAATTTAAAATTTTGAATTTAAATCACAAGCCAACTGTATTTGTTACCAAATCAAATGTCAAACAATGTCAAACGTTGACGTCGTAAGCAATTCACTTATTTCTATGGCAGGTAAAATAGACTCAAAAATTACTTTAAAAAATATTTAAATTTTATACCAACGAAACGAAACAAATTAGATAAAAAAATGTTGTTAAATGTTGCACGTACATAACATATTATTCTAAAGACAGTAAGTTTCCAATTCATAGCTCGACTGGTAAGAAGTTCCATCCCAACTTTAAAATAACATTAAATACGTATTTATTCGCGTATTGAACTTCTCACGACTCGATAAGACATTATTTTTTTATGAAATAATTTTTCGCATTTTTTTGTAAATATATTAATGTACAATTATTAATTAATGGCATGGCGCAGTTTCCAAGGCAACTTAAAGTTTTAGGTTCAAATTTTATACATCTACTCTTTTCTATTTACATGTTTCAAGAGAATCGTACAACTAGTAATTAAGCGTGAAAAACGATTCAAATTATCAACTTTTACCTAAACATACATCACAGATAGAGATATAAAAAGAATTAATACATATTGGGCGTGTGAGTTGCATCAGATGGACATCATAATAATATAGTCATGTGTCTGGGAATCGTGGTACAAAGAAAACTAAATTACAACTGACGTTCTGCACATAAATCAATACGGATTATTATTAAATAAGGAATCATTGGAAGAAATAAGGAAATCGAAATATACAAAACGAAATTACAAACTAATCGCGCAAGGAAAGAAGACGAGAAAAACAAGGAACGAATCGAATTTGCTTCATTTAAAAGCTTACAAAGTCCATTCGAAAAAACTGGCAAGCACTTACATATTAAATAGATAATCTTATGTATTATAAGTTCTGATAACGTCACTGACATTTGTTAAAAAAATAATTTTCTATTTGACTAGAGGTTGCTTATTAAACCTATTCATAGCAACGATCAGTTTCAGAATCGTACTAGAAAGTATGATGACCGCATGTTTTACGTGAGTTATCATATTTTGGACGACCTCGTCGTTGAATGAAATAAATAAGTAAATAAAAAAGTTTAAACAAAAAAAAATAATACTCGAAAAATTTAAATGGCGAAAATGTTCCTCATGAATGAAGATTGTTACCAGAGCCACGTCGAAATATATATTGAACACATGCCGTTTCACTTTTTATCATCTACAGTTGTTTTAGAATCATTCTTCTTGTTGTCGTCGAGGGTTTCTGAGTTGGTGACGTCGGAATCTTTGTCATCCTTTTTGTTATTGTTACCTTGGGATTCAACGACCTCTTGAGTCTTGGACTTCGATTCCCACTTGCTTTGAAACTCTTCGTTCAACATTTTCTCGAAATCATTGGAAACTTTATTCACGTTCTTCTTCATGGTCGGATCTGGGCAGCTCTGCAAGTTAAAATGTGTGTTTATTCGGTACAAATTCCTATAACCTTACAGTAATTCAATAATGTTCTATCAAGTTACCTTCAGGTAAAGTCGCACATTGTTAAAAATGCGTCTAAAATCCTGTACGACCTGCTCGTATTCATTATAAGATGAATTCTTTAGTTTTGTCGATATATCATGGAGACACATTGGATATTTTACAACTTCATAGAATCTAGGAGCCTGAAAATAAAATACTTTTTAGAGCTGGAGCTGGAACTTAAAGAAACACAAACGTATGAAATGCAAATACTTACCACTTTTATGTCCATGTCATGTTGAATAAAAGCAGCTTCATTGATTTGTGATAGATTAGAAACGATGGTCTCAAATTTCTTCACTGTATTAGCAGGCAGAGGCTTCTTCTTTTTCGGATGGTACCACATTCCCGACACGGCTACTTTTGGTTTTCCACCGGTTTTTTTGTGATTCTCATCTCGAATATAATTGCCAGTTTGGTCAAAATTTGGACAACGAGTATTCTCCTTTTTTTCCTCATTCCTACACTCGGGAATATCTAACGGATCATCAGGTTCAAGTAATAATTTTGCATCATTATCAAGTAGTTTGACTGTATCATCAGTAAAAATTGATTGATCTTGCGTCTTGCTTAAAATATAATCATTTTTAGCAGACTGTTGATTCCATACACAAGTGAGATCTTTAGACATAAAATGGTTCAGTCCAGTAGACCATGCATCACTCTGCCCCATGCTGAGTTTAACTTGCTTCAAATCTTCAGAAAACTCATCAGTTGCACTTAGACCCAGCGCATCATATAAACGTGCAGTGTCAGATTTAGATCCCTCATGAATGAAATCCATTAGTTTGGGTGCAGACTGTTTAGCAGCTTCCCAAGCGCGGTCTGATGTCATCGAACTTAAAAGCTCTAGTGAGTCAGCAGTTCTCATATCCAAACAGGGAATGCCATGTCGAGGCATTATCTTTTGGTCTTCTCCGAAGATGTCGTCGGAGCGTCTGGACATCAAACAGGGCCATGATTCAAGATTATACTTTGGTTGGGGTGCTAATGTGACAGGCGGAAACGGAACTTTCATTTTAAGAGCTATATCATCCGCCACTGAGCTGTCGTACACTGTATCCTGAGCGACGCCTTGTACAAACGGTGAAATTGGATCTGCAGGTTTTATAGGCACCTTGTAGCTGCCGGGCTTCATATAAACTTTAGACATTTCATGAAACTCATCGTTTTCTGGGTCGAGGAATTGTACGGGGCCAGAGATATTGCTTGAAATCGTCACAACATTTGATGGGACTTGAATGTTATGAGTGTGATGAGTTAAAAAATCGCTAGGTTCTTTTTGGACCATCTGACCCCATGCCGCAAAAAAATCGGCCTCTTCCTTTGTATCCCCACAGCTATTGTTCTTCTGTACGTAGCAACCCCGCATCTCGGCTGCTGCTGCCATACTCGGTATCAATGTCTTCTCCACATGGCTCAAAGGTATCATTTTGGCTTTCAATTCCATGTCTCTGCGCTGCAACAAATCGCAAGGCATATTTCCTAGAAGTGGTTGCCCTGGTGCTTTACCGAGTTCCGCATCCATTTTATGTTTCAGTTGAGTGTACAGTTCTCGTTGTTCCGCATGACACATACCTTCGAGAGCACGAAAATCTGGAACATTAGTGATAGTCCAGGATTGGCGTGGTTTCGACTCACGGACACTACACGGATCGCATTTATACGGAGTTTTTTGGTAGCTGTCTAAATCAGTTTGGTCGCTCAATGGGTAGAAGTTATGTGTGTTTGGTGGTGGCACTACCGGATACTTCTTATACGGTACTCCTGATCGTGAGGGCCATGGACCTTCGTTGAAGCTCTGGGAAGCCGCTTGAGATTGGTTCTGTACCCAAGGGGGTTGAACAGCATTGAACGGCTGCGGAGAAGCATTGACGGGCCGCGGAGTACTAGCATGTGATTTAGCTGGTTGAAACTTATTCTGATTCTGATTTCTCGGTGCGGCCGAATTGGTCGAATAGTAGTTGTGTGTAAAACTCTTCTGTTCCATAGTAAAACCGTGATCAAGACACTTAAATGTTTTATAGATATGAGTCAACATTTCTTTAGTGACTGCCTGCCATTGCACAAAACATTCTCTTATGTTAGGACTATAGTATTTATTTTCGATTCTTGAAAACGTGTCATGCTTCTCACTAAGCAGTTCCTTGACACCTTTCCAGCCGTCTAAAATTCTTACAAAAGAGAAAATGAAGTTTTTGATTACCCAGGGTATGCCTTGAGAGTGGAGGTTGGCGACCGCACTGTCAGGTTTCTGTACGTTGGATCTAGTTTTAGCACAAATCGAGTGTATATTCTTAAAGCAAGGTCTGTTATGATGAGCAATTGCTATATTTTCTGCATCAGTGCAGGCTTCCACCGCCAGTTGAACGATTTGATTCGGGATTTGATCATGTATAACAATCTTGTCTAACGCAGTGAGCAAAACTTCAGATGATACGGAAGACTTATTATTCTTGTCCTCGTTCTGATTGGTTTGTT
Source organism: Athetis lepigone (assembly GCA_033675125.1). Taxonomy (NCBI): domain Eukaryota; kingdom Metazoa; phylum Arthropoda; class Insecta; order Lepidoptera; family Noctuidae; genus Athetis; species Athetis lepigone. The sequence goes on from CM066224.1 coordinate 3,005,918, forward strand.
TCTGATTTTGATTCTGTTTTTGATTATTGGAATCTGTTCTCAAGTCGGGTATGTTGCACAGCTCAGATACCATTCTCTCGCCTTCAACAAAAAAATCGAGGCTAGAAGTGGACTCAGAAGTCAAATTTCTTTCCTTCCGTGGGCGATCGACTTCGGAGCTGTCCTTGTACCTCTCATGATAGCGAGGGTCATTATTGTAGTTGCGTTTATCTTGACTTTTTACTATTTTCTTCTTCGCACCGGTGCCGATTGGTTCTTGATTGGAAATGGACCAGGAGCTCTGTGATCGTCTGTCGCTGTCGGTTCTTCCTCCTATCATCCCGGGTCCGCTGTAGTTGGGTGAAGATGGATCAAAAACAAGGCCAACGAGAGGAGAATTAGGTGGCGAACTAAAAGTCGGCGCCGATGGGTTGTTGTACCTGAAAGTAATAGTGGAATTCAATTTTTCTTTCGTGCGACTAAGACAACGTGGAATGGACGTTTATACCTTGGGTTGTGGTACTGTTGGCTGGACGCAGTGGCCTCGTAAATGCCGGTCGCGACGCGGCAGTAAGTCGCCATGTTTTGATCGGACAGATCTTTGCTGGAACATCCTATAAGTGTGTGAAATAACACTTTTTAATGAATATGTATACACAAAAATAGGCTTCTTTTAGAATTGCCATTTACATTACAATTGAAAAGGCAAATGGGTTCTTGTGTACTATTGACATTAAAAAATATTTGTTGTTTTTGAAGAATGATTTGACAAAGACTTCTGATATATTAGATACTAGCTGTCCCCTGCGGTTTCACTCGCATTTTTCGTTACTGCTCCGCTCCCGTGGGTCGTAGCGTGATGGTATATAGCCTATAGCATTCCTCGATAAATAGGCTATCTAACACTGAAAGAATTTTTCAAATCGGACCAGTAGTTCCAGAGATTACCCCCTACATACAAACTTACAAATTGTACCTCTTTATAATATTAGGATAGATAAAATTCGGCTTTTTTACTTTAGTGGATGAGAGTTTCAAGTTAAACAGTATCTATAAAGTATGTGTGCAAAGTAACGTCTATTTTTTTTTTACATCTTAAAATAGACCCAAGCTTAAGTGGGACTGGGCGGGCCACGTATTCAAAATGCAAGAAGATGGGCTAGGGTAGAGACTGCTGACCCACAACAAAGAGCCCAGGAAACGCTGGCGGGACAGCTTAAAGACGTTTATCGGAGACTGGAAAGAGAAGCAACTAAATAGGGAAATCGGAAGTCTAAGGGAAACTTTTGACCGGTAATGGGACAATATAGGTTGAATAAAAAAAAATAAAGCCAAATTACCAAATTATTTTAGCATTCCACCATTATTATTTATTACAGCTGCAAAAAACATCAGTTTTTATTACGAGTAATTTTTACATCTACTTACCATAGTTCTTTTGCTGCATCACGGCATATTGATGCTGGGTTTGGTAGCCCCCAGCCTGGTGGGGCATGCCCCTCTCTCGCCCCCCATCGGAGCCACTGTCGCGATACTCCTCCGTCTTACTCGACACGCCCCCACCATACTCTTGCATTGGGCTCGCAAATTTCTAGAAAATATTAAGAACTTGCGATAAAGTTTCTGATAATACTTGGTAAAAGTTGTTTATCCGAATTTAGCGTGGAAATGATAGCTGGAAAGGTTAAAGAAGCGTTCAACCTTCCTGGTTTATCGCAGGAGATGACCTGAGTGCAGAAAGGGCGATTAGACATCTTCGGTGTGATCTGCAGGTGACAGACTTGGCGATTCCACCACGTAAGCAGACAGAGGCTCAAGTCAAAAGCTGGGCTCGTTTTCATGGGAACCTAGTGGAACTGTGGCTGTGTGGTGAAAGGTTGATGTGGTTTGTCTGCGAGTGATGAGAAGTGCATGATGAATTCCACAAGCACTGCCGAAACAGAACTGCCAGTCCACCAGGAGTTGAAGATCATTGTGTGGTTTTAATTCGAGCCTGACAGGACCCCTAAAGAGGAGGCCATCCATAGGGATATTCTCGGGCTAAAATAAAAACGGTTGATGATGTTTAATTGGATAGAGAAACCTGTAAAAACAAGATGATCATTGAATAGTATAAGTTTTTGAAGAAAAGTGCAGTGCATTGTCGACAGAGGCTGCTCTAGCGTTATTCGGGCTGGTTATTCTGTGAAAATCTCTGTTCTAAACTAAGGCTTAGTCGATAAATGCCCAATTCGTAAAATGCCCAACAGCTTTTAAAAGGGCTAATTCGCTTAATACCTAGTCCTAAATAATGGATAGCCATTTATTGAAAAAGGCTGTACGCTGTACAACATCACGCTAAGACCTGCCGGAACGGAGTAATCTATACTAATATTATAAAGAGGTAAAATTTGTAAGTTTGTATGTAGGGGGTAATCTCTGGAACTCATGATCCAATTCTAAAAAATATTTCACTGGCAGAAAGCTACATTATTCCTGAGTGCTATAGGCGTGATAATATCACGCTATGTCCCACGGGAGCGAGGCAGTAACCAGAAACCTAACGTAACGCGGGTGAAACCGCGATTAACAGCTAATAATCAATAATGAGAGTGAAACCGCAAAGGACAGCTGGTATATAATGTCCTCAAGATTATTTACAGATTTGTACTGCACTGCATCCTATTTTGCATATTTGGTAAAAATATCTGAAGATCTTTATCCAATCGAATATTTTGCTGTGATTGTCAACATGTTTGAAATAGGGATTTTTCAAAAATATCTAGTATCTCGCTAAAATTTGTAATTTTTCTTGTATGCCTAACTGGGTTTAACAAACCAGAAAATGGCATCAGCTTTTTTACTTTATACCTTAAAATAATTTATGAAAAATTGTATTGTATTTGATTTTTTTTTTCAAAATGAAAACGTTTCGTATTAGACGTAATTTTTTTTACAATCGAGTATGACGTAAAGAGAATCATCTTCGAATATCTAGTTGGTGTCCGACGTCTATATCTTCGAAATGATACATTTGATGGAAAAAATATCTTTTTTTTTTCACTTTTTCCAGTCTATGAACACAGCACAATGGTTTTAACGGGAAAATAGAGTACTACTTTGCAGTTCCAACAAATCATACAGCTGGCTTATATGGTTTAAAACTAAGTTACTGAAATTGCCTCAAAAATAATTATATGCTACTCACCGATTTGTTTGCACCCTTGGCCTTCCCTGGAGGCTCTTTAGTACTCTCAATACATATTACAATAAATAATACCAAGTGAATGTCAAAGTACCCGTGTCTATGTTATACAACAATTATTTTTTATTCTTACGCATTAACCAATATGATTTAACACGATTCGGATGATTCCAGCGTTACTTCTATTGCTTATTTTCTAGATTCCTGAGAATAGAACATTCAAATTCATGATATTTTTTATTCACTACCTTCGATGTGAGTTGGAAAATGTATGACTTGCCAAAGAATTGAAACCAACCATATGATTTTGTTCATTTGTTTCTAGACGTTTTCCATTTTTGCTTTTCTGAAGCGGGAACTAGTGGCCATTAGTTTGCATAGAAACTCCGCGGGACATTCAATGCAAAAAGGTGCCGTAACAATAATTTTATCTTTGAATCACAATTAAAATTATGCGATTCTTGTGTAAACGCCGCTAGTAACTGCCGCGTTGCGTTGACAGACTATCTGAATTACTATCTGCAGATATACAATGTGTTTTTCTAGCTGCTCACATATTTTTTATTATGTTATAGGTACTTCTTACTGCCCGAATGTAAGTGAAGATCGTTGGTTTTGGTCCTTTAGGACCTTATTGGGATTTATCTTTGCACTCCATATTGCGGTTTGGCATAGCAAATACTGCAGCTGAACCAGTGTTTTACGGATTGCCGATCAGATCTTTCAAACTTATGGTTACAGAGTAACATGATACACCTTTTTTATTTTAAACTGATTACCACTTACTGACCAAAGGGCATTTTTATTGCCATGCGGGTGCGGGCTAAGCATACATTGAATATGCTGTATGCATGTTTTTATTGCCATGGGGGGGGGGCACACAGACGGGTGGCTAGTGAAAATTACATGCACTGAATGTGGCTCTTAACTTACATAGCCGCCTGACACGGACCCACATGACAAGCACATGACATGAAAAGGCCCTTATGTGCTTTCCAAGGCACAGGGGTGTCTCACCACCAATTCCCAAACTTCGACTAAGATTTGGTCTTATGATCAGAGCGGTCTTGAATGGAGGAACCTTTTAGTAAACTGATACACCAAGAAAATATTAAATTACATCAAAACGATTTATTTAGGAAAACCTGTATGTCATTTACTTAACTATAGTAGTAGTAGAAATCTTTGTCTTTACCTTCCAGTTCGAAGGGTATAGTAGCTATTTAAAAAGCAACTGTATGCCTGTAGCTGATGAAAGGATTAAGGGGCGCGCCTTGGTTGTCTTATGTCCATCAGAGGACTGATGCAGACTGTTGATGACTTAACAATGAAAAGCTGCCCTAGTCCAAGGTTCTTATTTAAAATAAAAGAAAAGAAAAAATATATTTCAAACGTGGTGTTCACGTGTACAATTTTATTTACCAATCTTTAATCCAAACATATTTTCCACTGTTTTACATTTAATTTGTGATAAAGTTTATTATGAATAAGTTTTAAATGTAAATTGCAGTAATAATTACTTTGCCTCATTGAAGGTCGCTTTTGGGTCGTTTAGGTATACATGATAATGTAAAGCTGTTTTTACAATTTTATGTCCAAAACGGCTAAATCTGTTTAATTTTAGTCTGCGTAGACCACGGGCGTAGACTCAATTTACATTATCGCGCAACGTAACGAAAGTATTTTTATAACAAATGCCACATAAAAAAATGTGTTTTACCTTAATTATCATGTAAAACCAAATTAAGAGCTAAACAGACCGAAAATTCTCACTCTCAATTCATTTTCGGGATAACGCGCGACTTTTTTTAATTATTCTGGCTATAAATTGATAAAAATAATAATGTTGTAAATTGAGCCTAACCATTTTCCTTAATCTTTAAACATTGGTGTTAGTGGTCCTTCCATCATTGACATATGATTTTCTCAAGGAACATAATGGCGGTGGCGAGAAGGGCGGTGATGGTGACTGTGGTCTTCTGGGCGCCATTGCAGAAGTCTGTGAGGCAGGAGCACACCTCCTGCCTGCCCCCGTAGCCTGCTCGGTGGTAACACTTGCCCTGAAAGCGTAAAATTAAGTTTATTAGATAGGAAGGGCTTAAAAATATTAAAATAGACTTTCTATTGCCGGACAAATGCCTCTTTGCATATTGAGAAAAATGTGATTGTGCAATTTTGTATAAAATTTGTTTTAACTGAAAATGATCTTAACTTTTTTTTGTGATTTTGTCTGCACCTTCATCTGTGTATAAACAAAAGTCTATGTCTTCTTCTTATCTTTGGATTCACTTTACTTTCACCGAAAGTCGAGTTACTCCTATCAAGATATAGTTAAATTAAAACATCACTCTCTTTTGTAGATTATTCTTTTTGATTTGAGTCAAGAACTCAAGACGGAACACCAAACTGGGATCGCAGAAGCAGTTCAGCACCAGTTGGGGTTTGCGGAAGTCGCGTATACTAGGTTTATTTTTGGTCTTGCACAACCCGCTAGGAGATGATTCTACCCATGAAAACAAATGGTTCACCCTTGTTTGGCAGAACAACGTTTTGTCGAAAATCACTCCGGCTAATTTTAGTTAGCATAAAGTCATTTCGTAAAATTATTCATTTGACCGAATAGTTAATTGGTAGATTTTTATTAAGCATATTTATTTCTTTAAAATAATTTCATTTTACCGAATTTTCAAATGCACTAATTTTATTTAAACTAATGTTTTATTAGACTAACTTTGGTAAAGAATGCGTTTAACTGATTAGCATCGTCAGTCCAAAATTAGGGCGCCCCGACTCGGACAGGTTAGATTAGAAGGAGCCTCCTTCGTGGTTATTTTTTTTAAACCACCCAGAAGTAGGAGCCCCGCGAAGCGGGGCTCCGTCGACTATCCTGTTTAGATATTAGAATACAAATTGATGGAAATTTTGTTTTAACCTAACATAACCGCACAACTTTAACCATGGATATCTCCGTAACAATGGAGTTCCGCGAGATAGGGATGGTATTAAATATTCGATAAAATAAATGTGCAAACGGGGCTGACATGTTTTCACAAGAACAAAAGCCCTTAAAACAATAGATAATAAAAAAAAAAAAATGTTATACCACCTGAACATTACATCAAATGAATATTTAACCTTTTGATTAATAGCGCAAAGGTTGTTATCGCAAATAAATATTCGATGAAATGAAAATTATGTGAATCGATATTATACAAAGTGATTATTTTCTTAAACGTTGTTCGAAATAGTCAATGATATTTTAAGTAAAAAAGTGTAGATAGGTTGTATGCAGTCAAAAAGTGGCACATTAAAAGTTTGCCAATTGGCAAACATGATACTGAGTATTGCGTTGACATTTGACGTTTATCTCTTTTTCACTCGCACTACTTCAATCATGTCATCCTACTTTGACGTGTAATGTATGTGTGCGTTAGTGTGCCGTTTTTGAAGATAGAATTTCGTTTGGGTAACCTATCTACGCCTTTTTTACTTAAAATATCATTGGAAATAGTAATATTATATCAAAAGTTGTTCTGTGAAACAAGGGTAAACCAAAACAAATAACATTTATTATGGAACCAGCTCTGAAATCGCGAAAAAAATATCAGCTGTTTCTAACAAAAGTTCAACGCTCCCTCGACCATGATGTACGAAACAGCTGATATTTTTTTCGAGATTTCAGAGTTGGTTTCATAATAAAAGTTGTTTGTTTTTAAGAGTAGAATCATTTCTTCGGGGGTTGTGCAAGAACAAAAATACACCTAGTACCTATATTCCCGCGATCCTAGGCGTAGGTGGGATAAGTGTACTGGTGATTTTAGGTGAGACAGGATTCAGGGTGGACCCGAACCAAAATACTATAAAGAAACAACTATGGGACACTAATAATATTAATAGGTTTAAAAAAAAACGCTCAAATACTATAAAGAAACAACTATGAGACACTAATAATAATATTATGTTTAAAAAAAGCGCTCTTCATCCCCTCCTCTAAAAACTAACTTGCTGTGCCCGACAGGGTCCATAATTGTTTCTTTCTTTCTTTAATTTTACCCACCAGCCTTGTATACATTATGGGATGCAATAAAGTTATTGAGTATTGTATAATTATACACATTTACCTTGAACTTCGACTCGTCCCAGCCACAGCTCCTGATGACCCTGCTCTCAGGCAGCTTGCCGTTAACTCCATAGTCGATATGCTGCACGATCTTCCGACACAGGGTATGCGTGACGCCACGGTCGTGTTCAGAGCAGTTCCTCTTCAGATTGTCTGGCAACTTGGCGTCCAGGCACATGGCGTTGGTCGCGCTGTTACATTCGTAACACATTATAGTTAACCCTGAAACAGTTGGGGTTTATTTTTGCTAGTTTTGTGTCTTGGGTAAAAGGCTTCATCGAGACTACCTCATACTTTTGTCTTTGGTGAGTATCGTAGGTATCAATACGTAGTTTCAAACATAGTCGCTCCCCTCTGTACCTATGTACGCTTAAATCTTTAAAACTACGCAACGGATTTTAACGTTGTTTTTTTAATCGACTCAAGAGAAAGGTTTCTATCTTATGTGTACAGTAGGGACGGTACGTAGTGCATGGGTAGTGTAGTAGAGGAAACCGGGTTTTTCAAAGTTTTATAACACTCGTGCGAATTTGGAGGGGGCAGCTAGTAATTTGTAAAAAGAAGAATTTCGCCATTGTACATAATAATAACAATAACTCATATATTTTTGCTGTTTTTTTATGTGTATGGTTTTCTTGTGCATAAAGGAATAAAGGAAGAAAATTTGGTCCTTCCGTACATAAAGTCTTCGACGTGTTGTTCTTTATTGCAATTTATTAAAAATAAAAATAGCTATAAAACTTATAACGGTTACTGCAACATGATACCATTCGGTAACATATCCGTTACCAATATTATATTTTATATTTTTTACTGCCTATCCCGCTATAGCTTGAACCCTGTTCCCAATACAAGTGTGCACTAACTATACGTTATATTTTGAAATGATTCTTATTATATTTTTACAAGGCGTAAAGAAAATAAATCAAACCATTCCAGGATTAACTAGGTCAAGAGTATAACATTCTTTACTTGTCATATCAAATTGAATACACTGCTTATCAGACTCAACAATACCAAGTAATAATTCTTCTTTATGAAACGAGATGAATCTGCACTGGAAGTGATTCAATTTCATTCGCTTCCTTTGGCTTCGTTCTAACGCACCTAACTGATGACGTAATACTGGAATTCTTCACTGTAATACGCGAGAAAATAAAAAACGTAATTATTCCGTAATTTAGACTATCAAAGAATTTTGGACCCGTATTTTTCTTTATTTCTCGTAAACGAAAAATGACTACGAAACAGTGAGTTGAAGTTTCGCGTGGCGTCACGAATAGGTAAAATTTTTACTGCACAGTGACGTCAAAATGCCTTACTCTAGAACTTTGATGCTCTTTATCTTTGTATTTTTTTATTAATTTGATCAAGCAAAAAATACGTGTCCAGCATTTTTGGTCGGTCTAACAGACGGACAAAATAGAATGCCATTTTTTTATGTTGTCATCGTCGTGGCCTTGTCTACCCTATAAGTGTAAGAAAGGTTTGCCCTATAGCCCCTTATTGGGTAAAGTTTTTGGCAGAGTTCCGTAAAATTACTAACCTTTCTTACACCAATTAAAAGGCACTTTCGAATGTCAATATTTACAAGACCAAGCAACTAAAAGAACTTTGCTCTATTTAAGTGTGTAGACTTGATTTTACACGAAAAAAACGTTGTGACAATCCCGTAGAAAATAATACGTTATTCTTTACCAAATCTGATAAATATCTAGGCAACGTTTAATTTTTTCCCTACACAAGAATCTATCTAGAGGTGCAGCCGCACTAGAACTTTGCCCATAGCAACACGTTGAGTGATTCATTTTTATTAATATACATAAAATTCACTTTGCGAATAAAACTTTCAGTTGTATCAATCAAGTATTTAGACAAGAGTAGAAACAAATTCAACAGCCAAAACACATTTCAGTATAGCAACATCAATCAATCAATGAAACAGGATGCAAAGTTTTATATGCTAGGCGCCCTAGATATTTGAGGAAGTTTGCCTATCGAATACAGAGCAATTTAAAAATAAACCACTCTTTTCGCGATCGATTCAGTACCTCGTAATAAAATTGCTACAATTGTAACGTAATAGTCAAGTAATTTGTGGTTTGACGTTGGGCGACTTGCAAATTTGTGAAAAAATGGAGAGTTTCCAATGGATATTTACGATAAATTAGCAAGACCATTTTTCTCCTGATCATGTGTTTTTTGTAACCCATTACCAATGCTATCTAAGATATTACTCGGAAGATAATAGTTATAAATTTTAACGATGACATATGTCGGAATAAATAGATAATGAAGTCTTAAAAAAATTGTCATTATCATTACTATTAGCATATGTCTCGAACAGCTTAAAAAAACTTACCAAATTACAAAATACCACATCTTTCCTAGATGTGATATTTTGTAATAGTACTTACAAAGGTCAGGGTACAATGACCTTTATTCCTGTTACTTGTAGTAGTTGGAAGTTTAGATAGATAAATAAACAACATGAATATTTTAATTGATAAATAAATCTTCTAAGTTCAGCTAAATGGTGAAATTATATTCATGAAAGTCAATCCTAATAAACATTAATCAAACAAAAGTAAGATAAATTATTGCAGGTAGTAATAAAACAAATTAAACTGACCGTATTGGAAAAGTCCACAGAGGATTATAAGGCTGATGTAGGAACACGCCATGACAACGACCCTGGGTAGCAACCACAGCTTGCTATCAGGTACACGCCACTTCTGGCTTCGAGAGGGAGCATCAAGCCGCAAGGTTGGGTCGTATCCAGTGAAACCCGCCTTACGGTCTAACAGGATGAGCCTCATTGAACACAACAGCGGAACACGCCAATTTAGACTGTTAGGTGATTTTATTAGGTCAGTTCAGATTACGAAAATAAATAGAGCCAATTGTCATGACAATCTGATAGATTTGACTATTGTAGATCGAGACTTTGATCTAAACGATGTTGAAAAGGAAGGATTTGCAAATGAAAAACAAGATCATGAAAAACTTTTAATAAATAATACATTCGCAAATTACAAACACAACAATGAAGCGTCGCTAAACAAAATGTACAATGATTGCGGCTTTGGTAACTTTATCAATGCTATCTATATTGCTCGTAATATAAACTCTGTCACTCTGTACATAAAGTTCAACTTCATACTTATGCTTCTAGGTGTGAATTGCGTGTGATTATCGTCTATTTACATATATTTGCTAAATTCATTAACGTGTACGCCACACATATTCATCTATAGCAACACGTATTCATACAAATAAATTACAAACATCTATACATGTACTTGCTATATCTATTTAACATCTAAATCTATCAGCTCATTGATCGCCTACTATATTAGCGCTCTCAAGATATTGAACTTCAATAGTTTGCGAAACAATAGTTTCTTTGGTACATACGAGTATTTCATTACTAAATTTTGCAGCAAAAGTATTATTTTACAACTTTTGTTGAAATGTTTGGCAGTGTGTGATTAAGACAAGCCTTCATAAAACCTAGTTGTGCTTGTTCTGCATTTTGCTGATCTTACTTCTAAACTTCATGATATGTTCTCCTCCATAGTGACACTACTTGGTGAATGGGATGCTATTGGACTGTTGGCGAGGCTGCGTGCCCTAGAACCTCAGTAGTGCGAAAGTGATGAGCATGAGGGCGGTGACCCCGACGGGGATGGAGGCGGAATTGCAGCCGTCTTCAAGGCACGAGCATACTTCCTGTCTGCCACCAAAACCAGAGCGCTGGTAGCAGCGACCCTGTGGAGAAAATATGTATTTTATATATTTGTTTACTAGGAAGATTGCATATGAAATATAAAAGTTTTCCTGTTTAAGGATTTTCAGTTCACTTGCCATTTTCTAGGGAGAAAAGTACTCAAGAAAAACATTGAATGAAAAACAAAAAAGCTGTTTTTAAATTTTGATCATGTTTAAGTGTATTTTTGAAAGAGACAGTTTCTTAAACGTATTTTAGTTTGGGCTCGTGATAATTTTCACCAGCTATAGTACGTTTGTTTTATGTCATTAGGTGACCGCCTGCCCTCACCCACCGCCGTCTGTGGTCTGGTCTCACAGATCACACGTTTTTATGTCAGGGACAAAGATGGTAATTCTGACATGACTGTAAATACACCAGAGGTCGGAACTTAGTATTGTAATAAGACTGCTGCCGGTAGAAAGGGATTGCTTCAAAAACTAGATTTTCACTTTCTTTGACAAATTCTTGCCCAAGTACCTCATTAATTGCATTGTAACTACTCCTTTATTGTGCAAACGCACCACCATTCTCATAATTTTCGTATTGATTACGTTCTTACACTTCAAAATTAGCAGTAGGCTGTTAATCTACTTCATGCTCGTATGTCAGTATCAGTAGGCCTGTGTAATTTGCATATGTATTAGAGTCAATAAACGACACGAAATTACGTATAGATACGTATGCTCTCATATAATTAGTAATGAACTTACGCTAATTAGGTCTTTGTCGGTTTGGGGAAATTCGACATTAAGTAGATACAATATTGATCTGATAATACCTGTCATTTTCAAGCTTACTGTTAGGTTTTGTTAGGAAACTTACATCTAACATTCATACTAATATTATAAATGGGAAAGTGTGTCTGTCTGTATGTTTGTCTTTCTTTCACGGCAAAACGGAGCGACGAATTGACGTGATTTTTTAAGTGGAGATAGTTGAAGGGATGGAGAGTAACATAGGCTACTCTTTGTCTCTTTTTAACGCAAGCGAAGCCGCGGGCAAAAAGCTAGTTATAAATAAAGCAGTTGGTCGAGGAAGGTATTGCAATATAGCTAGGTATATTTGGATTTTTATCCCATGCCCAAGTGAGCAGCCGAATTGCCTGCCGGGGTAGCGGAATGGTTATAATAGTTACCGTGACCCCGGAACATAAAGGGCAACCGAAGGAACATGAGTGGGTTTTAGTCAGTAAAAGTCTGACACGCCCTCCCGTCCCGCCCGCCGCCCAGTACGGGAGAAGTCATTCGAAGCCAAAAAAAAAACAGCCAGCATTAGAAAACGTGCTATAAAAAGTACAAAACTAGGAATTATGGCAACCAGGACCACGAGGCAGGGGGGTGTCACACCACCAATTTCCACCTCCGTTTTGCTATTGAGAATGGAATTTAACGGAACAATCCAATAACACAAAAAACTGGCATCGAATCCAAGACCTCAAGATGAACAGTTACGCTGGTAATCATGATAACAGTTATTGAGTTATTTAGTTGTCAAAATAACGAAGATCAAACAACTCTCACCTTGTAACTAGAGTCATCCCATCCACACCCTCGGATGACCCGGCTGTCAGGAGGCATGCCGTTCATCTCAAACTCCACGACCTGCTTGATCTTCCTGCACATCGTGTCCTTAGGTCCGCATGGCAGCCGCAGGGAGTCTGGTAGCTTCGTCATCAGACATCGGGAGTCGTTGTGGCTGTTGCATTGGTAACATGTGATTGCTAGACCTGGTTAAACAATTAGATGACATTCAGTTTTCAGAATAAGCGAAAATAGTGTAAAGGGTGAGATGTTCATGAAAATAGCTGATGTGTGATTGACTTTTATAAAGTTACCTTTTTAGGTGTGTTGTTTATTTATTTTCTAACAATTAAATATATCTTTATCGATTATAATGTTGCTCATGAAAGTACGACCAATAGAAAAATAGGTGAGCTTCTTTCAAAGGCGGTTTCAAGCGGAAGATTGTGGGGGTCTTGAGTCCCCTCTTGGCTAGAGTCTGGGGCAATCACAGGTATCTTGAGTATTTTTCAAAATGAGAGGCTTTTTTAACTGGCCTCACCAATAAGACTCTGATTACATGATCCCCTCTATATTTAAAGGCACTTGCCCCTGACTTGAAAGCTGGGATTGGCTTTGATTTTTCGCCATGACAAAGATGGAAAACCTTTTTGAAGGAAGCGCCTTTGAAGAGAAGCTATGCAGTATATTTTTGCGTGTCTGTTCAAGGGCAACTCTATATTATGAATAATTTACCTACAATAAAATGTTTTAGGACTGACTTGGTGGTTGTCGTTTAGCTTGCCACGCGTGATCTCTACGGGCGACCGTTTGACCTTGGGGATGAAAATGATGAAGATATGTGATCAAAGTATTCAAAATAATTTATATATTTTTTGTCAACCAATTATTGTTATGAAGACCCGTCCACCCACTAGGGCTAGGCTATCCCACTGGTGGGTGGAGTGGAGTGGAGGAATAAGTGTTGTAGATGTGTATCACCGTAGACAGAATCTATATTTATAAATACAGCTAAGATAACTATTAAAAATATCTAAATACGCTTATTTCATCTATCCTGTATATATCTGACCTTCTTGCCAACCAATTCGTTATTTTTTTTTTGGAAATGAAAGCAAATTGTTGCACAGATTTCTTATTAGGGATTGATAATAATAACTTTGAAGCCACATGGACATGAATGTTATGATGTTGTTGAAGTATGGACATACTATCAAGGGCATCGCCAGTGGATTGGGGCGGCTGCCCTCTGAAGGGCCAAGAGCTCGTAGAGTTTTGCGCCGTTACCGGACTATATACCGATTACAATTGTAGAAATAAAGGAAAGCTCACAAGTGTAAAACTACGACATGTGCTCTTAAATGAATATACAATTCACCGAAGACCGAGATATACAAGGAGTAAAAAATATCAGCTGTTTCTAACAAAAGTTTAGTGCCGGGAGGGCACTAAACTTTTGTTTTGTTTTGTTAGAAACAGCATAGCAACAGCATAGCAGCATAGCAACCATAATGTATGAAACAGCTGATATTTTTTTCGAGATTTCAGAGTTGGTTCCATAATAAAAGTTGTTTGTTAGGGTTCCGTAGCCAAATGGCAAAAACGGAACCCTTATAGATTCGTCATGTCTGTCTGTCTGTCCGTCTGTCTGTCTGTCCGTCCGTATGTCGCAGCCATTTTTTTCCGAAACTATAAGAGCTATACTGTTGAAACTTGCTGAGTGTATGTATTCTGTGAACCGCATTAAGATTCTGATACAAAAATAGAAAATAAATAAAAAAATTTGGGGATACATAGAACTTAAACGCAAAAATTATTTTTTCATCATACCCATATGTGTGGGGTATCTATGGATAGGTCTTCAAAAATGATATTGAGGTTTCTAATATCATTTTTCTCTAAACTGAATAAGCTTAGAGTTTGCGCAAGAGACACTTTCAAAGTGGTAAAATGTTGGTCCCCCTGTAACTTCCAAAATAAGAGTATGATAAATAAAAAAAATATACATGATGTACATTACCATGTAAACTTCCACCGAAAATTGGTTTGAACGAGATCTAGTAAATAGTTTTTTTTAATACGTCATAAACCGTATATCGGAACGGAACCCTTCATGAGCGAGTCCGACTCGCACTTGGCCGGTTTTTTTTTATGAGTAGAATCATCTCCTAGCGGGTTGTGCAAGACCAAAAGTACACCTTGTATACATAACATACGTCATGTAGCATTTTTTTTTGAGAATAGGAAATCATCAAATGACTTCTCCCGCCCTAAGCGGGGAGGGAGGGAGTGTCAGACTTTTACTCACTAAAACCCACCCTTTTCCTTCATGTTCCGGAGCCGCGGTAACTATTAGAACTCTTCCGCAACCCAGGTATTAGGCATTAGGTATTTTAGCTTAATTACGTTTCTCGCAGTTTCACAGTTAGGCGACAGTGACAAATTGATTATTTCTAAGTAACGACTTAGATCTTTAATAGGTACCATCTTATAAGTCACCCTTTGAAGTTGTTGTGTGTTTAACTGTGCTATCCTATACCCTTACGTGAAATTAAGGCTTACCGACAAGGCAAGTCTACTTATACAATGTATTGTTAATGAAATTATGATACAATTAAGATAAGGCAAACACCAAACTGATAAGAGCTAAATCGGGAAATTAAATTGTTGACTTGATTACTTAGGTCAAATGAGTACAATCGACTCCTACGCATCTCGCTGATACCATTTAAGTTTCATACAATTATATTTCACTGATAAACAGAGTTTAACACTATATTTTATTATTCAATTTTTTTTTATTAGTTAAACCAGTTTTAACAAATTGTAATTAACCTTTCCTCAACCAAGCGACAGCCGGCTGTCGGGCTGCTATTGTCTTCCTATTGTGTCTCGACTTTCAAATCACGTGTGTTTGAAGGTTTAAAGACGTTATATTTTTTTTTGCGGATGGGAAATCATCAAATGACTTTTTTGCAAAATGAGGCGCGGCTTCCCATCCTTATAATAAGTTTTTTGTCATGGATACAAAATGTCCTTTCTTAGGATTCAAGCTTACCCCATAGTTTTTATCGAAATCGGTTTAGTGATATCCGTGCAAGCATAACAGACAGACCCGCAGACAGATATACAAACACAAAGACCGACAACTTGTACTATTTTTGCATCTATAAGATTTATTTATCTTCTAAATTTCTTAAAAAAATATTATGTGTGTTACAAACATATTATCTTAGTTCTGTGAATCGAAACCGGTTTAAAAAACGTCAAACGTCTTTCAACAGTCTACCATAGTCCCACTGTTGGGCAAAGGCCTCTTTTCATGCAGAGAAGGCATAAATAAGCATTGATCACGATGCACAAGGAGGCACGACTTTGCTCATGCCTTAGGCATATCACCTTAGCCTCGGACACGAAAACGGCAACTATTTTGCTTTTGAGTTTTTAAAATAAATTTTAAAGTTCAATTAAAACCATGTATGGAGTTATCTACTGTTTTTTGCACCTGGCTTTTCTTTTATAACACCGCTATACATTCTGGTTTTCTACCTTGTAATTTGATTGTTGGCTTCAAAGCCAAATAAGTCCTAAATGGAGAGAGTTACTTTTACTTGAAAGAGTTCCACTGGCTACCTCCCTCTGACTGTCTCCATCATCAGACCAAATAAAAAGCTTTTTCCAAATGAAAAATAACCGACTTCAAAATGTGGACAAATAGTGGACACATAAAAAAGACCGGCAGAAGAAAAGCCACCGACTTCCGAAATAGTTATTTTTGTGCTTTTAGTTTTTGAAGTCGGTTATTTTATTTTTTTGGAAAAAGCTTTTTATTTTTGATTTTTTAGTTAGTCTCAATGTCTGACTACGTTTTAGAGTAACTTTAAAAAAAATAATGTACGTTTTTCTATAAAAATTGAGGAGGTCCCTCGATTTCGGCATGATACCATCATCAGATCCTGAACCTGATGACAATGGGGCCATTTGGGAAGTCTACTCTTTCAAACAAAAAAATAATTGTTCAAATCGGTTGGTAACGACGGAGATATGCGCGAACAAACATAAAAAAAAATACAAACATCCGAATTGAGAACCTCCTCCTTTTTTTAAAAGTCGGTTAATAAATATCGTATTGTGGTATTGTCACGGAATCTCAATGTGCAAAGGTTCATAAGAATCTGTTCAGAAGAATTATTTAAAAAGCCCTCGCAAGATTTGATCTAAACAAGCAAATGGTTAAGATAAATGAAACCGTTTCAAAACGAATTACGAACTATTTTCCATTATTCAGGAACTATCACTACGCTATACATAGTCATAAAAATGCTTACAATTAGTTAATCTACCGCCTGCAGATCATACGCGCCCATGTTTCCCGTCGTCCTACTTTTTGTATCGATTCATGAAACAACACTGCTACATATATTTACATAGTAAGAGGGAATTTATTGCTCTTTCAGGGTAGTAAAAAAATTACCTTTGAAGTCTAAGGTTTATGTCGTAGACTTAGTTCAAGATTGATGAAATTGTTTAAAAAATAACCCATCGAATTGAGGACCTCCTCCTTTTTTAATTCGGTTAGAATCTACGTTCGCCGGGTGATAAATTTGACGGGCCTGTTGGTCTAGTCTCTAGTGGTTAGTGACCCTGACTGCTACGCCGGAGGTCGTGGGTTCGATTCCCACCCAGGACAAACTTTGTGTGAAGAGCACGAATGTTTGTTCTGTGTCTGGGTGTGATTTATCTATAATATGTATGTATTTAAAAAATATATAAGTATGTTTATCAGTTGTCTGGTTACCATAGTACAAGCTCTGCTTAGTTTGGGATCAGATGGCCGTGTGTGAGTTGTCCCAGGATATATTATATATTAGGATATATTATAAAGGTTTTTCTTCTGAAATTAAACGTACCCTACGCTATTTTTTCTTATAATTATCTGTTAGTAAAAGTCTGGTCAAAATAAGTCTGTTTCAATTTGCCGGAAGAACTTTTAATTATTTTTGGTTATGACTACTTAGAGTGGAAACTTTTAGCGGGGCAGTAACACGAATATGACTATGACGAAAACGAGTCAACAATAAGTCAATCAGTCCAAACCGCTAGTTCTAGAGACTAGTTCTTTGTAAAGAGACTAAATCCACTGTTTGAGAAAATAAATAAATTTATTATTAAAAAAAAAAAGAGTACTAAGTATCCACTAAGAAATATTTATAGAAATTACTACCCTAAACCCTAAAGAGGTAAAATATAGAATGGAATGGGATGAATGGTCGCTATTTACGCGGGCGCTGGTAAAAGCTAGTCTATTGTGACCTAGGTTTGGAAGTAATTAAATCAGAAATAGATGATCTGAGCCACGACCTGAAGCCCAATTGCTAATTATCTTTTAGGATCGCTGTCTTCTCCTCTAATGACACAATTTTGACAGATGGAGACTAAAGCCGATATATTAATAATTGGATAAGGCTAAGCCGTTTGTCCACCTCCACCGTCACCGTCAGTTCAACGAGAACGAAATGGCGGCGCAGAAGTGGCGACACATACATTTACTATAGCTGCGTGTCCACCGCACGTCACGTCACGTCACCTTAAGCCGGGTCCAGACATGATCATTTGACCGATCCTGTCACCGTATCCGATTACCGTATCCGTATCTGCGTATTGTATCAAGCCCCGTATCAAGTTGTGGACGCCTCCGATTTACTCCGTATCCGTATCTTCACAATAGTCAATAGTCCCTTTGATGATCAGACAAAAACCGACAGACACAACATGGGACGGGCCGTAACATAACGGCGCATCGAGATCCCGTATCATGATACGTATATTATTACCCGTCCACATATGCGATCATGATTCGCGTCGACGATACGGATACGGTGATCGGATCGGGCAAATGCTACATGTCTGGACCCGCCTTTATACTAAACTCGGCTCGCCGTAATCTGATTCTCGTTGACGTGACGTCGACGGCAACGGTGGACAAATGGCCTAAGCCAGTCACAGTAGCACAACTATCATAATACTAAGGCAAGATAGAGACAGGAATAGCTAAGCCAAATTCCGAGCTTAAGAATATACCCATATTTACCTCAACCTGAGTTTTTCTTGAGAATCACACTCTAGTAGGTACTAAATGACTAAGTGACGTAATATCACGTCTGTTCCTCCACGGAGTCGGCGGAGGTCATACTCCCACGTTTCAGTTACGACGACGTCAAGACACGGTCATTGAGAAAATATTTACACAGGATGTGGACGCACCTACACAATATGAACGGAGTCAGTTTATAAACCAAACGAACTGAGATGTTGAAAGTTATAATAGTTAACCTTTCGACGACCAAGCGACAGCCGGCTGTCGGGCCGCTATTGTCTTTCTATTGTGTCTCGAATCACGTGCGTTCGAAGGTTCTAATTTTAAGTTGTAAAAATTTACCCCCTAGACAATAAAGGTCATCAGACAGGTGCATTACTTGGACCGGTCGATATTATCGAATCCAGGATATTCAAAGTCAGTGAAATTGTTTATTTCCATTAGTCCATGGAGGCACTTTTAAAACGTGAATTTAAAAAAAAATTTGATTCTATTCGCTCATTCCGAAAGGTTGTTTGAGAATAGGTAAGAAACTCCATCATTCTCATAATTATGTAATACGTATTACTGTATGACTGGCACATAAGCTCGATATTATTATGGGCGCACGTCGACGAAGAATTTTCAACTTTCAGTCCACTCAACATAGCTAATAATATTGACAGCAATATTTTACTGGCACTGCAGACAAAATTGCGTAACAATCCAACTTGAATCACATAGCGATAGTATTCTACCCTTAGATATTATCGACCCGACGATATTAACGCACTAGTGTGGAAAAGCCTTAAGAATAGTAATAGAAGTTATTTTATAGCAGCACTACACACAAAGTAAATACGAAAAACTATGTCGTATTAACATTTCTGTGTGGCAAAGCTTTTAATGATAAGTAAATATGGCAAAACATAATAATATGGCTCTTCTGTAGATTTCTTATTTGTAGTCAAATAATGTGGACCAGATTAGATAATGGTGCCGATTCTCTTGTGCACAAACTAACGTAAAATTTAAGTTAAGTGCATCTTTCTCTTTCCATTTCTTAAAGAAAAGGACAGAAGATACATTTTAGTTTAATTCTGTCAAATTAGACAGCGCCTGATGAAAATTGACGTATTTTAGACGCCATGTTTTTAAATTGCGTCTAAATTTGACAGGACTTAACTAATATTTGATCTTCTGTCCTTTTCTTAATTAAAAGGAAAGAGAAAGATGCACTTAACTTAAATTTACGTTAGTTTGTGCACAAGAGAATCGGCACCATTGCCAACTCGATTTGACTGTGTTGCTAGCAGATAATACCAGCTCTATTTTACCCCTGTGATTCTGGTTACACCTTAAGAAATGTATCTCAAATCTATGCTTATAAAATTTTGACCTAGTTTAAGTATTTTTGTTAGTTATGAATTTAGAAGTTAAGATTTCAATTATCTATATCACAGATTTTTTACACATTTGTATTGTACTTAGAATCCTTTTGATTATTCGTTAATTTTTAATTATTTTTAGATCCTCTCGCCTGAAACACAGGATTTCCTAGTTCAGGCACGTAAGACTTAGAATTAAGATGTATATTTAAGACTGTATGTAATTTATCCTGTAAAGATTTTTTTTTATAAAACAATGGTGCCGATTCCTTTATGCACAAACTAACGTAAATTTAAGTTAAGTGCATCTTTCTCTTTCCATTTCTTAAAGAAAAGGACAGAAGATACATTTTAGTTTAATCCTGTCAAATTAGACAGCGCCTGATGAAAATTGACGTATATTTAGACGCCATGTTTTTAAATTGCGTCTAAATTATCTATGGAGTGTCTACATTTGACAGAACTTAACTAATATTTAATCTTCTGTCCTTTTCTTAATTAAACGAAAAGAGAAATGTGCACTTAACTTAAATTTACGTTAGTTTGTGCACAAGAAAATCGGCACCAATATGCAATTAAAATTTTACTTCACTTTGCTAGATTTTTAATGATCGGTTGGATAATACCATTAGGTAAAACCTCCGTCATAGATTTCAAGTGAACTTGAGGTGATCTCTCAATAACGTGACAATATATAGCTCATCTCACCAGTGTTTCTTCATTTACGTACTAGCAATGCGCTAAAAGTATAGTGGTGAAAACTTTAAAATAAGTTTGTTTATGTGAACGATATTCAAAAGTCATCAACGGAAATTCCTCACATGAACCTAAACTCTGACGCGATAGCAATGCCGAAGTTATTTTATGAAACCCTTGGAATTCCAGGATAGGGCAGTACTTTGAAAAATTAAAGAAGTCATCAAGTGGATCAGCTGATTGCATCCCACACAAAATTAATTGCAATGTTCACGCAATAAAATGTACTTTACATATCTCATGTTCGGTAAGTAGGTCCTTATTACCCCCAAATGGGGCTTGTAGGTAACCAATTAGCGCTCTAGGGTATTAATGTAGCTAGAAACGCCCTAGGGCGGTAAATATTAAAAAAAAACTCTTCACTCTTTCAAAAAGTTCGCGTACAACTAACCATTATACTGGCAATGGACACCATGCATTCAGCCTAATAACAAAAGAGGTCGCTTCGCTATTCAGCGTTGTCTTCGTATGAGTATAATAGTCATCAATTTTAAATATCGAACGGCGAAGCTCAATTTCGTTCTTGAAAAAAATAATTAAAAAACAAAGATAAAAAAAGGAGCGAAACACTTTTACTTTAAATATTGTTTGCTTTTGGGTTTTTTTATATAATTGCGTGCTAATAAGGAAAAAAACATGAATTCTACAAGTGATGAAGATATAAGCTGCACTCCCGATTCAATGAAAATGGAAGCTGAAGCAGCAATTAACAATATTTTGCCTTTTAACTAATAAAATGTTTTATTTTTGTAATGCCGATTTTTTTATACTTACCTCACAATCGAGATGTAAAGCAGAGTAGTTAGCTCGGGTGTAAGCATCAATTGCACCCTCGAACTATAGGCGCCCTCGCTACGCTCGTGCGCCTAAATATCTCGGGCTGCAATTGATCCCTTACAGCCCTTGGCTACTAATCTACTATAGCGCATAATCCATATAAATCTTAAAACCGCGTTATTTTGACGAAGTTATTTAAAGGTCAATAAGTGAGCATTAGGTATAATTCTAAATATATCTATCACTTCTACGTTCCCCGTAATCCCCGTACATAAGGACCACAAATTGTTCACTTCAATATCCATTGCAAACTAAGTATATGTTTGTTAGACTTCCTGTGTATGAATAGACTGATTGACATTCAATTACGGGACAATATTATATAAGTAGTTAAATTAAGTATTTTGAAAATTAACAAGTTTGTTAAAAAAGCTCAAAGGACCAAAAAATCTGCAACTGAAATAAACAAACACGAATGTGTGGCTAAATTTAATAAAGCACAAACCTTGTTGTAGCAAACTGCATATTACCGCCAAAAAGCAAATTAAAACGACCGCCATTTTGTAAGTTGTGACAGGTGATCGCCGGTTCTGGTCGCTGCGCACCGCACACGGTAGCGATCGCCGGCTCACTGAGTGTTCACACAACGTTAGAAGCTATATCTAGTATAAATGTGCACCGCTTATTCAATTGCTCTAATACCTTAACAAATTGACTACTGTATTGCTGAGTATCGGCAATTCCTCGTTTAGAACAGATTACCGTATGGATAGGGGCTGAAAATTCGGTGTAGCAACGAATTTTTACTGGTTGAGAGTGGCGTGGAGCTATTCTTCAAGGTTGGTTATTAGAAGTACGGCAGGTGGAAGATCGCGTGTTTACCAGCAGTTTTCTCGTTTATAACCCAAGACATATGGGGCTTATGTAAGGAATTCGATCGCTGTAATCTGGGGTATTTTCAGCAGTCGTTTGAAAGGCTTTTTTTAGAGGTTAAAGCAAAAAAGATTTATTTTAATATTAAATAATATTTTAAAGAGTTTAAATTGTTAGTTTGTTTTTAACAGGTAAGATTACTGTCCTAATTGCAAAATCAGTCTAAGAAACCTCTTTCTGTCATTGGCTGTGAAGTATTTATTTTGTCTTAATTCTTGGCTTCCAAACAGACGAAACCTTTAGCAGGACCTAGTAGGTTCATTATCATAAGTAGGTGCATAATTAGTAACTTCATTATAATTAACGTTCATATACCCGCGACATTAGCCATATACAATATTTTTGGTCCTTCGAGCCGCTAGAGTTTCAGAGTGTTACAAAAGCGAGTAATCAACCACTTATGGCAACTACTACGCTGGCAGTCATTCATCATTCTAAGCCAGTTCATTGTATGGTCCATGATCACACAATGACCCGAGGTCGGTTCCAATGGATGGAATGTAGACTAATCTTATTTTTATTTATAACTGGCCTTTGAGCACAGAGGGTAGTCAGAGGTCTAAAGGACCATTCTATGAAGATGGGCTAAAGTGGGCCAGTATCATCACGTGATGGGTGGAAACGCTGCCTGGAAAATGTAGTTTAGAGATATTTATGATAGATTGGTTAGGGAAGACAACGCAACAATGTCGTGATGGCCTAGTGGATAAAGCGCCCGCCTCTCGTGGAAGAGGTTGGGTTCGAATCCGGGCAAGTACCAATGTGACTTTTTCAATTCATATGTACTTTCTAAAGTTTATCTTGGTCATCACTGACATCCCGTGCCTCGGAAAGCACGTAAAGCTGTTGGTCCCGGTTGTCATTCGTAGAACTTTGACAGTCGTTACGGGAAGTCAGAAGCCAAAAAGTCTGACCAGTCTAACTAAGAGGTATCGTTTCGCCTAGTCAATGGATGGTGGAGGTCTATAGGCAGTCGCTTCACGTAAAACACTGGTATCCAGCTGAATTCGGTTAGGCTAGGAGCCGATCCCAACATAGTTGGAAAAAGGCTAGGAAGATGATGATGGTTAGAGAAGACAATTAGACAACGCATTAGGGACACTTTCCTAATGCGTCTGTCTTCTCTAGCCCATCTCCGAAAATGACTAGTGAAAATGGAGAATGAATAAATACCAAATGCCTTATTCATTTAGGTTAAATAGAAACCTCGGACTCTGCACCGTTCCGTGCAATCTAAATAATTATTTAGTGATGTAATTACAAATTTACGTGTTTTGGACTTTTTCCTTTACTTCACTTTTGGTATTATGAGATGGGGCTTCTTGCCAAATTTCATTATTCCTGACCAATCGGGAATACCCTTTAAATTTTTGATTACTCTTGCGAGAGTCGAGTCGTATTATGCGGCATAACCAGCCGTCATACCGAAAAAAAAGTAGTTTGTATTTTTCATAGCTTAAAAGGGATGGTCGACTATATTAAAATATATATTTATTAATGTCTTGTCTGTCTGTTAGTTTGTGCCGAGTAATCTTTTACAGCTAGACCGATTGTAACAGGACAAGCTATTAAGCTAATGTTAAAAAAGGAGTAACTTAGGCTACTAACATTATGGATACTCAGTACTATTGCGCAAAAATCATAAAATACACTTTTTGAGGTTAGCATAATGCAGGTGAAATTACTACAAGCTACTAAATAACTACTAGCTAACAAATATTTTTTTTATCTTAATTTTTTAGAGACAATTGTCTCCAAAGACATGAGAGCCCCAGATTTACCTAAACTACACATAACAACAACAACAACCCTTCTCCTCCTTATACAGAATTTTCTTCAAGATATCATCCCATCGTTACGAAGATCGTAACAGAGAGGTGTGACGGAGCATAGACACGATAGATGTGGCGGCTATTATGTCCTCCTCCGCTCGCCCGCGATCCTCACTTAACGTTGATCGTATCCTGCGCACACGTATGCGACATACTGGCCGCTGAGCTTTCGGGCGGTAGTACTACTGGGCAAATAGAATAGAGTTTTATTTTACAAATATGGGTACTAGGGAAATGTCGTGATGGCCCAGTTGATAACATGCAAATAGGGAGATGATGATGATCTACTTTCTAAAGTTTATCTTGGACATCACTGACATCCCGTGCCTCGGAATGCACGTAAAGCCGTTGGTCCCGGTTGTCATTCGTAGAACTTTGACAGTCGTTACGGGTAGTCAGAAGCCAGAAAATCTCACCAGTCTAATTAAGGGGTATCGTGTCGCCTAGTTACTTAGTTGTAGAGACCTGATAGGTAGTCGCTTCACGTAGAACACTAGTATCCAGCTGAATCCAGTTGGGTTGGAATCCGACTCCAATATAGTTGGGAAAAGGTTAGGGAGATGATGAAATATGGATACTAGGGTACTAGGTTCACAAAAGAGTAAACATCAAACGTTATGAGGAAATGGTTTGTTGAGTAATTTATATTAAGTAAACCTTCAAGAAAAAAAATAGCACAATATAATTAACGTAAAAGCTCCTATTAACGACCCCCTAAAATGTGTACTCTATTACCGATCTAATTTTAAATCACTTATTTTATACATAATATAGGGTTCCAGAAAAGTCATACCTTAAAAATTAGGTACATAATTTTGTTTTATAACAAAAAGAGCAAAGTTTGTGTGTTTAAATAGCCAGTGAAAGAAATAATTTGTCAATAATTGGGAAGCGCCCGAAACGGATGCAAGTTTCATAGTGTCGCGCCTCCAGCCACGTAAGTACACCCGAATATTGCTTAAGGAAATTAACGCACTAAAAATTGATTAGTCTTCTTGCTATCACATTACAACTGTAACGCATATATTCGTTTTCTAAACTAATTCTTAAAATAATACTTTTAATTGGTTTTTGTGTTATAAAATCATGTTTTAATAAAAGGCGGTAATAGAATCCAAATTTTAAAACTTGATTCTAATAACGACCCATGGCGTTGTTAAAATTTTGAGAACGTTTAGTATTTTAAAATAATATCTATTATAAACTAACTTATTTGCTTATACTTTTTTCTTGTTCAATTCTTAAAATTATTTTACTTTGTTAGGTCTATTAACGACATAGCTATTTCTTAAGTTTTTGTGTCAAACTCGATCTATTTATTATTATTTTTATTGGTCGCTAATAGAATATTGTAACCTTCTTACTTGATTCTATTACCGACTTACAGCTGTGAGGATATTTTTTGTAATATTGATGTACTAACACAAAAACAAAATGTCCATTTTTGATCAAATTGGCTTATTTCTTGCATACGTGACGTTTTAAGAGATTATGTCACAGGCCATATCATTAATGTAAAATAAAATTTACTTTACTGTTTCATTCATGGCATTATCTATGTATATTTCATACATTTATTAAATTATATAATCTCTTTAAAGTGTAGCAGAAAGCAGAAGCGCAAGCAGTAGGGACGCCTCTGGACAACTAGAAGCTGGGCTTATAGCTATAAATGAAGAGACCAGCATATACGAAACTTCATTAACCTATTATTCATACCAAGCATACCAAGGATAAAACTGCGTTACAACGGAAATTATAACTATTGTTATGTTATGATTTTATATTATTTATTCGTTTCACCATCGAATATTTACACCAATAATTACTTACTTATTGGTGTAAATATTAATAACTATTTTATAACAAAACAATAATGTAACACTTACTTCAAAGTAAACTACACCATAAAATACCTTAAAAACGATTTTATTTTATTTTATACTATAGTAGAAGTGACAACTTCGTATGGGTCGGTAAAAGAAGCAGAAAAATCGGTAATAGAATCTTGCCGCATTCTATGGGTCGGTAATAGAATCAACTTCTCTTTTGGATAAAATAATTATTTTGTAAGTATTGTGTTGTTGAATATTGAATTTAAGAACTGAATAGCAAAGAATACTTCGTAAAGATTAATTATAAATTATAACATCTTCCCTAACATAACAGCTTATATCTATTTTTTTAAAGTGAATCCTGAGACAGCTAAAACTGGCGGTAATAGGAGCATTTACGTTAGTAAGAAAGAATACAAAAAAAAAAAAATTTGGACGCTACTATCGTCTACCTAATTTCAACTTTATCGCTATCGCATTAGGTTTATGGTTGATTGTTTCACAGTTTAGGTCGATGCGTGTTGAAGTGAAAAAAATAGTTGTTATTTTGAAAGTTTCCTTAACCGAAGGAAAAAAAGCGTCTTTTACTACTTAAAATCTACATTTAGGGCGAGGGAGCTCGTGACTAATAAATAAATGAAGTTTAAAAACACAATCTTTGGTTTACACGCAATATGTTTAGGGGTAGAAAAATTTTCTGGTTTTCATGTTCCATGCTTTGCTGTGTGTCAGGAATCTACATAACTAGACTTTTCAAAACTTAGATAAAACTTTACCACAGAAATCGACTCTATTCCTAACCATTGCAATTCCTGAATGGTAGATCTACTGTGGAGTCCAGAAAAGTCTCCTGACAGTAAAGCTGCGAGTGCAGCGAAGCAGCGATGAGTCCCGGAGATTTTTAGATTTAGATTTAACTGCCTAGAACACTGCCTGATTTTTTTTTGTTTTGAAAATCATCTCATGACTCCCAGACACACACTTCTACTGACTAAAACCACTCATATTTCTTCTTAACCCTAGTGTCCGGGGCCGCGGTACCTCTGAACAACACGCAGTCCCGGACTGACTTGGACCCTTAAGCCTTCGGTAAAACGTGATCCGAGGCACAATATGTAGATAGACAGGCAGCGCGACTGCCGGCTGTCGTTTGGTCGTCGAAAAATGTTCTCGTCTCCGGTACTGAAAAATCTAACTGGTGGTTGTGATATGCCGTGACGGAATTTCTACGTTTCCAGAATCTACATTGTTGCTACGTCACAACGCTATTCGTAATGGAAGTGGCAACAAAAATAGAACACTAATTAATTTGCCTAGCTTATCAACGGCTTTTAGTTATGTTGACCAACTTTATTGTTGTGGCTTTGTTTAATCTGCTACCTCAATTAATTGCTGAGTGCAATTTTACCACAAATACCCAACAGGTTTAAAATACGAATTTTAGGAAGGCATCCATGGGATTTATTTCTTCATGGTGTTGGGATATGCATGTGATGTTTTTTGCCGATGACAGTTCCATTCAAGTTATTTAACTTTAATTCTCTCTAATTTAACAAAATAGATAAGATGAAGTTAAAGCTAATTAGATGGAAGGTAGGAATTAACCAGATATATGAACGCACAACCCAAACCACTGGTCCTAAAAGCAAGAAACTTGGAGGGTATTATCTTTGTAAAAGTAAGTTACCATTATAAAAGGATTTTTGGAAATTCAACCCCCGAAGGGAGAATCCAGTGGATGGAAGTTCGACAACTACGTGGGCCAAGCCGCGGGCGAAAACTAGTTCAGTTTAGACATAAAAAGACTGAACCACAAACCCCTAAAGAAAATATGTCATAACAATAAAGGACAAAACTCTTACCTGGATATCCCTTATTAACCCAAAACAGCCACAAAGTGTCATCGGTATGTCCCATATTATAAGCATAGCAACCGAATATACGCAGGTGATATAGATACAGTTGTATTTTTACCCTTGAGGCTTGCGCAGACGACAGACTTTTCGTGCGATCGAGTACGTACGAGACTTTTATGTAGTCTGTGCGCTACATATTACTTTGGATATTGCCTCGCCGTTACATTTCTTTGACTTCCATCTAAGATTAGACTGGCCTGCACAATCACCTGACTTAAATCCTATTGAGCATGCCTGGGATATGCTTCAGAGAAGAGCACTTAGGATTTTCCCTGAAGATATTGTGCATGAAAAGCAGCTTTTCTTGCATCCTAGCAGGACTTGGGACAGTATTCCACAACAGGATATTGACACCTTTGTTTTGAGTATGCAGAACCGCTGCAGATGTGTCAGGAGAGTCTTAGGTGGATCCACGGATTATTAATTTTAAGTTATTAACATTTTTTAAAAAAAAAATAGACTTTGTTTTGTTTAAGTTTTGATGTTTCAAAAATAAAGTTGAGTTTGAAATTTTGACTGAGTTTTTCCTCTTCATCTTAGTTTTTTTAATTTAACTTTATCGAAAAGTTTATTATCAGATTTGATAGGCCATTAAACAAGGTTTATTTTAATGTGTAGGTGTTTTAACAAAAAGTTAATAGAATTTCAGTTATTTAGGTTTAATTGAAATATCTCTAGACCATGTTGATGTGAGTATGTCTGAAAGTGACCAACATGTCGTCATACGTGTTCTTCTTGTTGCAACTGAGGACAAATCTGCTTCATTAAACAGAAAATTATCATGACATATCATTGACATTCTGACATACCGACAATTCTGACAGGAGCTCGAACTATAGTATCAATATTGAACAAAAACCAGAGAGATGATGACTGATGATTACCAAGCTGTCGTGCAGGTGTACAGTTACGCAGCTAGCTCTGCGCGGGAGCCGGCACAATTGCACGGACGCGCATCCGCCGCCGCCCCCCACCTCCACGTACCTTCGTTACACAACACCTCACCTATTTGTCACACGTTCACGACTGTCATGGGGTCAGCAGACTTGTAGCTGTCGATAGGTGAACTTTTTAACCAAACACAGATTTTTGAAATGGTATTACAGCTTAGTATGCATAAACAGCATTTTTTTCCTGAAACAACCGACCAAGAACGCTTTCTGGACATAAGACGAACAGAGCTGAATAAATGTGCATAGTCCCTTAGCCCTTAGGCTTGATGGGTTTTCACATTTTTAACGAACGCGGCTGATAGGAATAAAAAAAAAATAGTTCTGTAAATAGAACTGTTATCAACAGTTAATGTATGACCAAAATCGTACAGCGAAACGCGAAAGACAGCAGTAGAGTGTGTGAGAGTAGTAGTAAATAAATCATTCAAAGTCATTTAATAAAAGCCTTTAACTAACTTTCTGGAAACGATCAAGATATAGTACAAATTAATAAATTAAGTACAAGTGTCCATTACGTGATGAATGAGACGTAAGACTGACAGCGAAGATACAAGATAAGGGACCACAGACAATAGACTAGTAGAGGAGAGTATTATCTCATATCCGTGAGTTAGTTACTTATGGTTACGGAGAATTATCGCACGCGACGTATTTCCTTCATAACTCAGGAATTGTGTAATGGCAGTCTTAAATGAGGTATATTTTTCCGGCAATATGGGGCTGGTATTCAATGCCAGAATTGTTTTAAGAATGGTTAAGCCGTATGGCAATGTGTGTAGCCGAAGATAGGGTTAAGTGAGACTTGGGTGTGTTCTAGGTCCAGCAGTGGACTAACTTAAACTAATGATTATGATGGCCAGGCATTTAATGTATTGCTACAAATCTAGCCTAATTATTATCAGTGTGACGTTATGTTTACATGATC
This sequence comes from Athetis lepigone, assembly GCA_033675125.1. NCBI lineage: Eukaryota > Metazoa > Arthropoda > Insecta > Lepidoptera > Noctuidae > Athetis > Athetis lepigone. The sequence goes on from CM066224.1 coordinate 3,035,884, forward strand.
GCTTCAAACGTCTTATTTAGTCGGTCCAACAAACAGGCCATATTTTCGGTGTATTCCTAGTCTCCCCCACTTGTAATACCTCCGAGTGTCAAACGGGAATAAAGTTCCAAGTTACTACCGCTTTGCGATTGAAAAGTTATTGCCCCGTATAATGAAAAAAGGTCAAGTTTGTAGGGGATATTTTCTGGAACTGATCCTAATTTTTTTAACAATATTATTCCTGAAGGCTATAAAATTACTTGACGGCGAAGTCCCGGGCAAAAGTTAGTTTGTAGTAACCCAACTAAAGTCAAGTCAGACAGTTTCAATCGGAGTACCTTAGTCTATGTGAGTCTCTGGGGCACGGAGGTACCCTGATAGCACCCTCGTACCCTGGTAGGCAAAAATACATACCTAACTTCAATGAACAAAAAACCGCACACATTTCAAAGAACCTCAAGAAACCGCTGCCAAATAACACAAACATACACAAAATATAGGCGTACTGTAAACATAAACATACCTACTTACCGTGAACTAGTAAAGTGAATAAATCATATACTCTATAAATAAGTACTCGTCCAGTGGGTGACGTAGATTGGAGTTATACGCAACCGTGTTATGTGAATTAAGGAATTGGTTCATGGTGGTTTAAGCCGGGCTTAGACTTGTGTAACGTGCAACATGTAACGAACGCTGAGAGCTTCGTTTGTGATTGTGAAGACATCTGCTGTATCCGCGCTATCAGAAAGATCAGGCTCTTCTCGGCCTAAGGTTCCCCTAATCAGTGGTCAAAATACCGAAGCGTCCTGTCGGAAAGTAAGAGGAGGCGAGGACGCCATACACAGTCACGCCTATGTAGGAGTCTTGCCGAGAGTGTTAAACTAATCCGGCATTAAAACAATTATACATATAGGGTGACAGTTAATTAACCTAAACACGTGATTGTGCTCATGTCAACAAACAGTTTTTATTAGGGGAGCAAAGCCGAAATTGCTAAAAAAAAGAAATAGAAGATGCACTTAACTTAAATTTCGTTCAGTACCATTACTATTATATCACCATTAGCTGACTATATTATTGTTGACTTTAAATTATCATATCAGCACTGCTGTGTGAAATAAATGTATTTTCTTTCTTTCTTTCAATACTAACTATTAGTTTGGCGTGAACTTGAAGTTACGGAGGGAAGCTAACTTTGTGTTTGCAGTACCGGCACAGATTGGTACCGTTTTACTGCCTTAGGTATATGCTGTTAAAGTTGCTAAGCTCCGGAAAGTAAAGCAAAGTACGACGATTAGTGGTTTATTTTTGCTGAGTTCTAAGACAATCAGTAAATCTATAGATACTTTATTTAAAAAGTAACGCCTATTTCCAGTAATTTACATATCGGTGGATATGGCTACTACCTATGAAATTTTAATATGTATGAAGCTTATGATAAATATATATCTCTAGTAACCAAGTCGATATTGTTACTAGCGCAGTACATAAGGCAAATGAGCTCTTAGACATAGAAGACCCGCTGGCTTATTACCTACGGTTTCACCCGCATTTTTCGTTACTGCTCCGCTCCCGTGGGTCGTAGCGTGATGGCGATAAATGGGATATCTAACACTGAAAGAATTTTTGAAATCGGACCTTTAGTTCCAGAGATTACCCCCTACATACAAACTTACAAACCTACAAACTTACAAACTTACAAATTTACAAACTTACAAACTTACAAACTTACAAACTTAAAAATTTTACCTCTTTATAATATTAAGTATAGATAGTATAGAAGTATAGATGAAACAGCAATCAGCAATATTTGCGCAGTGATCGCGCGATCACCGCGCGATAATCGCTTAACGTCAAAAAAAATCGTATTATGTATGAATCGATTCCTAATCGCTCGCTGATTGTTCTAATGCACTTGACGATGACGATAAAGTAGCAATCGCTGAAACTAATTTTAATATCACCTTTAACAAAAAAACTTAACTTTGCTCTTAAAAACCATACATACTAAATACGAAACCACCAAACGAAAAATGCATGTTTTAGTTAACTGATTGCTCCACAGAGGCAGCACTATCGCTAGATTGCTATTTGACTTGACGTATTTTGAATTGACGTTTGAGAAGCAAATATTGCGCAATTTAATTATCGCGATCGCTCGGCTTCTGCAAGATACGTAATCCCGATGCCGGGCATTGATCACCACGCTTGCTCACTCCGCTCTTGCTCTTCTATTTCAACTTTCGAACGTGAATTTGAATACAAAAAATCAGTTTTGTACTTGTCCGATTTCCAACGCGAAACATCATGCAACAAGATAAATCGATCATGTGAAAAATCTTATTTTTCATCCGCTGTAGAAAACCCTCATGGACGTCTGTTCCGTCCTACGAGCTGCAGGGGTCTGTCAGACTCTTACTGACTAAACATCGCCCCGGTGTTCTTCTCACACGTGCGCCGAGGATCGCGGGAACGACTACCGTGATCCCTAACTAACATACAACAACAACAACGAAAAGATAAACTTTCAAGCGAATTGTTGTATTGAAAACCACATAATTGAATTGGAAAAAGCAAATTCAATATACAAGTTTTTTCTTAAAACGACTATTTTCTGCGTGTAATCAGGACGTGTACATAACTGAATCACAATTAATCACCCCGCTACTTGCCGACTACAACCTACTGAGGTTTCATTTCATTATTACTTCTGTGAATCAATTGCAATGAAAGTACAGAAAGTAAACATATATAACACAGAGTGACAGAAAGTAAGACAGACAGAATTACTTCGAATTTAACTACTAGCATGGCTTTGGGGTCTTTAATAAAAACGGTGCTGTTTCAACGGCATAAATAAATAAATAAATACACTGGGACAACTCACACACGGTCATCTGATCCCAAGCTAAGCTCTGCTTAGAGCTTGTGTTATGGTAACCAGACAACTGATATACATACTTATATAATTTATAAATATAAAGGGACGGCCGGGAGGTCCTCTTTATTGTTAGATTTCATCTTATATGCAAGCGAGCGTAGGTAATTGGGCGAGAAGATTGACACACGCAGTTTTAGTGGTACAATGTAATTACACTGCAAAATCACAACGATGGTAACGAAATAACTCTAATGTCCATTAATAATTGTACAAAACCACCCGAAGCTCCACCAAACACGTAGCACAATTATGTGATGTGAACCGTTGTCCTTCTATCTTGTAATGGCGGCTCCATCTTGCTGTACTAGCGCTTGGTGTCGCGTCAGAGTGAGTGACAGATCATAGTCAATCACTCTCGATAATCAAAGTGCCATAAAGAGAAACAGATTATAACAGAACGCGCCGTCACGGCCAGACTGACATGCGCTCGTCCTCGTGCGCTCCTTATAATCGTTTAAGTTGATGCTCAGTTAATCTGTAAAGAAGGAAAAGGAGCCACTAGGATTACCATATTCATTACGCTCGTCCTATTCTGACACACACACACACACACATATACCCACGCCAATACGTGCACTCCTTTGGCCTCATGCCAATGAAACTAGCTCGAGGTGTCCCTTCGACCAAGACCCGTCATCTCCTATGACGGTATGGACCGGACGGCCTCAGCTTTCACTGTGATATTTGACCTCATGCAAATAACACAAGAGAGGTGTCCTTACGACCAAATCATCATCTCATATGACGACTTGGACCGGACGGCCTCGTGCTTCGACCAGGCATCATCTCATATGATGGCTGGAACTACCAACTATTTGCCCGAAGAACAGTTAGACATATGTCTAACTTACAACTCAAAAATCTTCACACTCTGACTCTTAAAGGGTAGCAGAGCTAGCGGTACACTCACTCGAAACTGATATCATATCACTATAATCGTCTGAAGATACGTGTTCATCTGTTTGACTTTGACCCGCCGTCTCGGCCAACCCTTCATTCACATTTGCTACTTCTTGTAAGCCCTCAAGACCTCTAGGCACTAAACGTAAATTCTCGTGTGCGAATTCATAGGTTCTATTAGAGCCATCCATGTTCTTTAACTTGAATCTATAATTTTCTAGCACTTTGGTCTGACACACAACAAAAGGGCCTTTGAATATTCTGAGAGCTTTAGTCTGATTGCGCTCATTATTTTTGATAAAATCGCCTATGGAAAACGGCTTTATTATGGCTTGACCTTTGTTGAACCGTTGTATTTCGGACAATGCTACCTTCGATATGTAATCAGACGCATTTTATCATCAGATCACATTATTGATGAGAAAGTAACTCTGTCTGTCTGTCTGTCTCTTCTTCACGCCTAAACCACTGAACCGATTTGTACGAAATTTAGTACAGATTTATTCTGGGACCCGAGAAAGGACATAGGATAGTTTTCATCCCGGAAATCCCCCGAGAACAGGAACTATTAATCTACGCGGACGAAGCCGCGGGCAAAAGCTAGTGGTAAGTAAACCTTTAAAGGTGCACATAACTCGTTCAAATTGGTAGTTTGCCCTACTAGAGCCAGTGGCAATGAAATGAGGTTCAATAGAGTGTTTTTTTACAAAATTGTCTAAATTCAGAACTTACGTAGCATCTCATTGTCAGTTTCGGGGCATCAAAAAGACATACAGCATTTTTTAGAGCTTTAACTGCGCTCGCTGAGTCTAGGGATCTCTATACTCGATGAGGGTGGATTTGGTGAACGCGCCGATGATTATTGAAGCATATTCTTTTTGGTCACTTTTACCATTGAGTTTACCTTACTATCTCTCTTTTGTTCGACCAGAGTATTCGGTCGTTGCTTACTTCAACAGTAATTCTGTCATCTAAAATGTCTGTACCTATAATATTACGTTTTCGCTAATAGCAGTATCGGAGACAATGTGAAATTACAACTGGTCTTAAAATCTGGGAGTCACATTTAACGACATTATCTTGTCCTATACCAGTGAGGTACACAGATTCATTGCGCTTAGTGCCTGTCAGTTTATCAGCCAAACTATATGACTAACGTGCAGGCGGATCCACTGTCAGAAAGAAAAGAAACGGGCTCACCGGAGGATGTAGTCAAAATGCCAGTTGCTGGTCTCCGCTCACAAATGGACTTCTTTAATGGCCCGTCGTTCGTTAGACCCCTTGCGGTTTGGACATCCCGACGCCACGTGGCCCTGTTGACCACACACGAAGCAGGTAGGACATCGAGTGGGGACCGGCGACTTTTGAGGATGCTCTGTTGTCTTCACAGTGGCCATTTCATTGAGGTCTTCGCAGCGCTTACGACAGTCTACCTGTCTATGGCCCGGCAGACCACACCGATGACACGTTCCCGCGAAACGAGTTTCATTGAATCGAACGCTTTTCGGTTCACTATCGTTATTGTCTTGTCCTTCATGTTTCCGTTTCAAAGTGATGCCTCGTAATACTCGAAATAGTTGGCTTCTAGTAGTCACGGTGCAAGAGTGTAGTTCACGACGTATAACGCTATCTTTTTGGCACAAAACGGAACACACAAACCCTGGGATGACATCTTCTGGCATTTCGGTACGCGGGATACGTTCAACCATAGTCCAGAGACGCGTCGCTGTTTCACAAGCTGATTCTTTTAAACCAACTTGAAATTTCAGTATTTCGTCGAAGTAGTCTTAAGGTATCATTGGTTTTCCGAATTTCGCAAGAAGTACTTCTTTTATCTGATCCCATGTCAATTGTGACGTTTGCAGCTTTGTTAAACACGAGGCGGCACAACCTCGAAGAGCATGTGTGAGTGCTAACAAAAGTTCCGACCCGACTAGCTTCCTACTCTCCACGATTATTTCTGTCATTCTGCACCAGCCTTCTACATCTGCCTCTTCCTCATCCGGGTCAAAACAGATCAATTTCGTGCCACGAGTATTATTTGGAGTAGGAGCAGGCTGTGTATTCATCAGGAGTCGAGACAACAAGCTTTCCATATTGCTTAAAAATCCGTGCGATGCTTGTTCACTATCGCCATTCGATTCTCCTGGAGCTTGCCCTTCGAATCCCACTTCTGATAAAGGGACGGCCGGGAGGTCCTCTTTATTGTTAGATTTCATCTTATATGCAAGCGAGCGTAGGTAATTGGGCGAGAAGATTGACACACGCAGTTTTAGTAGTACAATGTAATTACACTGCAAAATCACAACGATGGTAACGAAATAACTCTAATGTCCATTAATAATTGTACAAAACCACCCGAAGCTCCACCAAACACGTAGCACAATTATGTGATGTGAACCGTTGTCCTTCTATCTTGTAATGGCGGCTCCATCTTGCTGTACTAGCGCTTGGTGTCGCGTCAGAGTGAGTGACAGATCATAGTCAATCACTCTCGATAATCAAAGTGCCATAAAGAGAAACAGATTATAACAGAACGCGCCGTCAAATATATACATATTATAGATAAATAACACCCAGACACAGAACAAACAATAGGAGTTGCATAGTTCCTTTATAATTACCTATCAAGGCATCAGTTCAAGTTGATAGTATTGAGAGCAAGCCTAGGATGCGGCCGGTCATTCTGATGCTCTGAACTGTTGATTTCCCATCTTTTCACATGACACAACGGATTAACAAACAAACAAACCAACATCAGACAAAGTAACTACCATTTTGCAATTCTAGAATGGATTCTATAAAATATAATCAAGCTTCTTTTTCAACTGTATAAGGCCGATAGTACTTTCAATCAAGGCGTCCAGGCTGTCAGGTCTCAGGAGCAGAACAAGTCAAAAATTTACCAATAGAGTTGCATAGAATCCTCGCACGCGAGTTTCTATTGTTGGGTTATATATTATTATGATATAAAAAAATTTTATCAGTTGTCTGGTTACCATAGTACAAGCTCTGCTTAGTTTGGGATTAGATGACCGTGTGTGAGTTGTCCAAGGATATGCATTTATTTATTTTTTTTGACTTGCTCACCGCTCCGCTGCCTCACTCCGCTCCCATAGAAAAGCAGCCTAAGATACTGGTATCAATTCTATTGAGCTAAGGATGCGGGTGATTCGTATTCACTCAACTGCTTCCCATCTCACGACCACACACAGGTTGACATGCACTGGATATAGACATGTGAATTGGCAAAGTCAAATTAAAAAAGTCTAAAGAATTTTAAATAAACCACTCAATTTTTTAGCATTTTAATTGTAAAGGGCTGATCTAGGATAGGTTAGGTTAGGTTTTATTCCTACTAAATTTTGCCCGCGGCTTCACCCTCGTGAATGTTCATCCTACATTTTACGACTTTAACGTTGGACTTTCCAAAAATTCTCAATCAGTCAGTTTGATAATATTTTTTTATAGATAAAAGATTTATTGGAGTTCCATATTTCAATTGTGTGCCATTTTATATTACGATTCTTGAAAACGCACAGAACAACAATAAAATACAACAAACTAACTAAGTAACCTCGTTAAAGGGTGTAAATTGTGCGCCTAATCCAAACAAACCTCGTGTCTAGTTTTCTTACAGAGATTAATGAATGTAAAGAAAACCTCCTCCATACCGGCTGGTTGGTCCTCGACTATTTCTTAAATATACGGCATTCTTTTAATAAATAGTTGGGGTCAAACGCCCTTGAAGTACCTGCTCTACTTACACCTATTTAGCGTGTGTTAGTCAGGCACAAGCGCAGACATTACTTAACTGACAGTAGGTACGCTACTCGTTATGATTTGACATGACGTGTCAGTCTCCTTTCTTCTTTTATTGAAACTGAGTAATAGGGGTGTAAGTGGCCCTACCATCACCTCCAGGGTCAAAGCCAACCTCACCTGCACGTGGTACACCCTGCTGATTCACTGACGAGGCTCTGACGGACCGTCTCTTTACAAAGAGGAGACCATCGCAGTCATATTGCATATATTTTTGTTTTATATCTTTCTTCATTTGTGATTGTAAAATAAACATGGTCGTGGCAGAATTGTGGTGTGTTTTCCGCAAATGCCATTAATAAAGAGTTGAAGTTGAAACTGAGTAATAAAACAACTAGCGTCCCGCCCATGCTTCTTACGGGTATGACAAATCTTTGAATACAATAATAAGCATGTAGTGGTGCTGATTCTCTTGTTCATAAACTAAACTAAATTTAAGATAAGTGTATCTTTCTCTCTCCATTTCAATAAGAAAAGGACAGAAGATACAAATTAGTTAAGTCCTACCCTATCCTAGTCAAACTATGGCCATGCTTTTAATCGCGTCTAAATTATCTACGGAGCATTTGACAACTCTAAACTTACATTTTATCTTCTTTCTCCTCTTTTCATAATAAAGTGGAAAGAAAAAGAAGCACTGAACTTAAGTTTAGTTAACAAAGGAATCTGTACCAATATACTCGTACATGTAAAACTTCCGCTTGAAAAGATTCAGTTGATGAACATGATTAAAATCACGTTACTTCAAAAATTAAGTTACTTAGATTTATAATACGCAGCTAATTAAGAGGTTGCGGTCCGAAATTCCAATCTATTCTAAGCAGTATGAAAATGACTGGAAAACCCGTAGCTAGCAAATAAAACTGGAAACCTCACTTGTAAAGTCAGTTTATTCAAGCATATACTACAAGAGAACTTCATTATCTTTATTGATGTTTCCTCGCAACCCTGGGCACCTTTCTACAGCGAGAATTAAAACCAAATTTATCCAGTTGTCCCTTTGTGTGTTAACCAACGCGGCGGCTGACTTATAAACACACTTCAAATTATGGAGGAGACAGTTTGTAAGTAAACCCTGAAGAAGAAGAACGAATAACTGAATAAATTAATATTACGTTTTTCATTCTTTTCGTGTAATTCATGTAAATAAAGTGAATTGAATAAAGTCACTAAGCGCCGTAAGAAAAAGTTGACGTAAAGTGCAGATCGTGACTCGTGACTTGTTGCGTGCAATAATTTTGCAGGCGCTAATAAGTTAAAATAAGATGGCTTTGGCAGGATTTAATTACATCGTTTTTAGTGTTTTATTGCCGATTATATTTTCGAATACATGTAAGTACTTCTTTGTTGATAATAACATTTACAGCTGAGTCCATTGAACTCCATTTAGCTGAGTACAAATTTAAGTGATGGCACAAATTATTTAAATCATTTATTTTCTTGTGGGTTCGTAAACTTCTTTCATTTTCTAAGTATTTCACAATGGAATAATTTACCTTTTGCTTTATATTTCATAATATTAAACTGACTTTAACATTTCTCTTTAAATGCTTAAAAGTAAAAGTGATTAAATATTTCTTTACTCATTTCAGCCAATTTCTTGAGCTGATAAAACAAGTTTACTGTATTTTTTCTTTATCAGAACATCATTTAAAACTGCTATTAACTGAAAAGTAACCTATGTTTTTTAACGACTTCTAAAAAAAGGAGGAGGTTCTCAATTCGAATGTTTGTATTTTTTTTTATGTTTGTTCGCTCATATCTCCGTCTTTTACCAACCGATTTGAACAATTCTTTTTTTGTTTAGTAGGGTAGACTTCCCAAATAGTTCCATTGCCATCAGGTCTAGGATCTGATGTTGGTATCATGCCGAAATCGAGGGAAGTCGTTTTTTTTTTGCAAAAAATTATCTTGTGTTATATTAATATGTTTATATATCAGAAATTACCACTCTTGAGCAAGCGAGGTGCTCAAAGCTTGTGACTTTTTCAAGAGGTCTTTGCCTTGCAGCTCAAATTGTAATTAAATGTTACTGAAAAATTACAGGTGAAGCAATAAAATGTTTCGACTGCAACAGTAAGAACAACTCTGCCTGCCTATCCATGCACATCCCGAAGATGCACGCAATAATACCCATCGTGGACTGCACCACTACGCTGGGAAACACCATAGACAAGAAGGAGTTCTTCTGCAGAAAGATTACACAGACTAGTAAGTTTTAATAATAACCAGCTCTGCCCCGTTTTCTATGTTAGCACACTCGTCTAGTTTACTGAGATTTTTCAATATTCTACACAATTTTCTCATTATTTTCTTCTCTAAGGTCTTTCTACAAAGTTCTAGAAAACATTTTTAAAAAGTTCAATGGGACTAAACGGTTAACGAACAGTCGTTTTGAAAAAGTCTATCTGTGGATAAGGATATAAGATTGATATTTAACATGGACTGAATGCTAATGTGTCAAAATATATCTAGGAGGCAAATCCGACGATGAAAAAAATTAAGTCCCTAAAGTGTATACGGAATATAGGTAGGGCTTAGTTAACTTAGCCGTGGAAATCAAGTTTTGTAATAACTATGTTACAATATGCAGGAAAGTTTGTGAGGATATGTGTACACATACATGGAAATATAAATATATTGCTACCCTATCATGCAAAAACAACGAATTGCTTAACCACTGCGACAACCAAGCCATCAATTTGGGAAGTAGTTAAAAATGGGGCTAATACCACAGATTAATAAATAGTTACTAATACATTATTTGACTAACAGATTTCGACTTTCACTCGGTCGAAAACGCGGATAAATGCAGTAGTATCTAATATATTATGTGAAAACGGATACGAAAAATTAATGTGAGTATATGTACTTAAATAGTCATAGACATAACAATTGGCGAGTTTTGAGAGCAGTATAGTGTGCCTATAGTGATGTGATGATTAAATAATAGCGTGATTATCAGTGCGTGTAGACGGCCCTATTCTGAAAGTGATTTGCCAATTTAAGTACTTTATTTAGGTCCGTTTTTAAACTTCAGTATATTTACAGCTTTTTTACTTATAAAAACCTATCCATGAAATTTCATACATTTAATTTTTTCCCTAGCTTTTTACCAATGAAAATAACTCTTCTACTTTTTTGACATTGACTAACAAAAGCCAAAAATGCGACTGAATTTTGAATGTTTGTCACTAAGGTCTACCTATATATACCTACTATGTTCTATGATGAAAGCAATCGAAGAAAACTCATTTAAAAACTTTTAAGTAGTTAGGTACTTAATCCGGGTTTTCTTTCCAGTCTTAGAACCTGACCGTACTCCCGAGGTCCGCATCACACGCGGCTGCGGCTGGGTCAAGCACAAACGTGAGTGCTACAAGGCAGACAATATGGACCACCTGGAAACCGTCTGCCAATGCTTCGGGGACCTGTGCAATGCGGCAACATCGCTTGAACGCGTCAACGTGACATTTATAGCAGCAGTTGCCACTCTTCTCGCTGCGTTCAAAATGTGGCGGGGGAGTGTTTGATTTTAGTTCCTTTAAATGATAGAATGATAGAGACTTTTGATTGATTTTCATGGACTTTTTTATTCTGAAATAGATTTCGCTCATGGCTTTGCCCGTATGGATCGTAAACTTCCATCCGCTATTTTATCTCTTTCCAATAAATCCTTTCTTAGTGGCTGCCTACTAGGTATTTCACAAAAAACACACTCTCCCAATGTCAGGTCTCTAGGACCAGCAGTCGGTTTACCATTTTATATATAAATATATAACTAGAAGGAGAAAATGGTCGTGACGAATTACACCTAATTGGTTTTCGTTAGTTAGCTTTTAGCCAGACGCCAGATGTTTCTAAAGTCATTTTTTACCGGTGGACTCCAGTCATTGCAAATGTGTTTTGTTATTGGTTTATATTAATCGGGTAAATCTTACGTTTCTCCTTTATCTCCGCCAAAGGTTATCGTTCACGCCACGTTACCTCAGATACTATATTTATAGGTTAGGAACATTATGTAAATATTAAATAAACGTTTAATTAATGAGTTGTCTGTTTATTCGAAAACTGTTGCTTGCAGCTTCACTCGTCCAAACTTTAAACTCTCTTTTTGATTCCGGGGTTGATTTTTCTTGAATTTGTTTCTTAGTGCGCCTCTTTGTCATAGAAAGAAAATACTGTACGAATATCATGTTTTCTATCTTTAAAATAGTAGTTTTGGCTGCATGATCAACCTTGATTGCCTGCAACCTTGATGGGGGATCTACGACGTACACCTAGGGTTACTCCCTGTCCCTAGGCAAGTGTAAATTTTTTGTAACTAAACCAAAAGGGTCAACCAGTTCCCTGGCTGGGGGTGCGCTAGAGAGTGATGTACCATCCATAACTGCAAACACGAGTTATAAATGACACTACTCCACAGCCATTCGTACCTTCGCCACGCACCAGAACTTGGTATTGGAGGTTATTTTTATAGAGATCGTCTTCCTCGCGGTCCGGGCGGTTAAGTCAATGCCCTCGATCCCCGTTAAAAGTCAGAGACATGATCGTAACAGTCTTCGCGGGGCTACGAGAACAACAATGACAGGAGGAGATGACGACCTCCAACTGCCTGCTCTGCGGCAGGGTGAATGCACGCACTCCATCACACTTTGCTATTCAGAGGGACAGGTGGTAGAGCCCTCCGCGACAGAACCTTCGCAAGCGGGCAACGAGACCCCCCAGGCACAGCGTACCCAGTGACGAGTCGTTGCCCATCTCCCAGGGTGCACCGGCCCGAGGACTGATCTTCGCCCCGGCTAAATCCATAAGCGAACTCCAGCCCTCGGGCGCACAAGGAGGTTTTCTGTCCAGGCACCCTGCTATCCAGGGTATCATCTAGAGATATCGTCTAGTTATTTTTGGCCCACGCCACAGCTAACCATGGTGAATTTGTTACCTATCTTCCTCACATTAGGAAAATCAACGGGAAAATATGTATGTATGGTATTTATTGTATTTCCTTAACGTCCATAATACAAAAAAGGTTATTAATTAAATGTCACGGAACAGTAGGCGTTTCGAACCGATATACTATCGAACTAATAAGCAGTCGCTGTAAGGAATTTCGCAACAAGATTTTTCGCACAGACGTTACATCGCACTAATAAAGCATCGATGTAATAAGACATCGTACAACTGAACTATCGACACAAAGTGTTCGATGTAATTCAAATCGAATCATCAACTTTCGAAATGAAATAGGGAACCCCTTTGGCTTAGCTATATTCCATCTCTTTCGTGCACCTGACATTTAACAGTTGTGTAACAGTGAAAGGTATAGTTATTAGCTAAATTATGTGCTAAGACTGCTAAGTAACGGCTATTTGTCTCGCCCATAGTCTTGACATTTAATCTTTCAACGACCAAGGCCAATTTCATCTGCCGATCCTGAAGTTCTGAGCTCCAGTCGAGATTATCCCGAAGTTTATCCGAATTATCGATTCTGAACTTGAACCTAGCGTTACCGATAAAGAGACGAACTGACCGCGGAATGAATTTCCGATAACACAGAATACCACCGCGTGTCCAGTTTTATAGCTAACGCATTATTGTAAACAGTTTGTAGCCGACTGTTCGGCGTTAAACTTGCGAAATTGACTTTTAGAAGCTGTGTTTATTTTGTAGAAATAAGTTTCAAAAATGTTGAAAGCGTACTTCAAATGTTTACTGATTTTTGCACTGTCTTTGAGATGTGGTATGTATATTTTTTATTATTTGTTATAGTTTTTCTAATTTAGTGTGATACGGGTCAATTTAAGAGTAAGTTATCTGGCGGGAAATAATTTAACCTCAAGCTAACATTATAGTCCCCTTATTTTACAAGAAATTTTATCGATATCCCATTTTAATGTGACATGTCAAATCTTAGTTCAGCGCTAAAATGTGGTTTAGGTCCCCAGCTAGGGCGTCCAAACGAATCTAAAGCTTGAGATCTTTGTAGAATACTGAATAGTACTGTAGGCCACGCAGGCTAGTATCGTGGTATTTTGTATAACTTAAAAGCCCTGCTTTCAAATAAAAAATAAAATAAAATTCTGAATTAGAAAGTATAACCACAGGTATCGTGTCGACAACTGGGTTATGATGGTCTGATAGGCAGTCGATTCCCGTAACATACTGATATCCATCTGAATTCTGATAGACTGAAACTGAAAACCGACCCCAACATAATTGGTAAAAGGCTAGGGTAGCGATGAACTATTTCCCATCCATAAAAAAACAGCTATTGGAGAAACATCTCATGTCTCACGGGCTTAATAGAGTTTTTCTAAACCGTAAAAATCTGTTCAGCTTGTTGATTTTCACCCCTAGGCACGCCAATGCTGCTTGTCATGACATTTTTACGTGTATTGACTTTCCAGAGCCTTGCCTTTTTATAAGTCTAACGAGAAAAACAATTTGACCATGACTTGACTACCTAAGAATCTTTCTCCCCAGCTGCCTCAATCCGGTGCTACGACTGCAACAGCCAGAACAACTCCATGTGCCTGGACCCCACGATCTACGATAAGGAGACCCTGGACAACTTCCTGCCCGTCACCGAGTGTGGCCGCGGCATCTACTCCGCTAACAATGACTTCTTCTGCAGGAAGATTGTGCAGACCAGTCAGTATCTCTTCTTTTATTTCTTTAGATTTTTGGGTAATTTTAAAGGAGTGTTTCCTTCCTTGTTGGTCTAACAATAATTGTTTACATTGTAAATAGTAAAATAATACTGACCATACTCTCCCCATAAATTTTAATGTGTGCCGCAAGCACTAATCTAATGAGAATACCAACCTATTATTGTCCAACTGCAGGGCAAAGGCTGGCCTTCTCATACAGAGAAGGGTAGAGCATTGATCACCATGCACTCTTGCTCAAGGCGGATTGGCGATTTCGGACTTATATTTCACTATGTTTTTATTCATCGATGCCTAAAAAAGTACTGAAGTATAAAATTAAAATATAATGGCTTAAATTATAAATTACTAGCTTCTGCCCGCGGCTTCGCTCGCGTTAGAAAGAGACAAAAAGTAGCCTATGTTACTCTCCATACCTTCAACTATCTCCACTTAAAAAATCACGTCAATTTGTCGCTCCGTTTTGCCGTGAAAGAAAGACAAACATACAGACAGACAGACAGACACACTTTCCTATTTATAATATTAGTATGGATTTCTCTATGTCCGAACAAATAATGCTGAGGCAGGCTGCTTTACCACACCAGTGTGCAGTGTGCTGACTTGATGGGGCAAAGTGAAATTACGCATTTTTAAAGTAAGGGTGCTTGTACACGGTGCATGTAGCTTGCGCATGTTGAGGCACTGGCGCGGGTTATATGCATCGTAAACATATCGTTTAAAAACATGTGCGGGTCCAGTGCCTCAGAAACTCGAACAAATAGCTTGCGCATATTACTCACGCGTGTAACCCGCATCTTTACTTGCTCCAGCTACATGCACCGTGTACAAGCACCCCATTTGTCAAAAGCCATGCGTGACAGGTCCATCGTACCTCAACATAAAGCTACACACCACATAATATGACTCATAAAAAATATTTTTGCGTCCTCGCTTACTAATTTACTAATATTATAAATTCGAAAGTAACTCTGTCTGTCTTTCTGTCTGTCTGTCACTGTTCTTCACGCCTAAACCACTGAACCGATTTGAATAAAATTTGGTACAGATATAGTCTGGGACCCGAGAAA
The DNA here is from genome assembly GCA_033675125.1 of Athetis lepigone. NCBI lineage: Eukaryota > Metazoa > Arthropoda > Insecta > Lepidoptera > Noctuidae > Athetis > Athetis lepigone. Next base: position 3,051,267 of record CM066224.1, read on the forward strand.
GTACACAGGATAGTGTTCATCCCGAAAATCCCCCGGGAACTGCAACTATTATTCCTCGAGGACGAAGTCGTGGGCAAAAGCTAGTTTACGATAAAATGCTGTGAATTATAGCGATGCTAGCTGTCCCCCGCGTTTTGTTACATTCTTAGCTACTGCTTCGCTCCCGTGGGTTATAACGTGATGTTATGTTGCCTATGTCCTATTCTGCTACATTATTGTAAGGTTTCATCAAAATCCTGTTTTACGTTAATAAAATTAATAGCATTCAGCTTGTTAAATAGAAAAATTATAATATAGTTGCCCTGATTGACTCATACATCGCATGTGCTTGCAAGCCTAGGCATAGTTACGGAATTAGATTACCATAATGAATTATCCAATCTAGAACAACAAATTACTATCCAATACAAGAATCATTATTCACTTGTAAGACAATTTATATAGTTGCTTGAGGGCCACTACTAAATAGACTTAGTTTTATTTTAGTTTTGTAGATTAGGCGTGCCTATTGGATGAAAATCTCAGTTAACAGATTAATGGCAATAAATTGGGGAAAAATAAAGTTATAAATTACGAATATTAGATAGCTGGAGAGCTGTTTGTTTGTTAAATTGAACGCGTTAATGTCAAAAACGAACAATTCGAATCGAAAATAAAATTTAGTGTGTTGGATAGTCCAAGTAACAAAGGGGGTTTAGGGTTCATATACTCGTAGTTCATAACATCACGCTACAACTAAGCCCTTACTACGGGAGTCGGCGGCGCAATGTCCATTACATTGAAACTTTTTAGCCATTTGTTAAGTACTTAATACTTTATTACCCGTATGCTCTTATACTAGGTGTATTTTTGGTCTTGCACAACCCGCTAGGATATGATTCTACCCATGAAAACGAACAACTTTTATAATGGAACCAACTCTGAAACTGCGAAAAAAAAACAGCTTTGTTTTTACGGGTAGGATCAGGATCATCTCCTAGCGGGTTGTGCAGGACCAAAAATACACCTAGTATAAGGCATTAAGGTTTGCTTTAAAACTTGAACTTGACGGAAGTAGAGTGGGCAATTTGGCCATGAGCCCTTTCCAGCCTTTGAGACAAAATATGATCGATTGTGTGTATGTTTTAAACTCTTTTACGCAAAAACTATGAAACAGATACTTTACAGTATTGTAGCTTATACATCAAAATAAAACATAAGCTACATGACATCACGCTATTACCCACGGGGTACCAAAAACCTTCAGAACGCGGGTGAAGTCCACTTTTAGCCGTTCACCCTTCCGTATGCTAGGCTCCCCTGGGCATATGGGCGCCCCTGAACTTGCCGCCCTACGTGGGTCCCCTGATCGCCCCCTCCTTAGTTTTCAGGTTGGAAGCATTGTTGTGGAAGGTTTTTATATATTTAATCATAATTTATTCAAACCCTGGTTTGCCCCACCTCTAGTAACTTGAGAACTGGCACCTGGCAGAGCACTGGCTTGGTTAGAGAGTAGCAGATCTACATCTCCGTGTTGGCTTATAATAGGAGAAGTATGTGACAAGTTTTCAGCTTGCCACAAAAACCTACTAGAAAATTGGTGCCAGCTCTCAAGCTATAGATCCAAGGCTGGCCAATAATCATACAAATATTTCCAGATAACTAAGCAATAACTAAGCCACATTTTCCAGTTCTCCACAAGGGCTACGAGCCGGAGGTCCGCGTGACCCGCAGCTGCGGCTGGGTGCGGCACCACAAGCCGTGTTACAAGGCCGACAACGAGGACCATCTGGAGACCGTCTGCCAGTGCTTCGACAACGAGTGTAATGCTGCACTCCAGCTGCGGAGCACCCTCGCGGTGCTGGCGGGGGTTTTAGGGCTCTGTGTGTTCCTGTGATGCAATATAACAGTATTATTTTGTGCTGTTGTTTTATTTTTTTACTCTACAATACAGTGAATAAATCTCAATTATAAGTCAGTAATATTCATCTCCGTTACAATATTATACAAGGTGATTGATGACCGATACTTAAACGCAGAAAATAATTATACACACGAAAAACAACATAATTTCAACATGATGTGAATTACAAAAATAGTAAAGTAGGTAAGTATACTGGCCTAGAAGTTTTATAAACCTTTCTGTGTTAGTACTCGTCAACATATCGATACAAATCAGATAGCACTATCAAGCCTCCGGTGCGTTGGAGCGTGTTTCGGGACAGTGACGATCTGGATACGCCTGACAGGGAGCGATCGAGCGAGTCACCTTGATATGCATGAACTTGTTGTGGGTGCTGCAGTCGATTCCAACGTCCAGGTTCTCTCCAAACGCGTACTCTTCGCGAATCAGGATGAAATCCAATCCTGGATTTATCAGTGAAAAGCACAAGTGACCATTGAGAATGGTTCCAGTTTTCGTGTGCACCCGAAGTGGCCTACGAGCACGTAGGTTGACTTAATGCAGTCGTCTTCTCTCTGTAGCCTTTGAACCAATTGCATCGCCATTATATTTGGATGACTTCGTGCAGCATTTACCATGAATCGGTCCCGTACATGTGTTGTAATGCGTTGAGGTCTTCGGTGCCGTTCCACCACCTTCCCAAAAAGAGCTCTTAGGAATTTCCCTGAAGATATTGTGCATGAAAACCAGCTTTTCTTGCATCTTAGCAGGACTTGGGACAGTATTCCACAACAGGATATTGACACCCTTGTTTTGAGTATGCAGAACCGCTGCAGATGTGTCAGGAGTCTTAGTTGGATCCACGGATAATTAATTTTAAGTTTTCAACAATTTTTATAAAAAAAAAAATTGGTTGAATTGAAATATCCCTAGACCATGTTGATGTGTGTATAATATTAGTAGGAAATTAATCAAAATCGGTTTTACCGATTTAATAAAACTTACAAAAGAGTTTTTTTATCTAAATACGTCCAAAACAGGCTGTCTTATAAAAAAAAAATAGGTGGCGGCCATAATTTGTAAAAAGAAAATTTAAATAAAAAAGAAACACAAATGGCGTTTCAAATTTTTTCGACGAAAGAGCGCCAGTAATCTTTAATATTAAATAATTATTCTAAGAAGGTCCAATGAGGATCTATTAAAAATAATTATTAGAACTTTTTTACAAAATAAAGGTTTTTCTGTAAGGAGTTTATAGTCTTAAAAACTATGATTATCTGTTGTATGTGCTCCAGGCAATTTTTAATTTAAAAAAATTTAAATACCATTTGTGTTTATCTCTTTATTTTTATTTGTTTCTAGAAATTATGGCCGTCACCTGTTTTATAAATATAAAAAACTAGCTTTTGCCCGCGGCTTCGCTCGCGTTAGAAAGAGACAAAAAGTAGCCTATGTTACTCTCCATCCCTTCAACTATCTCCACTTAAAAAATCACGTCAATTCGTCGCTCCGTTTTGCCGTGAAAGAAAGACAAACATACAGACAGACAGACAGACAGACACACTTTCCCATTTATAATATTAGTATGGATTGATTTTATTATATAATGATTTTATTATATGTATTGATTAAATAATGGTGCTTTTATTATTTTTTTTTTGTTTTTGTATGGCCATCCTGGACTTTTTTTTAAAACTAAAAGCCCATTTCATAACATTTCCTTTCAACGATCATTTCTTCAAAAGTTAGGTGACAGCGACAATGACAGTATTGCCAGAATTCTAAACAACTATTAGGCCACTCATATACACGTGAATCTAGATTGTGATAATGTGGGGGGGGGGGGGGGGAAATCGATACAAATCTTTTATGAATAAAGGTGATATGGTTTAAATAAATTTTGTTTACATTAATAGGTAAGTGATACGAAGTTCACCGGGTCATCTAGTATGTATATAATAGTAAACTCACTGCCTGATATCAACGTGTTTGTTAATATATAACAATAACTAACTAAATACATTAAACTTGGAGGGTTTATTCTTTGTGAAGAATATAAAAAATAGCCCTAAAGGGTTAAAATAGTAGGTAGAAGTTCGACATCCACGCGGGCGAAGCCGCGGGCGAAGGCTAGTAAATATTTTAAATCTAGATATTTTTTTTATCTTATTATTATTTTTGTACGTTGGAAATAAGAAAAGCTGTTACAGTATTATTTTTTACAGCATATTACACGCCTTTTTGTTATTTCAAACCGTATTAAATGGCTTTTATTTGCATGATTTGGATTTATGAAAATGATTCCATTCGTATTTTGAAAACAATTAAAACATTACTTATTTGTGTCAGGTTTGACGGGTTGTAACCTCTATGGTTGTAACTGTTTTGACACTTGATTTATAACGTAGTGATTATATTCTCTGTGCTTGATTTGCCGGTTACTATGACAACGACATCCAACAAAACATGGACAACTTTTATATGGGAAAATGGAATTGTTGTTTTACTCTATCTTTCTCGCAATTTTAGAGACAAAAAGTAGCCTATGTTACTCTCCATCCCTTCAACTATCTCCATTTAAAAAATCACGTCAATCCGTCGCTCCGTTTTGCCGTGAAAGAAAGACAAACAGACAGACAGACAGACAGACACACTTTCCCAATTATAATATTAAGTATGGATTATGTTAAGACGTATGGTCTGTTTGAAGTTGACATTTGTATGCCGCGATGAATGCATGCTGCATGGACAACTGTTTTGATGTTGTATTGTTGGAAAAAAGGCGTTATTTTACACAAACCCTGTTCTAAAAATAACAAACAAAAAAGAAAGAATCATCCAATTAGGTGCATTATTTTGTTTACCGCCTATGTATCGGCGATTATTTTTTATTAATTTAGATTAAAAAAAGAAGTTTAAAATGGTCATTCCAAATAGCCAGTTCAAACACCCAAAATTTTTGCGCTCTAGTTTTGACCAAAGAGTACAAGCTCGATTCCCGGCCCAACCATTTAATTATTTTAATATCTATGAATGCAGTTTAAAATGTTTTTAAAATTCAAATAATGGTGCCGATTCTCTTGTGCACAAACTATCGTAAATTTAAGTTAAGTGCATCTTTCTCTTTCCTTTTAATTAAGAAAAGGACAGAAGATCAAATATTAGTTAAGTCCTGTCAAATTTAGACACTCCATAGATAATTTAGACGCAATTTAAAAACATGGCGTCTAAATATACGTCAATTTTCATCAGTCGCTGTCTAATTTGACAGGATTAAACTAAAATGTATCTTCTGTCCTTTTCTTTAAGAAATGAAAAGAGAAAGATGCACTTAACTTAAATTTACGATAGTTTGTGCACAAGAGAATCGGCACCAATGTCTTCTTTCAGTATAATGTTCTATCTACTTTTTTAAGGTACTTTCTCTCCATGTGGCATAGCCGTGGGACATCCTGTATACTAGGAAAGTTTTGATGTCATATAAGTAGGTCTATCTGACACCTAACAAATCTAACACCTAACAAATTGCACAATCAGCAACATTGACATTTTCACGTTCACATCCACTCTTCAAATATTTGTTACCTATTTGTTGTTTAAAAAAATAATTGACTCTCATTTGAATCACACACGTAAGTGTAATATTGTTATATTTATATCCCAGTATTGTTTTGTCTTTATAATCTGAAGGTTATACATAAATATCAAGTTAGCTAGACTATAAATTAGCTTGCGATAAGCGCATTGTCTGATTTGCAACAAACCCAGTCACATACTTACGGTAACAAAGCTTAAACAATGACTACACGACTGTAACAAAAAAGCGGAAACTTGGTCAGACCGCAGCATCCTGTCACAATTTTGACCTCACCGCATTGTAAATTAAGTACATACGTGACTAATGTAATTATTGATGGAACTTCAGATGACATTGGCGTAGCTGGAGCGCCTGTGTGAACTGATAAACGTTAGATCATACCAGTTATCACTTGCAGATGCAAAGACCATGACATTCCTGGGTCAGCTCAGTGTTAGTGAATGACTATTGCACAAAAAGGTTTACGCTAATTAAAAATCTGACATAAGCCCTGCCTCAAGCGTCAAACATATTTTTAAAAGCAATAGCATTAATTTTATTAATGTCTCAAAGAGAGAAAATAGAAAATGAAATCATGCTAAGAATAAACTTAAAACAGCGCCATCTACTTGGATCCTACCACGTTACACAGCTGCGAGTGGGTTTAGTTAGTATTAAAAGTTGTGTGTAGATGGCGCTGAATGTAACTGGGGTATTTGGAACAAAACATTATTAAATGTGGCATTTTGATATTTTTAAATTCCATTCGAAACAAACTTTTAGAAAAACTGTAAAAGAAAAATTACCAGCGAAAAAGGAAAACGAAAAATGTTGGCAGACGGTTGTTAATAGATTGCATTACCAATACTTTTACTTTTTTACAACTATTGTTAGCTATGCCAATTATTCATTTCTAAAATCAAGATTTTGAATACCGTCGGCACGTTGCCAAAAATTACATAAAGCAATCTTTAATTTGAACTTCATCATCAAGTCAGGTTGGCCGAGTGGTCTAAGGCGCCAGATTTAAGCTCTGGTTCCCGAGAGGGAGCGTGGGTTCGAACCCCACACCTGACAAATTAAATGTATCCTCAAAGGTACTCTTTTGCTTTTTTGTGTAGTTTGTACAGTTTTTGTGTGAAAAGATATTATTTTGCCATTAAAAAGTAGTAACAAATAGAAATTGGCAAAATATACTTTTGACATAACAATGAACTGTTTCAAAGTAGAATTTAATGGCATTGCTGCAATTCTTTTTCGATGGAAGGAAAACATTAAACAGCTACTGTGTTCAATTAGCGTAAACTCTGAACACAACATGTGAGAAATAAGAATCCATACTATAATTATTATAAATGCGAAAGTAAACCGATTTAAATAAAACTTGGTACAGGATACCTTTTATTCCAAATTGATCCAAATCCATGGGAACGGGAACTTGGCAGGTAACACCGCGGGGGAACACTAATAGAATATAATGAGGTATCATATTAGTCGTAATATTAAAAAATACTAGGATGTTTTTCTCACACCTTGGAACATTGATTACCTGAAGTGTAATGAGCTACTTTTCAAGGGCTTTCCAGGAAGTAAGTGAAGCAGCGCCGGGTTTAGACTTCGGCTACCCTTTGGCCGAGTATTTGGTGGCCCTCAAATCGTTTGTCGTTAACTGTTAAACCTCTAAAACAATAAAATTTTATTTATTTTATAAACTGCTTAAAGCTGATTTACATTGATACAGTAGCTGACGCCAGCAACACTGGATTTCGACGCTGGATTAGCACTGTATCAATGTAAACATGTTTCAATCTAGTCCAGTATTCAGCGAATACGGACGTAAATCGGATGCCAATCAGCTGTAACTCTTCCTAGTCGATTACTCTGAGAACAAACAGTCAATACCACTCTATCAGTTATTTTCGCCACTGCCTGAGTTCACTTTACGAGCAAGTAACAAAAAATACCACAATATATTTCACATTATTCGTCGTTCGTTTGACAACAATGACAAACACTTTCTAGATTGAGCGTTTATTCCACAAATATCTAGAAATAGGTGTGGACTAAGTTTTCCAATTTAATAGAGTGTGTTGACATACACAGTTCAAGGTTAAATTTAACAAGGGAAGGTTAACTGCGCCCCCACCCCCCTCTTCACAGACACCTACTCTACCCCCCTTTTACCTGTCATTCACCTAGCCACCCCCTTGGCATTTACTAGGGGATGAGTAAAACTATTCCTTAATAGACCTAGGACAGGCTTTGCAAATTGGAAACAATACTTAGGAAATTAAAATATGGACTGTGTGCCGAGAAATGGTTGCTAAAATAATGATGCGATTCGTATATTATGTACTTATTGTAAAAGCTATTGGGGAGAAAAAAATATGAAAATCGGTAATTTGTAAATTGAAAAACTATAGGGGCGTATTAAATACTGAACATCTTACTAGGATACAATGGTACAAAACTGGGAAAATTGGTAATCGATTTCTTTGCTATAAACTAATTTAATTTCAGAAGTCCGTACCTTTGGTTCTGTTTTGCTGTTTTGCCACTGGTACAAGGTGGATTTTCTTTTTGTTAATAATAAGTTTTCTTTTTTTTAGTCTCTTCTATGCAAGCGATTCTTATAAATAACTAGCTTTTGCCCGCGACTTCGTCCGCGTGAATTAATAGTTGCCGTTCCCGGTGGATTACCGGGATGAAAACTATCACATTATGTCCTTTCTCGGGTCCCAGATTATATCTGTTCCAAATTTCATTCAAATCGGTTCAGTAGTTTAGGTGTGAAGAAGAGACAGACAGACAGATAGAAAGACAGACAGACAGAGTTACTTTCGCATTTATAATATTAGTACGGATATATTAGACATATAAATGCTTATAATTAGATAGGTAAGGCCATGGTCGCTAATTAGATGATGAAAATAGATACGACTATCCATAGAACCATAATAAGTAGAACAAATTTTTTTTTTTTTGGTGAGAGGGATTAAATGACTGCTCCCGTCCTGGGTGCGGCGGGAGGGATATCTCCACCAGCAATCTTTATCTTTCGACAAAAGTCTGAACTCAGCGCCTTTGCTCCTAAAAAGCCTGTTATCCAAATGACAACAAACCCTTGACATAAACATCTGTACATTGGTGTACACTTCCGTAATAAAACACTAGTGGTCCAAGACCCCATAGTTACAAGACCTACGTTATTTAATGAAATTTTGAGCAAGGTTCCTTTAAGTTTCGTTCTGGGTATTTTACAACCTCATTTGACTGCTGGGGTTCGAGATACCATTCTCAGGTCTGTCAAAGTGCGCTCTCGATTTTTACTGTTAGGGATTTCCCAGTAGTAGCACTATTTAGTAATCTGTGGTGGTAGGGCGAAGTTTAAAAATTATGGTGTGACGCACCCACACGGGTCATGAAGAGCAAGTATAGTTTTTGGTCCTACTCTTGATCTATTCCTCGTCATGTCAAACTGCCTTCTCGTTGAAATATAAGAGAGAAAAGGGTAACCAAACCAACGTCTGTTTTCAATCCAAAGAGATATTTGTGCACAATAATTTAAATTCTGTAATTGATTTAAATTCTGGCTAGCTGTGTCTGGCAATGATGAAGGAATAACATTCAAATATAAATGAGTAAGCTAAGGATCTATAGTTGACGTCTGGAAACAGGTGGAAACATTGAAACAATTTAGCTTTTTTTTTAATCTTCCTTCATCCTTTCTAAAAATGTCAACCATGCTAAGATGACGTAAGTCTAGCGCCTCTGGGCTCCCAGTCTAGCCTACTAATCTAATAATCGAACAAACACGATCAAATCACAAACTGCGCAGTATCTAGTACTTGCAATGTTATGTAAACAAATTCTTCGGAAAGTTACTCGAACGCCCTGGAACACTCCTTATCGTTCAACTCAATACCAGCAATAAAAATTCAACCTTTTATTTTATTGTTAAGGTTTATTTTAGATTGGCAGACGGTAGGATTATAGTCACGCACACATCCATTTGATTCAATATTTACTCACACATGTTAAGGTTTGTATGTGTTGTATGTTTCAAAGTTCGTGTGTGTGTGTCCTGAGAGAAATGTTCACCTCCTCGAATTTTCACTTCAATAATTTGTGTATGTACAGAACTTAAAATTAATGGTGATTATAAACTTAAAATGTAAGTAACTTACAATTTATTATCTGTGCGCACGCGAAACCAAACCGCTTAATTTCTATTATTAAATCCACAAGACGATACGAATCTAATTTCCACAATGTTCTTGTTGAGTTATGGAAATTGCGAATAAGGGCTAGAAAAATCCGTACTAATATTATAAATGCGAAAGTAACTCTGTCTGTCTGTCTGTCTGTCTCTTCTTTACGCCTAAACGGCTGAACCGATTTGAATGAAATTTGGTACAGATAAGTATATTCTGGAACCCGAGAAAGGACATAGGATAGTTTTTATCCCGGAAATCCCCCGGGAACGGGAACTATTAATCGGCAAAAGCTAGTAATGCATAATAAAAACCACAATTAAGACAGACAGTCTGACTACCAGCCTTCTGGGTAACCCCCAGCAACTGGGCCGTCGAGAATTGGTAGGTAGTAACTACAAATAATAAATCGTATACCTAAGAAACTAGCTTTCGCCCGCGGCTTCGCCCGCGGCTTTGCCCGCGTTAACGTCGATACTTCCATATCCTATTTTATTTTACCCCTAGGGTAGGAATTTCCAAAAATCATTTCTTAGTGGTTACCTACTCTTTACAAAGAACACATCCTGCAACTTTCATGAGTATAGAAACAGCGGTTTTGACTGTGCGTTGATAATCAGTTAGTCGGTTTACTGTTTTATAGGTATATACCAACTAGTAATTATTATGAAAACTAGCATCAAATTACAGCAGAAAACATAGTATAACAGGAAGATCTAAACCCTTCAAAATGGTTGAGCTAAATGGTGCTGATGTCACGCGTCATGCTCGTGAACGGGCGCTATCAGTTGAGATGGGTCATCTCTTAACTGCCATGACTTTTTATTTTTGACTTTTTATTTTAATTTTGTATTTGTTTATTTTGTTACATACTTACATTGTTTTCACATATAGAAGCACCAAAAAGAAAATGTAACCAAGACTTTGTAAAACATGATATTTTTAAAAGAGTGTCCGTGGAGTTTCTTGCCTGTTCTTCTCCATAGAGATCTACGTTTTGGAACAGGCAATTAGCGTCACTTTTCTTTTCTGACTAACAGACCGACCGACTCTTTGACAATTCATAAGTACCTGTAAATGGTCTAAGTGAAATAAATGCTTTGAATTTTTTTTTTGAAACAAATGCGTCAATTCTGAAATTATAATTAAATATTCGATAGTTAGGTGCCATTGAGTGATGTAATAACACTATATTTAGCCTTCATTTATTTATTTATTTATTTAATTTATTTATTTATTTATTTATTTAAACACACATACAGCTATCATCACAGGCTTAGCCTAATACAATAGTTGTAGTTATGAATATAAGTATATAGTATTATTCCGAACGTGATGCTACAATACAAAATGCAGCCCGTGTGAATTCACTCAAAGTACAATTAAAACAGTCAATCCGTTGTGACACCATATTGAGTGTACGCAGCGTTCATGTGGTTTGTAACAGTCACGTGTTGTCAATTCGTGCCTACTGTTATAGGGTAAACAATAATGACTAATTACTAGTTTTGTTACAAACTGTAAAAGCCCGAGCCAGTCATCAATCTACATTGGTACTATTATTTAATCCGTCCTTAATATTATAAATGCGAAAGTAACTCTGTCTGTCTGTCTCTTCTTCACGCCTAAATCACTGAAACGATTTGAATGAAATTTGGTACAGATAGAGTCTGGGACCCGAGAAAGGACATAGGATAGTTTTCATTCCGAAAATCTCCCGGGAACGGGAACTATTATTCCACGCGGACGAAGTCGCGGGCAAAAGCTCGTACTCAATATCTCAAAATCTTTATTGCTTTACCATAAGTACATACAAAAGTGGTAACAATTTGTGTGAGATCAATTATGTAGAAGAACATGCAAGAAACTCCAGGGACACGAAGTTTTAGAAAATCCTGGTAACATGTTGCTGCTTCTTCACGTAAAATCAATGTATATATCTATAGAACAAATAAAAAAAATTAAATAATGACTAGTCTTATAATAACTTACAGCGCCCGTTCAAGAGCGTGGCATACCACCATTTTGCTCAACCATTTTGAAGGGAGCCGAGCAAGAGTGATGTTTGACATTTGAGCGACCGGGGTTGCGGAATGTTTATAATAGTTACCGTGACCCCGGAACATAAGGGCTCCCGCACACGGGCCACCGGCCACAACCACAAAACGCCGCCACTGGCATATTTCCTGTAATTTTCATACATTTTATATGGACTCGCCGCACACGGTTGGCGCCGGTGGCGGCCACACGCTACACGTTTCTTGCCTCTTGTGGCGGCGTTTGTGGCTGTCGCGTGTGGCCCGTGTGCGGCAACACTTAAGAGCAACCGAACGAACATGAGTGGATTTTAGACTCAGTAGAAGTCTGACACGCCCTCCCGCCGCACCCAGGACGGGAGCAGTCATTTGAATATTTGATGATATCCCACTCACCAAAAAAAAAATCTAACTACATGTCCACTCACACATGTAAGCAGGTACATACATCGCGAATGACTCGTATCACATTGTGTTGTGATAACGTTTGTCATTGTGTGATAGTGTCAGATTATACTACCTACCTATTGTCTGTCCCCCTGGTTACAATGTTTATTAAGCCTTGTTTACATTCTTATCAACTTGGTATTACTTATTTACTTAATCTTAAAATGTATTAATAAACAAAACATTGTAACAGGTGCTTATTAAAATATAATTCTTCGTTATAACACTAGCTCTCCTCTGCGGTTTTAATCGCGTCTTTACTAATTTAATTTTGTTTATTACTTAAGTATTCTACACTAGCTTTTACCGGCTTCGCTTGCATTAGGAAGAGTCAAAAAGACTCTATCAGACTATTATTTCAAAGAGTAAACACATATCATAATCATTAAAATTATTATTCATCTTTTATAAAAAACCCGATCCGCCCACCATTTAGTCATAAACAAAGTAATTACATTATAAAAAATATATAATAATTATCTGATAATTATTACATATTTTTTTTATATAATAACTTTTAACCATCAATCACTAATAAAGAGATAATTCACTAAGAAATGTTAATTATAATAACTTACAGATTAGTATTCCTACCTATACCTATTTTAAGTAAAGCTATAGCAATACGAATTTCTTACGAACAGACAAACGTAAACATCAATAGTTTCACAGAATAGTATCTGTTCCTTATTGTTTACAAAATTACAAGTCAAATTATCACTGATAATGACGGCTCGTCAGCTGATTCTGAATATCGTTATTTATAGCTTTTAAAATATATTTACTTACAAAAAATTGTAGCACATAAATTAGTTGATTAGCAGATCTTTTTCATTGGTATAATAGTCATATAGTACTTACATACATATAACCATAACCATAATTGTAAGTGAATTCGAATTTTAAGCGAAAACGGGGACAAATGCTAGTACATTAATGCCATGATGACGTATTCGTGCCATAGCCTTATAGCCTGAAAAACTATCGACCGGGCTATATTTAGAGGTGACGAATACTAATACAACTGCGCGATAACTTTTATGTAGATTAGTTATTACTTTCAGGGTTTTTTTCATAATTGTTAACAAGTACTCATAGCTGTTTATCTGCCGGTAATTAAAAAAACACATGGCTATTGACACAAATATGTTTTTTAACATGTGATTAGTTTATTGTGTTTTTTTTTTCGATACTTTATCTTCTCAACATTTTGCAATCTTTAGACCGTCTGGTGTCGTGATGGCTCAGTGGATAAGGCGCCCGCCTCTCGTGTAAGAGGTTGTGGGTTCGAATCCGGGCAAGTACCAATGTGACTTTTTCAATTCATATGTACTTTCTAAAGTTTATCTTAGACATCACTGACATCCCGTGCCTCGGAAAGCACGTAAAGCCGTTGGTCCCGGTTGTCATTCGTAGAACTTTGACAGTCGTTACTGGTTAGTCAGAAACTCAGACCAGTCTAACCAAGAGGTATCGTGTCGCCCAGTTACTGGGTTGTGGAGGTCAGATAGGCAGTCGCTCCACGTAAAACACCGATATCGAGCTGAATCCGGTTAGGCTGGCACCCGACCCCAACACGGTTGGGAAAAAGGCTAGGGAGATGATGGAGACCGTCTGGTATATTATCAAAGGAAAAGGCAAAATTACATTTGACCGTCAGAGGAGCAAGAAATACTTCTTTCTAGAAAAATCTTCTATCATCTAGTCAAATCAGATGCGGTAGATACCAGAGATTTACATGGTACACGACTGGTTGCCAGACCTCCACCTGTTACTGAGTAACACCTTACACCATACCCTAATCTTATCTTACTAAGAGTAAGATTATAATTCAGACTTGACTTCTACTTTGTATATTTCATCTCGTATTCACATTATAACGTCATCTCAATCTAGAATTGTAAAATTGGCCACACCAAAATAGTGCGATTCTATTCCCATAAGAAAACTACTAGTTACATCCTTCATGTATATTATGATTTATCGTTGATTATCGGGGTAAATTATCTATGAGTTCCATATATTTATAAATGCACACACAACACAACAAAATATAAAAAATATAAAATATACTTTAAGATCCCTCATATCAGTTAACCTCAAAATTTGAGGTTGAGCCTCAAATTTTGAGGTTAACTTTAACAGTTGAGTTGAGGTTTATTTTAACTTTAACTAATTTGTTCTTCATCCAATTTTGTACTTACTAATTATAAATATCGCATATTGCTTCTTATCTTCACGTTTTACTATGGGTAGGGGGTCACGTCAATAGTAGCCTGACTGCCTGACACCGTCTATCATACAGCTGCTTGTAATAGGTACGTAGAAAACGTGAGGCATTTCTCGGCGATAGGCTAAAACGTGACTAATGTTGGCGCAATGTGATATTAACGCTATGAACGCTGTGTTAGGAACTTTTAGTCACGGTTTTCTTCTCTTTATTCTTTACAAGCTTTTGCCCGCGACTTCGTCCGCGTGGTATAATAGTTCCCGTTCCCGAGGGATTTCCGGATTGAAAACTATCCTATGTCTTTTCACGGGTCTCGGACTATATCTGTACCCAATTTCATTCAAATCGGTTCAGTGGTTTAGGCGTGAAGAAGAGACAGACAGACAGAGTTACTTTCGCATTTATAATATTAGTACGGATTGGTACACTCTTGACAGAGTGGTCGTGGTCATCGTTTGAAGGTTAGTGGCACACTTGACAATACTAAATATTAGCCGCCACTCTTCGCGTACTACTGATGCCTTAATTGTGCATTCGTGAAGAGGCTCTTCTTTCGCGGCCTTAATTTGGTCGGTCCACGTCCAACCCATCGGTGTTCTACCACGTGGTCTTTAACCTTCAATCTTCGCTTAAACACAAAATGGCTTTCATCCGTGAACAATGATAGTCATTACACTAGTCAGAACTTTCAACAGTCTGAAAAATAAATAGTTTGTCCTATGTTTAGATTGCAACGCGGAAGATGATTCTAACATACCTATAACTAAACGCATATAATTAACTAAACGCGTTAGTAAAAATTTTAGACAGTGTAGGTACACCTATCTTTATTATCATTCAAGTTCCTGCGAGTCTACCCAAAACTTTTACTAACTTCTACTTCACTACTAACCGAAAAGGTTCCAAATTTTTTAACTTCTAGACCATTGTTTGTCAGCCATTATTTCGGTTTTAGTAGATAGAGAAAAAGGTGTATTTGTAATATGAGTATTTAAGTCTGTTGGTATCTTTTTTTTTTATTGGGACAATCCCGCCACACTATTCCCAACCACTGCAACTCCTGAAAGCCAGAATCAACAGTGGAGTCCGCCAGAAAAGCACCGAGCAGTGAAGCTCGATGAGTCCCAGAGAAACGATTCAACTGTCTTGGATCCCGCAACGAAATTAATCAGAAAGAACTGCGGAGTAAGAAAAATAAATATTTTCACTTCCGATATACGGCTACTGTTGGTATCTAAGAAAGTAATTTTTTAACAAATTATTTGTCCCGCTCATGGAATATCCAGAAGTCATGTCTTGCCCTCACTAATATCTAATGGACCCCCAGTTTAATTTTCAGCCATCACAGTTATATGTTGTTATGCCGATGCCGATCCTAGGGGGTCGATATGGCTAGACTACTTTGGAAATCAATGTAATAGCTGAAACGCAGGCGCTACGCTGGGCCCTAACTGCACGTGCCAATGCACGCCTAGACCTAATAGATATAATTGAAAGACAAAGCATCTCATTATCTGTTAAAGATAGGAATATACTTATCTTTGACTTTATCTTGTTACCAAGATCTTAGTCAGGTGATGTCCGATTTTGACCTTGACTGGAAATTGGAGTACAAGGTCTATTTATTGGAAGAATAACTTCTTAAAAGTAATTTTAGATTTGAAGACCAGTAACTTAAAAAAAATTCAAATATCTCTACGATCTCGATACAAAATTATGATAGAGCAAAAACATGTCTTGTAAATTCCTCATGCTATAAAATAAAGTAATTTTAGTTTTGAAGACCAGTAAATTGAAAAACAAAAATCCAAGTGATTCTACGATCTCGATACAAAATTATGATAGACCAAAAACATGTCTTGTAAATTCCTCATGTTATAAAATAAAGTCCATTACAGCGTCTATCTGCTTGTCTGTTGAAGATAAACTCAAAAATACTGAACGATTTTTAATACGGTATATTTTGAACGCTAAAACGTGATTGCCAACAAAAGTTTATATGTGTAGAAATAGTGGAGAAAAACTGAAAATTGTGACTTGTAAAGATGGCAGGTCGCTATAGTTAGTGATAAAACAGCTACAGCAGAAATAATATTTGATGCAGTGTAGGAAAACATTCTCCTCTCTTTTCCTTTTACAAAACAAAATCAACCTATTTTGTGTCTGGCACGTTTATCCCCAGCCAGACGCAGACGTGGGTAGGGCCGAGCTTAATCGATACTTCAATGTCAGTTTATCTACATCTACACTAATATTATAAAGAGGAAAACTTTGTATATTTGTTTGTTTGATTGTAATGAATAGGCTCAAAAACTACTGGACCGATTTAAAAAATTCTTTCACCATTCGAATGCTACATTGCCAGCGAGTAACATAGGCTATAATATCACGCTATGTCCCACGGGAGCGAAGCAGTACCCAAAAACCTAACGTAACGCGGGTGAAACCGCGAGGAAGAGCTAGTAACTACCAAATAAGTGATATACTTATTAAATCGCTATTCTAGCAATTTCTCTTTATGCAAACAAAGGTATTGATGCATGCGGCCTACCCAAACATCCTTACTTTGGTACTGTTCGTCAAAACGTTGTGCTCTTAACCTTTTAAACGTGCAAGCGACAGCCGGCTGTCGCGCTGCTATTGTTTTTCTATTATGTCTCAAATCACGACGAGTTTTTAAAGGTTTAAAGTTGTTTATTACCTATATAATATGTTATAAGACATTTCTATAAGATCATCCATTAATATAAGAAGAATAATAAACAAGTATAACTGCTAAGTATAACTTCTGCCAAACGATGTCGCAGTCTAAGCAGAATGTTTTCAATTTTCATGGGAATTCCCACACACATACAACCACTGTAGATACAGAACCCTTTACTTGTGTGCGTTTTGTTTTGACGCGCTCCCCACACACACACATCCAGAATTACGCACACAAACAAACGTAACCTCCAAATAAACACACAGCAGACTCGTGCACGTTTTCCGCTGCGTTGATATGACGCACGTGCGGGGGGCGAGGGGCGAGGGCGGCAGGGTAAAATGGAATGGACGGTTTATATAGGGCGCGCGGACGCAGATGAAACCAGTTTGATTCGCGAAGTAAACAAACAAACACCTCCGAAAAAGCATCACAATTCGTTGCGTCGGCTGATAGCCAACTATGGGTACGTTCACCTTTTTTATATCATCGTAATATTAACCTTTTTACATTTGGCCCTTATTCATTCATATCCCCTAAAATGGCGACCTATTTTTCATTTAAACATTCTTACTTCTGATAAATTCTCATTTTTCAGGTTTATTAACAATTTTAGGTGACTCGCACATGGTCTTCGAGCCTGCCCCCAAAATAGGGTAAGCTGGAAGGACCATAATAACCATAAAATTGTTGAAATGACCTCATATAAGACCTATTCTGTCGTAATATCAGCTGTTTTTCCAAATAGTTCCACCCACATCCAGTCATCTGTTTGTTTTATTATTTTTTTTGCACTTCTGCCTATTATTCATTGCATTATCTGTGTATCTGTTTCATTTAGTTACGTTAACTGAGGCTTGAAGTAAATCATTTGCAGTTTTGCACAGTAAATAAATGTAACTACGCGTAATTTTTCAGCAAACCAAAATTGTTCAGATTTTTGAAACGGCGACTGACTGTTATATATCAAAAAAAATATCACATATTAGCAAACCGACGTTACTCGTTGTTTAAAAAGTTTTCCCATTATTCGTATTTTAGTTACTCCTGATTTTTCCTGTAACTTAATTTGGGTATATATGGCCATGTTTGATTGGTGTTTCCACTAATTAAATTTAGAAGTTAACACATTCTAATCTACAACATATTCTTTTAAAGTTTTCCTTTTAAAATTTTTATTTTTATTACACCATAGTATCTTTATGGTGCAATGCGTCATTCGGGCAGTTATGTGTATACCTATTGACATGATAGCATCTTCGCGTGCCGCAGTCTAGACTTAATTCAATTAACTCTTATTGGCTAACCTGGCTTTTAGTCTAGAATGTTAGACACACCCCTTGTTTACTTTATGGTAGGTTAAAATGGTTACAGACTTACAATAATACTGTAAGTTTTTTTTAATGTGTTCAATAGTCTTCTTTTTTATCGAAAGCACGTATACATCTCCAATCTTCACCTGAATTCTGAGGAATCATCTAATTTTAAATCGTCTGCCTCCTCACACGTGTTTTCAATCAATTTTGTTTTCGCCACGTTCCCTGGAAACACTTCCAGAGTCGTTTGATCTTGCCCAAAATAAAGTCTGAAAGGTCGTCACGATTTATAAACCATTCTTGGCTTTTAGCCATAATAATAACTGTTCCATAAAGATCGGAGTGGCGTTACATATCAGTAGCTAAAGTACCCAACTTCCGTCACGTGACCACCATCAGTGGTGAGTCATTCGGCTTCGTGTTACGGTTATTTGCGATGTTCGTCACTGAGACCAATTAGCATATTAGCAATTCTCGGAGGTTGGCCTTTATGACGTAGATTATACACCCCATGTGTAATATAGATAAACTGATACCCAGAACAGACATCGAAGCAAACATTGCTTAGTAACCGCATTGTGTACCGATGACGCAACACTTTGTCGGTTTGTCGCATTTCATTGACAAATCCTGAGGGGAGTTTCTGTTACATTGTAGGCTAACATAGGTACTTATAGTTTTCAAATACTTCTACAATTTGTATCATAATCTACAAAATCTTCCACTAGCACCTTTTGACGTGCTTCATTTTTTGTTTCAGATACGTTAAATTTAAAACCGTTAAGTAAGGACATAGAGTGGTCTCTAGATGCTCCCTCGGGTGCAGGCATGGAGGCCACTGGTGCGGGCGGGCCCGACGCAGCCGCCGCGCCGCTAGCATGCACGTCGAGCGAGGAGCGCGCCCTGCGTCGCGTCGTGGGTCGCTGGGGCACCGAGTGGTTGAGCTGACTCGGCTCTGATGCACGCGCCGTCGGCAGCTGGCCTGCCGACCACCCCCTCCCGCCGCCCCGGTGGGGGGCCCCCCGCCCCGCCCTGCGACTCACCCTCCGACAGTACGAGGACTTAGTCGCTAAGGCGGAGGCGCTGTTGAGCCGTCTCGTTGTCTCGGAAAATTATGACTCCATCAACAACTTCATTTCCCTGTACGATGCCTACATGGCAGCCCCGGACGCGACTCTTCAGGAGTACTTCCCGAAGTACAACCCGCCTATCCGGCCCCACAAGCACACGTGCGTCGGTCTGGCCATGGAAGTCGAGAAACTGCTGAAAGGCTTAGAGAAGGACTTCCCTGGCATCTCAAAGTCCATGATGATTGTATCGTGTGACGAGAACATCCAAGATTTAGTGGACTACGCTACATCAAGTCCTGGACCGCAGGGGTTCTTGATAGAGAATGAGAAGGACCACGTGATGCTTGCTATCAACGTGAAGGTTGACGGAAGGCCAGGCATGTTCCTGTCAGATCTGGGTTACCACATCGCTCGCGTTGTCACTGTGATGGGTGATCGTTGCTACCCTCATACTGGTGAGTTTCAAATCCTGACAGTGCTCTTAATTTATTCTTGCTTCTCCACATTTTCGGTTTCCTACATGGTCGTTTCTCCACAGGTTGGTTCACCCAATCGGACGAGCCTCACTGCCGCAAGGAGTACAACTACCAGTTCAACCTGCAGAACAGCAACTACATCGAGTGGCACGAGCGCGAGACCAGGGGCTCCGTGGTGAAGGAGCGCCTGTCTCTCATCTACGTCGCCAAGGCGTACCTCACCGCCGTCAGCGTCACGGAGAAGAGGAACATTGTTTGGGACTTGAGGTATTAGCTATTTTCATAGAGATTTTTACCGTTCTTCAGAGGGAGGATCATATGTTTTTTTGTGGGTGAGAAATCAACAAATGACTTCTCCCGCCCTGGGTGGGTCGGAAGTGTCAGACTTTTACTAACTAAAAACCCACCCTTGTTCCTTCAATCCGGTTGCCCTTTATGTTCCGGGGCCGCAGTAACTATTAGAACTATTCCGCAACCCTGAGGATCGAATAATCTGCGTCTAGTCTATCTAAACTTATTAATGCTGCTGAATTTACAAAAATCGCCATTTAACTTTAACCATTTCCACCATGCTAAAGTCTTGTCTAATATTTTAGACATCAGATTCCGATATTCATTAATCTTGAAGGATGTCCTAAAATACAAAACAATATTTTGGTATCGTTTTGATAATATAGCGAAGTAATATCACAATGCCTTGATTTACTAAAAGGATTACGGATGTAGGTAATTTTAACATTACCTACCTACCGTTGTAATCAGTATAGTCAATGACAATGGTGCCACATGATAGACAACGTGATGTAATGATAAGCAAACCATCACCTGCAATAAATGATATCTTTATGATATCTGTCAATAAGCTTGAACAACAATAGATTGCGTTATATCTTTTAGATAAATATATCAAATAAAAACACTCTACTATCTTTTTATCAAAGACTAGAAGGATAATTTCCATGTCAACAAATTGAAAGATTAACAAATAGTTTAATTACATAAACGATTTCTCGCATATTGTTGTTAAATATTTATAAGATAACGCCTCCGATACAGGAAAAAATCCTAGTGTGAAACAAGCATAAAAATCGCTTAAGTTTAAGCAATCGGTAAAGGAAAGCATCGTGAGTAATCCATACTAATATTATAAATGAAAAGGTGTGTCTGTCTGTCTGTCTGTTTGTCTTTCTTTCACGGCAAAACGGAGCGATGGATTGACGTGATTTTTTAAGTGGAGATAGTTGAAGGGATGGAGAGTAACATAGGCTACTTTTTGTCTCTTTCTAACGCGAGCGAAGCCGCGGGCAGAAGCTAGTCCTTAATATAACAAATAATCACAAAGGCTCTATTGTAGTTCAATAAATTGACTACTATATTTAAGTTGATATAACTAGGACATAGATCACCTCATTACCTACCAATCGTATTCTAAAAGCTCTTTGAATAATAATAATAATTTGCGCAGCAGTATTATAAATTAGTGTAATGCCAATTTGTTTAACATTGTAATTTGCGCAGCAGTATTATAAATTAGTGTAATGCCAATTTGTTTAACATTGTACCAGGCAATTATAACTAGCTAGTAGGTAGGCTTGTTAGATAAAACTTTATTTACAACGTTAATTGGGAAGTATCGAATACATCGTGATTCATGCAAAACAAATTATCTTTTGCAAATGACTACATCGTGATCGTGTTGTTTCTTGATAAAAAATTAAATTAAATTTGTATGTTATTGAATAAAATGTAAGTACGCAAGAAACAAAAACGGGAGAAGACACTGATTTCTGTAACACAGGTACAACCTAACTCAGGAATCAGGGCTTCAATTTGTAAATGTAGCACTGTTTTATCTCAATAAAAAAATATTATTATTATAAAAGATTCGTACAGATTCATTTAATCACATTTAAATAGAGTAAATTACATTCGATGTTTAAATAATGTTACATTGTCGTCTTAAGTTCTATTAGGGCATGTGATATAATATAGCAGATAAAAAAAGAGTTTTCCCATTTGTTAGATAAGATAAAACCGTGAAAACTGAAATCGGTATCTCCATATCTTTTTATATGGAGATTATTGTATTGTCAATCTTTCAAACTCACATACGCTCAAAAACATTATTCCCATTCTCGAAAAATTAACTGGATCTTCTGGAATTTGACTCAAAATCATTTGTGTAGATACGAAACGTATTTATATATATAAAACTATTATAAAAACACATGGATTCTATTATTAGATTCAATATTCTATCACTAACGGCTCTAGAGTATTTCCGATTTCCCCAATGACGTCAAATGATATTAATTTACGTCGGCTTCTCCATAATCTATGCCAAAGTTTTATTATATTGGGGCAATTCCGGCAATTCGGTCAATGAACTTGAAAGTTGGTATTTTAGGCCGTCGTTATTGAATTGGTATGCAAAGGGGTTAAAACGTTAGCCGGTAGAGCCTTTCAACTTTTATGCCCTTACTAATAATCACTGTGTAAAGTTATGCAATGAATAAAGCCCGTGTAACCATAAATTTTTTGACCTGTCATAACTTTATGCAGCGTTTATTAGTAAAGCGCTAAGTGTTTTGCTTAAGTTGTTAATTTTTTAATGTTTTTCACTACAAAATATGCATTATTTTTTATTAGGAACCATTTACAATTCTGACCGTATATTTTTCTGTTATTTCCAGGAGTCTTCTAGCCAGGAACCCTAAGGGTCGTCTGACCGCCGGTATCTACTTCCCCATTAAATTGAAAGACCAGCAGTTCACCATGTTCTTCGACGCCAACAACGGCAAGCAAAGGAAGAAGCTTAAGTTTGAAACCTTCTTGAAATTGCAAACGGTAATTATTTTAACATAATACAACTTTTTGGTTTAAGATTTTAATCAAAATTTACGAAAAATGAAACCTTATAACAACCACATTTAAAAATTTCAACAAAACTCAAATTTTGTATACAATAAATCCTACGAAAATATGGGAATCAGTAACATTGACGTCAGCAAACTGGCGTTATGCCAAATTCATATTATGGAATTTCCCATTTTCATATTTTATGGAATCGAGAATTTTCTGACGTTCAATGCCATCTAGTGAGTTGAAGCAGAATCTATTTCTAGCTTAGCAAAGCTGAAGATACAAATGTCCACTTTTTTTCGAATTTCGAACCGTATTCGAATCACGGATCACTGATAATATACAGACATCAAGCTTCTCGAAACTGCCAAATTTTCCCAATCTATTTCGAACCTAATAGATTGGGAAAATTTTGTAGCAGTTTGACGTGCTGGCCTGTTTAATCTGCCAGCGGAATTAAAATGCAAATCTGATAACAAGCATAAAATGACTATTCTTTACAAAACCAATGAAATTTTTCAAGTCAAAAAAATTAACCCATACTATTTTTTCCTCAGATTCCTGATGAAGTCGTGGATGAAGTGGAACAGTGTAACGACCAGCTCCATCTTCGCGATGGCGAGCTCCTGTCCATCCTGAACAAGCTGGCCACCATCATGGCTGATGAGGAGTACATGGTGGAACTCCAGAACATCAACGACAAAATCGTGCAACTCTCTGCTGGAAACTAAATCCATGAAAACCTGAATTAGACCTTAGATGCAGTGGCGAAGAGAATATTTTAGTACGATGAAAGATTGAGATAAAATTCTTTGATTTTTTCTGAATGTAACATCTCTTTGCATATTATTTAGTTTTAACAGATTGTAGATAATATCATTTTTCCGCCATAAAGGTGGTTATTCTAACCAGACTAAGGAAATTGTTTTGTACAAGTTGTATAAAATTCTCGCCACTGTATACTCATAGGTATTGATGGAGTTCTAATTTAGTTATCCTAATATTCAGATAAATTTCCATCTATTTCACATCGTAGTTTTAAAACTAATTGTTTTAATGTAGAAAACTAGCCCTACTAGTTTCGAGTATAGAACCTTCTTAGATGTGACACTTCTTCGTTCATTTTCTTTAAGTCATTCATTCATTGGGTTAAACTTATTCACTCACATAGCTGAACGGTTTATATCATTCATTCGTCATCTTTTATTACTTCTTTTTCTTACACAGATAATGTATTAGATGTTTTTGTAATATTGCATTTTTTGTATTAATGGGTCGAATCTTAGTTGATTACTTATAAACTATCGACTTTCGCATGTTTCTTAATCTTGGTATTAGATGTTAGACACGTAGTTGTGACGTACTGACGTACGTCTGTGAGACGTATGACGAGACACGGCTCAACATGGGATTTTAAAAAAATATTTAAAAAATGATTTGGTTTTATTTTTGACAATCCTCTTAACAAAACTTTCCCAACCACATATAATCTACATCCATTCGAACAGGATGCAGTTGAATACCAAAGTTTAACATGGAGCCTATTAGACCTCCACAACCAGTTACTGGATAATCCGATACCCTAGTAAGACTTTCGGGCTATGATTATCCACCTATGACCACAAATAAATACGAAAGACAACCGAAACCAACCACTTAACGTGCTTTTCGAGGCACGGGATGTCAACGAAAATTCTGTGCCCGAAAATGTATCTACACAGGTGTACTCCTTCTTCCCTTATAAGCAGGTAGAGACTCACTCTCACAGTCTGATGGGACACACGACCAGGGCAGGGCCGCCATCTTTCCATGAATGTCAAGATGGCGGGTCGCCGCCAGGTTTTGCGAATAACATGTATATAGGATACAATACAATATTTGAACTATTTTATACTTCAACAGAACACATAAAGAAATAAAATGACATTGATTACTTGCCTGGGAGTCAACTTCAGAGCTCTATGGTCAGCACTTGTGCTTGCGACCACACCAGACCAACACGGGCAGTATAATAATAATTAATACAAGTTATATAACCGTATTCAGTTCATATTTATACTACATCTACATATAAATATAACTATAAATAATATATCTGGGTTGACTGGTAGAGAATGCCTAAGGCATTTAAGTCCGCCCATGTACATTTGTGCATGAAGTCTAAATAAATAAATATAACATTTTCGTAAAGCCTACGACGCTACGGAGCGTCTACGATTAGGTCTACGTGTGTAGACCGTAGAGGGTCTACGGGCTACGGCGTAGCCCTTCCGAGGGTTGTTTTTATTTAATTGTTTGCAACACTTTACCAACAACCAAGCGACAGCCAGCTGTCGGGCTGCTATTTTCTTCTTTTCTTCTTCATAACCTTTGATATATGTATAATAAGGTTTCATTATAGTAATTAAGTAACTGTACGAAGAGGTAGTTTTTTGTGAAACTGGATTTGGTTCTCGTTTAAGATACATATTACAAAGCCAAAGACATTATTTAATTTAAACTTGGCCAAATAATACCTATATACAATTTTATTCGGCTGCGAGCCTGTGGCGACAGCGACATCTATTTTACGTTAGGTGAAATACTGACGAAGCTAATGTAGGATAGAGCTCGCTGATGTGAAAGTATTGAATTTGAGTCAAGGTTTTGGTCCATGTTAACATAATAAAAAGACAAAATTCGCTTTTTTATAACTTTATATACAGGAGCAAATCTCCGGTACTTATGATCCGATTCCAAAAATACTTAGTGCTAATACTTGATAATGCTAAGTATGAAAATTCACAATTCGTTACAGTGCTCGACCAACCGTACGCACGCGTATAAATGTCAATTTTCATACAAATGAGAAGCGCGACCGATAAGTACGCACCGACGACGGTCGGTCGAGCACTAAACCGGCCTAATACTTAGATTCTAATTACTTCTTAGTTTTATATAGGCTATTATAAATCATCTATCGGTTTATTCCAACTAATATTCAAAACTTTGTGGACTGGACCGACTTATTTTGTAAATTATAACACTTTTACTCGTCAACAGTTTGAGTTTTTATTTTATTTTTAAAAACGAACGATGAAGCCGGGTTTTCGTGACTGACTACTCTGATGTAATTTGTTGTTAAAAATTCCATCCATTTAATACTTAAAATTATATTTACATTAGAAAACTACCCATACCCATACTGAATCCACTGCTCAATGCACGAAGTTACCAACCAATCAAGAGGGTCACGTGTTTTCAATGGATCTCGTGCGGAACCGTCACGTGACTGAGTCACAATCATTCCTATTGCATTTGACATGTATAGAAATAACCGCGTCTGAAGTTCAACTTCAACTCTTTATTAATTTGTGGAAAAGACACCACAATTCGTCGTGGTCGTGGGTTCGATTCCCACCCAAGACAAGCTTTATGTGATGAGCGTGGATGTTTGTTCTGTGTCTGGGTGTGATTTATCTGTAATATGTATGTTTTAAAAAAATATATAAGTATGTTTATCAGTTGTCTGGTTACTATAACACAAGCTCTGTTTAGCTTGGGATCTGATGGCCGTGTGTGAGTGGTCCCAAGATATGTATTTTATTTATTTATTTATTTAATTCTGCCACGACCATGTTTATTTTACAATATTTCAATCGAAGAAAGATCTAATACAACCTTCGCAGTCGTATTGCATATATTAGTTTATGCAATACGACTGCGAAGGTCTCCTCTTTGTGGAGTCCTTCGCAAAGGTGGTCCGTCAACCTCGGCCTCGTCAGTGCATCAGCAGGGTGTACCACGTGCAGGTGGTTGGCTTTGACCCTGAACATGATGGTAGGGCCACTTACACCCCTCTGAAGTTCTATAGCGTGACAACTACAATCTGAAACCTTTTTGCCATCAAAGTACGACACTTGTTTTTTTTTTACCCGACTGCGCGACGCGAAGGAGGGTAATGTGTTTATCAGTCTATGTATGTATGTTTGATTCTATGTGGCGTTCTAGAGACCGAATGCGTAGGCCGATTTTGATAATTCTTACGTCAATCGATTCGTCTTAACCTTGCGAGTGTCACTAAAGACATGATAGTAATCAAAATTTACCACAGCGACAACCAGACGCCATATTGTCAAAATGAAAAAAAAAATGTCGATGAACTATGTCGAGTGGGGTGTCGTTGAATAGGTATTTTAAAATCATATTTATGTTTCTTTTATCATTTTTCATTTTAAATAATAGTTTAGGATTTATAACGATTTAAAGTTGTTTAACAAAACAATCATTCTCGCAAATTTTCTTGCTTATTGATTTAAGTTTCTATTTCAAGTATCGATATACAAATAAACAAAACATGAAAAAACATGAAGAACAAATATTTTTGGTAAAAAAACCACTTTGGTGTCACTGTACACAAGCTCCAAGGAACTACTTTGGACCGAGCTGTGGTTGATTTAAGTTCACGCGTTTTTGCTAAAGGTCAAGCATATAGCTTTGAGCCGTGTTTGGTCTCTAGAGGGACTAATCATCAGTAGTTTAGACCCCGCAAGTTACTTAATAATCCCCACGATATAACTCCCTCAATGAAATTACTAGATTGCGTAATTTCCCATCTTATAACGAAGTCAATGAACCGTAACTAAAAAGTATAAAATAAAATAAAAATTATTAAAAAACAAAAAACCCGACTGCGTGAAAACTAATTTTAAAAAATGCGTGAAAATTATAACTTAAATATTCAAATTTTACCGATCAAATCTTTCCAAGGGGCCCCGACTGTGAGTCGTTCTGTTCTATTCTAAACTACTGGGCTTGTTTCTTTCTTTTCAGTTTTTATTTAAGTTATAATTTTCACGCATTTTTTAAAATTAGTTTTTTACAAGCTTTATTAGTATGTATGTTATTTGTTCGGGTAGGATCTTGCTACTCAATTTTAAAGCAGATATACTTTAAACCGATTAAGTTTAAATTTTGTATGCGTGTGTTTAAATCGGGGCACAATTCCATAATTGAAATGCATATAAATTTTAAGAAGCCTGCTTTAAAAATGACCCATGCGAAGATACCGGAACTAGCTGAATGCTTGTAGGGCAGGATAAGCCTACATTGGCCCAGGATAGAGAGGGTTGGCAGGAAGAAAGGCCTTTAACTAAGATTAGCTTAGCTCTTGGTCTGCAACCTCCTTTATACATATAAGAAGTAGATATACCTAAAATAGATGTGAAGTAGCGAAGTGTATCGTCACGTTGAAATTGCAAAAAATTAAATCTTCAGTAAAGTAACGTTTAGTCATGTCACGGTATTTTGATTTAATTTTATACGACATGAAATTAATACAGACGGAGGTACTAGCGGTTATATAGCGATTGGCTGCTATGAAGGTTCAATTTACGCTTAGGACAAATATTTGTAGGGTCTTCAGGTATTTGGTCATAGTCTGATTGTTTGAGTATTCGGGTCTATAGTATATTTGTAAACACTCCAAGGATGCAAGAAAATAGGGCAACTTTCCCTACTAGTGACAAAGTTGCTTAAGAATAACATCTAGAAATTTTCATTTATGCTGACCCTTTCAATGTAGAGGGCACCACCCAGAGGGGGCTTTGTAGTACCAGAACGGCCATTCTCCGATAAGCAAATTTTACGTGTCCGGGCTTGAATAATCCGTACTTTTATCATATTCAATCATCCAATATTTTTTATATGTTAGATAGCATCCCTATCTAGCCATAAACAAAAACACAGGCTTCTGTTTAAAGTATTTAAGACTAAATTAATTTAATCTAAGTTCAAAAACCTCTGTTCTCTAATTACCGTAACGTGTCCGCACACTGTCTTAATGTTAAAACTTACTTGTAATTTTTATGACTTACAGGTTTACTTTGATCTATTCAACATTTTAAATGGTGTTAAACAACGTGTATCGCATAGTAAAATATTGACTCACTAGAGTCAGTCTATAAATATTTATCGTTAAATTATCGGATGTCCGATGGAAAGTTATAATTACCGTGACATATTCTGTTCTCGAGTGCACACCCCTAAAAAACAGTATTTGGCACACCACTTCCGAACGCGTCTCGTCTCCTCCTTGTGTACCGCGAAACATCAGTAGTTGCACGTCTCTAACATTAGTGTACCGCTAATAAAGCGCTCTTGTATATAATTACCGTAACCTTGGTTACAAACTTTTCTAATTACCGTTTCACATTATATAAATTTGATTTTTTAAGTTAGACCCAAGTTGATCATGTAAATCGAGGCAGTACTTTGGCCTCCGTACGTTGTAATAAGCTAGTATTTGCATATTTTGTTGGTTTCCGAAATTTTTAAGAAAATCTATCGTTTTCTAATTACCGTATACTAATTACCGTATGTTTATAATTACCGTTGTATGAAAAATTAATTCTTATTTACTAACTGTAGCCTCAAAATAGATGGGTACAGAAGTCAATCTACATGCAAAGCGCGCTTGAGCATCACCCGCGATCATCAGTGATGAGTTGATGAGGCATATCCGCGGGATATATATATATAATCCCGCGGATATGTGGAGGACGAGGCTTCCTTAATGCTAAGTCTCTCCTCAACCGCGAGACCCAGAGGTTGTATCTCCGGGAATATTTCCTTAAAGCTGACGTGGTTCCTTACGTCAGCACCGAGAATCCGAGATGTGGTCACTGTGTTCAAGAACCTCACTCCGCTCTCCTTAACTAAAGAGAACTGGCGCAAACTTGTAGTGATTGAGGCAAAGGATCGTGAGGAAGTATGGCAGAGTAAGGCGCTACACGGGCGGTTTTTCCGGGCCCTGCATGGGCCCGATGTAGACTTTTTAGTGTCAGTTTAGTAGCTACAATTTGGTGACCTATTTGGGGAAACCGAAGGTTTTGTCTGTACAATTATGGATGAGGTTATCATGACGAAGAATTATCGGAAATTTATTGTGAATGATGGTACGGTTGACTTAAGTCGGGCGTGTCACCTGCCGGGAGAACGATTCGACACACTATCTCTGATTATTCTCGTCTTGCTAACAAAGAGGACTTGAATGGGCACAACCTAGTAGCCAGAATTATCAATCAGCAACTTGCTCTGAGATACGGCCTCGTAGAATCTGAAGATGGCAATGTCACATTGTACTGGGGTCGATACATCATCACTGAAAGGACTGTTGTAGCAAACAAGCCTGATATAGTGGTGGTGGATCGATTGGAGCGGCGCGTAATGCTCGTTGACGTAACGGTCCCGCGTGACAAGAACCTTGTGAAGACCGAGAAAGATAATAAAAATTAAGTATCGACTTGGCTCGCGAGATTGTTGACAAGTTGAATGTGGTCTCTACGGTCATGTGCCGATAGTTGTTTCTACCAATGGTTTAATAGCCGAGAGTCTCGACCAACACCTAAGGAGGCCCTCGTCAGATGGCTCTATCTAGGGCTTCATTCAGAAGCTGTTGGACACGGCTCGCATCGTTAGGAAGTTCTTCTCTCTGAAGCCCTGATCACCGGTAGCTGGGACCCTGTTCCCGATGCCGTTGGGCTACTGTTTTTTATATTCTTACATGTTTTTGTTTGTTTATATATCAATATTTAAAAATGTAAATAATCTGTATGAAAATAACGCAAAAACGAACCCGCGGCTTCACTCCTACTATACCATACTCTAGCCTACCCTACTATATCCCACTCTAGCCTGCTCTAGCCTACCCTACTATATCCCACTCTACCCTACTCTACTCTAACCTACACTACTCTAAAGTACCCTTTTAATTTTCAATTTTTTTTTTCATAAGAACCTTCTCCAAACAATAACAAACACAACAAAGAATTAGTGAAATCGGTCCAAAGATGATAAAGGGAAATAGGGATTCATTTTATATAAATAGATGTATACAAATTATTAATGTGTGTTATTTTTATTATATTATATCACATTTTACTTAAAATTGACAGTGTTTTCTAATTACCGTGGCATAAGATATTAAACTTTTCTAATTACCGTACTCATAATTTTTTTAAGTCTCAATAACTAGAAAACTACCAGTAATTAAAACATGCCTCATTTATTGTTGAATCCGTATTTTTTACTAGTTTCATATTTTAATGAGTTTAAGGTAAATCAGTGAAAAATAAAAATGGTTACGGTAATTAGGCAAATAACGCCGAATCGGAAAATGACCGAGAAACATTCTATTGCGTTCCCATTCCAGAGACAGCTAAAATGTGTCAAGCCTCATTTCTCCTGAGGATCTGCTCCACAGTTGTGCATTTACAATAAAGAAAGAAAAAAGAAAACACATTTATTCTGGACACACACAGACACACAATTAAAAATAATAACAATCGACGAACAAATCGTACAATATATAGCCTGTGTGAGGCCAGAAAAGACTCCTGCCTCAGCATGAAGCTGGTCAGAAAGTCGCAGCGCTGCCTGGTATTCTGGCAGGTCCTAAAGTGACATTACGGGCAGCTATCATTTAAGGTAATTGCCCACACGTGCTAGCGTCACGTTTGCGATTCTTGCGCAACACATTCATGTATAATGTCATGACGTCACAGTTTGAGACATAGTGTAATTATTACATTGTTTATACAGCTGTACGAAGAAACTTAATTGGTATGATGAAGGCATACCTCTTGCGCATGCTCGATGGAGACTCGGTGTTTAGCAATGATGATGTAGACGGTGATTCAGAAATGAGCAATGGGACATTTTAATAAAACTAAAAAATTATCTTGTTGGTATACGGGTAGCTAAGTTATTGCGATTACAAAATGACTTAATTTACTACGGATTGTATGGGGCATAGATGTATATTTATATATTTTTTTTAAAGTTCATTCAATTGAAATATTTTTTTCTTAAGGCTATGAAATATCACGCTTTGCTCTACAGGAGCATAGCACTAACCAAAGACTTCAGTAAAACCGCAGGGGACAAAACAGGTTATTTTAACTACATATTCCTCCCTAAGTGAACTACCATCATCCCCCTGCGAATATGGATCTGTCTACGAAACTACAATAGGGTGGTTCCCTATTGGGACTAGGGGTGGGCAGACATAAAGACTAACTTATGAGAGAGGATGCGGACAATGCAAGCTACCCTATCCCTAACTAAACTCAACTTTACAGAATATGTAGCTTGTAAAGTTACAGTGGTTTAAATACAGAGTTTGGAAAACGTAAAGACGAATTACATAAGTTTTCTAAAGAAACCAATTTCTGACAAGCAATTTTTAATGCCATAGAATCCATAGTCACAAAGTTCGTCTTTTCATTATTCAAACTCGTCTGTTAAAAGACGAAAAGGAAACTCTTTGTTGATTAATTAGTGTAGAACAAGCTTAAATATTTATAATTTCATTAATGTTAAACAAAAGGGGTTTAGACTTAAATCACTGTACGGTAGACAGGGGTTTTACGGATTTTATGAAGCGCTTGTCATAGATGGAGGTGGAGCCATAATTTTTTTTGGCTACTGCTGTGCTCCTGTGGGTCGTGGCGTGATGTCATATTAATCAAGTTTAACTAGGCTCTACAACAAGATAATTATATGTTTAACGCAAGAAGATTTTTACAAATTGAACCGATCGATAGCTTCTGGAATTAACTAGATCAAACAAACGAATAAATAGGTAAGTAACATTAGTATTTATAATTTCATAATTTATTTATACGCAACAGTTGATGAAAAAGCCATTATTTCTCCATAACTACATGTAAATGACCTTGAGAAAATGGCGTTTTATCATAAAAGAAAAATAAACAAAAGCCTCTAACGAAGTTACTGCGCCATTACTAAACAAAACAGTCACGTTGTATACAAACGTGATAAGAACGTCCAAGAGGCATATGTTTCGATGTTACCATTCGAACTGTTAACCAAACCTAATTAGAGTAAGTTTATCTTATTAGGAAACTTGTATTGTCGTCATCGGACATCGACGCGTATTGTTAATGACATGCTGCAGTTCACAGCGGCGACGCGTGGTCGACGCCGAGTCAGCTGGCCCGGCAAGATGGAGGCGGGGCGCGCCGCGCATGCGCGGTTGTCATGACGCCGACAGCTGTCGTTTTAACGAGCTGCTATTGAGTAACCGTTATTGGGTAGTTGCTTATTAGCAGTTGTCGTTATTTGCGTGATGTCGATCTTCAGTGTATCGCACTAGCGTGCACTCGAACTATGGTGAGTCGCTGTACAGTTTTGTCGCACAAGCGTTAAACGCCCATCCATTTGTCGAGCTCACGTAGTACACTCTTATTTTGTTGTTGTTCAAAAAATATGTAGATAGTGTTTTGCAAATTATAATTTAATAATATTTCAGAAATATCATTAGGATAGGTATACCTGTGTTAAAAAGATCTGGAGATAAGTTTAAGGTTTCCTACGGTTTTAATATTAACTGATCTTTATACATAAATGGTTAAGACTTCATAGTATGGAAAGTTATTTATTAAGTCTGTAAAATAGCGGAGGAGTTTCTTTTTATAAAGACCTAGTGCGAGACACAAATTAATTGTCGGATTGATCACCAACTATTCAACAACAACTTTCGTTGCCAGTATAGAGTAACGTTACTGAAAAAAACTGATATAACCGTTTTTGTGCAGCACTACACCTGTTAACGCAAATATAATAACGAGGGCACGGTGGTATTCAACGATCAGTCTGTCTGTTGTGTTTGTGGGGGCTACGCGATTGGATAGAGCGCGCCTAGAGGCTGCGATACGTTTTCGTTTTTTTATTTGGCTTCTAGCCATTGTATGGGTAAGTTCATTAGATATAAAATCCTCTTTACCAGTAACTAAAGTCTTTTAAGTTAGAATTTCCTTCATTAATGTAGTAACTTCAGACAAAGAGTGTGTACATGTTTGGGCTCCGAGGAAATGTCGGTTGTAGGCTGTATACAAACATACGTAAACAAAGCGCCACAAAATACTGTTAGTGTTCCTTTTTCGAATCGAAATACGTAATGATGTAGCTGAATAGCAGATATTAGAGTTATTTTGGTTATCGATGGTTTTTTTATGCTTTTATTTTATATTAGTGTCTGTCAGTGTTCGAAATTCATTTTTTTTTCCTTTTGATATTTTTTTTTATTTTAGCTGCCCTATAGATATTAATATTGCGCCATAACTTTATCTAACTTATCTGTGGAAACATATTATGATAATTATTTTAAGTTTTTAAATGGTCACGTATTATTTTTATTGCTTTCCAAGATGTGACGTGTCGGGATTTCTGCGAACATATTGTATTCGTATTTTCATTGTTGACTACGATTTAAAAATATCTTATTTTAAATTAGCAACGTTACCTTTTGTTCGAATTTAATATACATAGCTGGGTGTGATATTAGCTCAACAGTCGAAACATACATCGAAATATTTTTTAATTATTACAAGACTTAGGTATTATCCAAATAATATTTAGTATTTCAAAAAGAGTATTGTTATGTCAAAATTAAAGCATTTATTTAATTAAACCATTTAAGCTTTCGAATCACAGAGGAGTCGATCAATTAGTCAGAAAGTTGTCGCTAAGTACCTAAACCCTAAACAATGGCTTTGTAAATCAATTTATAAATGTTAGAGCCCTATGTGCCAAACTGCCAATACACGTCATTGTATTGGACTTTCCCTTCACTACATAGAGTCAACTTGCGTCAGTGTGCCTCATTGCAATAACAATATTTTTTCTTTTAGAAAACCAATATACGCGCACTTGACGTTCAGAAAGTTATGTTTTAAAAACATGACGTAACTACACAATACTCGTATAACAAAATTTTACAAAATTCAAAATTCAAGGCATTTATTTCACTTAGACCATTTATAGGCACTAAATGAATTGTAAAAGAGTCGGTCGGTCAGTCAGAAAAGTGACGCTAATTGCCTGTTCCAAAACGTAGATCTCTATGGAGAAGAACAGGCAAGAAACTCCACGGACACCCTTTTTAAAAAAAAACATGTTTTACAAAATCTTGGTTACATTAATTTTCGTGCTTCTAAAGGGTGTCCAGTGGAAAATTTTCAACTTTGAAATTTCACATAAAAAAAACTACATGGATTTTATTTATTTTTATTAAAACTAAATGTACTACATTAATGCGGATTCCATTTTTTAAACACTATATCATCTAAATGATGACCGTTTTTTTGTACACACTCCTGTAGTCGAACCCTCACATTTGCAATTACGCGACGGTAAAGCTCTGGAGTAATGCTTTGAATTTCACGGCGAATATTGGCCTGCAGGGCTTGAATTGTCCGGGGATTGTTCTCATAAACTTTCAATTTAAGGTTACCCCATAGAAAAAAGTCGCAGGGCGTGAGGTCGGGCGACCTGGGTGGCCATGAGATGTCTCCGTACCAGCTGATCAGTTTATTTGGAAAAATTGTTCTTAACTTTTCCATCGACACTCTAGCTGTATGTGGAGTGGCACCGTCTTGCTGAAATTGTGTCCTATTGTTGTAACCTAAATACAGCTGCAATTGCGGTAGCAGAAATTCGTCTATCATACGGCAATACACAGGAGCAGTGACTGTTTCTCCTTGGTTAAAAAAATAGGGCCCAATTACACCGCTAGCCGAAATGGCACACCAAACTGTGGTTTTCAAGCAATGTAAACGTTTCTGGTGGCGTTCTCTTGGGTTGTTTGGGCACCAGTATCTCATATTCTGTTTATTTACATATTCATCAATGCGGAAATGTGCTTCATCACTAAACAAAATGTTTCCCAACGTGGTAGGTGTTCGAAAGCGTTCCAGCATTGTTCTTGCAAAGGTTTCTCGCAAAGGATAGTCGCTTTCCTTGAGACCCTGAACAATTGCATTTTGTATGGATGGAGCCTTAATTTCTTCTGCAAAATAACATGCACTGTTGACTTTTTGATTCCTGTGGAGGCTGCAATTTTCCTAATCGACTTGCGTAGATTCCTAATGATTTCATTTCGAACTTCAGACACACGTTCGGGCGTTGCTGCTGATGTTGATGGCCCTGGAGGAGTTCTGTTGAGCGTTGTCCCTTCTTGCCTAAACCTTTGTACCCACGACCAAATAAGTTGCGTGCTTGGCCCATCACTTAAACGCCGAATACAAAACGTTCGACGCGCGCGAACCAACGATTCACCATTCTTTAGATATTGCTCAATTGCGAACGAGCAGTGCGCTCCTGTCCAGTGACTCATGGCTACTAACAAATCCGCAAGTACCGCGCTTTCAATGACACCCCTCCCGCTCACCTCACCCCGCTATTATTTCGATAATTGCAGTTTAAAGTTGAAAAATGTCCGCTGGACACCCTTTATATTGTGAATACAATGCAAATAAACCACGCATATTATCCAAATAAACCCTTGTCCTGACTATTACTTATTCTGTGCCTGTAGTTATAATCTAAGACAGTAAACTATAAGGGCACTAACTATAATGCTTAGACAATCTAGACAACCACAGGGTTACCACTAGGTTAGAATTTATAAAAAAAAACGTATTTCAAAAACAAATATATCATACCTACATAATATTCACATTAACTAGTAAATATTTTGTAAAATAAATATGTACCTTTATTTCGAAAATTTAACGCTTGTATGTAAAAAAACGTTTAGAGTGATGTACCGAACTTGCAGTAATACCAATAAAATTACATAGGTATAATTTACAGAATGACATGACATTATTCTTGAGAGGATTTCCGCGAAGCAAATGATTCAAACATGTTATGATACGAACTGTTACATACTCATTTACAGAAATAACTAACATTTACAACTAGAAATAACAATTGTTTCACAAACCATTAAGATGTACGGTCCAGACAATAACTCAATAATATAGGTTCCCAAGTATATTCTCTACTTAAATAGAAAAAAAAACCTGGGGTTGCGAAAGGTTTATAATAGTTACCGTGACCCCGGAACATAACGGGCAACCGAAGGAAGTTTTTAGTCAGTAAAAGTCTGAGACGGCCTCCCGACGCACCCAGAACGGGAGAAGTCATTTAATGATTTCCCACTCCCCAAAAAAAAAATAGAAAAAAAACCTAATAAAGGTTTCTAATCAAAGCTTGGGAACTGGAACATGTTTTTACGTATTTTTCTAAGACAATAGTTCTGATTCCCTTACACACAAACTAGTTAAACTAAATTTAAGTTCAGTGCACCATTTTCTTCCCATTTTATTAAAAACTAGCTGACCCGACAGACGTTGTCTTGTCAAGTATGAATATTGAATTCGAATTGACATACTACCTACCTACTACCTACCTACTACCTACCTACTACCTACCTACTACCTACCTACTACCTACCTACTACCTACCTACTACCTACCTACTACCTACCTACTACCTACCTACTACCTACCTACTACCTACCTACTACCTACCTACTACCTACCTACTACCTACCTACTACCTACCTACTACCTACCTACTACCTACCTACTACCTACCTACTACCTACCTACTACCTGCCTACTACCTCCCTACTACCTACCTACTACCTACCTACTACCTACCTACTACCTACCTACTACCTACCTACTACCTGCCTACTACCTCCCTACTACCTACCTACTACCTACCTACTACCTACCTACTACCTACCTACTACCTACCTACTACCTACCTACTACCTACCTACTACCTACCTACTACCTACCTACTACCTACCTACTACCTACCTACTACCTACCTACTACCTACCTACTACCTACCTACTAACTACCTACCTACTACCTACCTACTACCTACCTACCTACTACCTACCTACTACCTACCTACTACCTACCTACTACCTACCTACTACCTACCTACTACCTACCTACTACCTACCTACTACCTACCTACTACCTACCTACTACCTACCTACTACCTACCTACTACCTACCTACTACCTACCTACTACCTACCTACTACCTACCTACTACCTACCTACTACCTACCTACTACCTACCTACTACCTACCTACTACCTACCTACTACCTACCTACTACCTACCTACTACCTACCTACTACCTACCTACTACCTACCTACTACCTACCTACTACCTACCTACTACCTACCTACTACCTACCTACTACCTACCTACTACCTACCTACCACCTATCATCCATACGTCATTACATAGCTGTCATTATACGTCAATTTTGTTATTCCAAGTCTGATTCTTTTTTGTTATACCACGTTTTATAGTGACTGACGTTACATGTCAAGTCACACGGGAATGATGTCGAACGGGATAAAAAGTATCCTATGTCCTTCTCCTGGCTCTAAACTACCTCCCTGCCAATTTTCAGCTAAATCGGTTCAGCCGTTCTTGAGTTATAAGTGAAGTAACTAACACGACTTTCTTTTATATATATAGATGACAGAAAATAAAATATTAATTAAGGTCTGTCAAATTAAAACCTAGATAATTGAATACCTGAATTTACTTCAGGCGCTGGCTTATCATGGTCTATTTTTTTTTTACAAACGAGTACTGAGTATATCTCTTTCACATTTCCGGTATTGACAGAGAGAGATGGGAAATTAGTCGAGGCGGAGCCAACGTTGAAACACCAAAAAAAATTTTGGTACTCGTTTGTTAAAAAAAACAGACTATAGACAGGAGTACAAGACTAAACTGATATGTATCTTCTGTCTTTTTCTTAACGAAAAGGAAAGAGAAAGATGCACTTAAATTTAGTAAAGTTTGTGAACCTTAAGATGTATAATAATACCGTCAGTCATCAGTTTCCCAAATATTTTCATACACATAAAAGTATCCTAACTCCCCGACTGCCGAAAAAAGGGGTTGTTTTAATATTGGTTTTCTAAGTATTCAATACTGAGAACTGGAACCACTTTCGCGTATTTTCTTTCTCAAAGCTATGTTTAAACTAAAGATGCAAAATATTCACGTGATATCGACAAGTATTGGAACAAAATCCGCTTGGTACGCGTTGCACATGCAGCGGTGTTTGGATGCAATTTGTCGAGAAACTCGACCCAGTTTACGTTGTCTCGGCACATAAAACATGGCGGGTAGTTAGGGTGCTCGCTAAACATAACGGCTTTACGTCGAATAACACCCAAATAATTGAAAATAGGTGGGCTTGTGTGTTTGTTTTAGTTGTCGAGGATATGGCTAATTTTCAGAGTATGTCAGACTATATTCCTTACTCTGTGCCGAAATACATCAAATTCGGTGCAAGACTTTGACCGTAAAAGCTAACTTGTTAATCGACAGAAAGATGAAGAAGACACAGAGAATCTTATATAAAATTGTAACGAACTTCTTTGACGTAGATATAGCACACGATTTCTCGATAATCTATGTGCCTGTAATCGACTTATGTTAATACATGGTGACACTTTTAGTATGTAATCACGACATATCACGACTATTTCTTAGACCCCCAAAATTGAGACCTACAAAATCGCCTCACACAGAACATCAAATTTCTAAACACATAATAACCATCAACCACCTTTCGAATCAAGGAAAAACCAGCCAGATAATCCTTTTAGTCAACCCTCCATTTGCTAATAATAAACATTCAACAAATTCTCCGAAACCGTCTGTTTTAGCAGCAATAAAAACCAGACTTATGGACAGGGTTCCAATAATCGCCCACGGGCCACGGGTTGCCAGTGACGCAGCGACACGATAGTCTGAAAGGTCAGACACCCACGCACACCGGCACACCCACTGGCAATGCCATTTACCACCCCCTCATGTCCCAGTGGAACTGAACGTCAATTTTCTGATAACCTACTCTGAAATACCACGCGTGTAACTCAGTAAGGGGTGCGTAGAGTTCAAGGTGGAACGGGGATAGGCAAAGGTTGAACACGTGTAGATTCCAGTAGCAGATCTGGAGGGTAAAAACCCTTTTGAAACCTATTTTTTAGGTCCGCCGCTGACTTATCACCTATTTAACAGGACGGCTATACCGATTTTTATTATCTCAGATTTGTCGAATTCATCTTCTTTCAGAATAGCAGAACAACTGAGTGTTAAAAGTAAAAAAATAATGAGCAAAATTATTTTTTCAAAACCACGCCATCTCTGAATAATGACAGAAACAAAACACGAATGGCGTATTGCGCTGACAAAAAACTGCTCAATCTCAGCTTTTGTTGTTAATAAAGTTCGAATGCAATAATAACCGCCTCTATATAACTAAGTTTAATTAAATTTTAAGTTAAATTCAGTAAAATATGTAAAATATTGGATAGCCGAAGCAAAACGGAGGTGACTATCCAACATTCAATCTGTCAAACTCTAAACTAAACAAACTCGTTTAATCTGTAGTATGGGGCGAAGCATTTAGTGATGTGCCGACAATCTTCTTTTAAGTCTGCAGTCTAGTGTCTAGTATAAGTAGTATAACTACAGATTAATAAATAGTTATAGTATAACCACAGATTAATAAATAGTTACTACGTAACAGATACTTCACTCCAATACAAAAACGAAAAAACCTACGCTATAATAGCCTACAAAATCATAATAATAATACCAACTATTTGCAGCGAGGAGAAATGTACCATAAGTACGCACAAAGAGAGTCGAGATTCTTTTGCCCGCCGCGCGACTAACGTGTGTGCGTGTCGTCCAACAAATCTGCTAGGGTCATACGTATGATGATAATGGTAATAAAACGAATGTTTTAGAAAAATAATATTTTTTTCATTTGTTGATCAAATATTTTTTCTTTTAATAAAATGACTGATGCATATTTTTCGTTCCTTGAATTCCCGATTATTATATTTTAGTGTCGAAAATATCCAAAACCGCGTGAATAATTATAATAAATATTCAAAAGGGAAACAGGAGAATTGGGAAACAGGGGAATTGCACAATAATCACGCAATAATTACGTGGTTTCGGCATTTTGATAGTCAGCGCTATACCCGTGACGCGCGAGCACTCAGCCGGGCGCGCGACAGCCCGGTGTTCGTTGTATCGTCGACGATACGCGAAGCGGTAGGCATAAAACGCGTGGCCTTGAGCGAGTGACGGACGCCTGGTATAACGCAATCCTGCCATGTGAATCAGGAAGGCCGTTGCGATCACGTGCGACCGAAACTAGAACACTGCAGCCGATTGCGACCGCGTGCGACCTTATACGACCTCGGCCGACCTCCTATCACTTCCTAACTGCTTTTGGAAATGAGGTTACATAGCTTCGAGCTATTTGTTGTTCTTGTTTGTCTAATTAGTATTTAGTAGTAATTGGAATTGGATCACATTTAATTTTAGTGTAAGTACTTTGGTAATTAAATTCGTCGAAATTTGACTGCGGGTGGTCCATTAAGTTATTATTTGAGTTTTTTCAATAACCTTGACTTGAATTTTAGTTGATTGGGCTTAGTTCAATAACTGTATTAATTATGTGAAATTGCTTGTACAAATTACAATGTAGGTGTATCAAAAATGTACGGTTTTAAATTATTTAATATTGAAAGTGTTAAGCATCTAGATACTTTGAAAACTGCTTGATTGATAGCTCCTGTGTCAAGGCCCTAACTCAAACTCAAGACCTATCAATTCATTTCTTACTCAGTGTAAGGTCGAGAATGGAAGATAAATAAATTAACATAACTTATAACGCCGTCACACAATGTCAGACAACGATGGCCAGATAACTAATTCAAAGTACGTGTTAAGTAAAAAGGAACGTCATATTTATCTCACGTTAGGAAAATGATGGATCTTCCTTTCATAAAGTTATTACAGGCTTACAAGCTCTTTATCATGTTTATTGTTTATTATAAGGTAACACCGAAAATAAATACAATGACAAATATATGAGGGGTGTATTTTTAGCTATAAGTAAAGTAGAACAACTTTTCCTAATTTGCTTAGGTCCTATTTTGTCCAGTTATGCAAAGATTTTATGAAGTTATGCTAGAATTTCGTAACTCATGGACTGTCTTAGGTAGACATTTAAAATTATCACAGAAAAAGTATTGCCGCAGATTAAGTATTAAAAATAAAGTAAAAATCCCCAGTTTATTTTTGTTTAATTGTTTTACCTCGGTAGATACCTAAATTGTTTATTTTCTTACCTATTTATTTATCCGTTTGAACAAAATTATCGTCCTTATTATCTTTTTAATATAATATTAAGATAAGATTAGGTGAGCAATAAAAGTCATGAAAAAGATAAAATTGACAGTTTAATGGAATTGTCCGTTAACCATATCACGCTGACGTCATTTAGTTGGTAGATAGGGTGTGTGGGATTTTAGCAACATCTGGAATAAATCAGTGGTGTTGTACGATATTTGGAGTCCTTGGTATAAAACGTAGACAGGTTCCCTCCTTGCGTACACCACAAAATTGCAAACAAAGGCTTTAAAAATCGTCCGATATTTTTAGGGCCCAGCGGCCCCTAGCCCGTACCCTAGCTACGCCCCTGTCTTACAAGGGTACGGGCACCTAAAACAGTGGGCCCCACATTTTTATGGCTCTGGTAGCTACGCCCCTGTATTGTGTACTTCGATTTATTGCATGATGCGTCCATTCATAAATGTCTACTTTTTACCTTGAAGTGTGTTCCCTTCCATTCTGGCGCAAATTCTTTGTAACGTGATTCCACTGTTTTAGGAGCCTGTACCCATGTTCTTACAAGGGTACAGGCCCCTAAAACAGCGGGCCCCACATTTTTGTGACCCTGGTAGCTACGCCCCTGTATCGAGTATTTCGATTTATTGCATGATGCGTCCATTCATACGCGATAAGTGCTATAAAATTTCTAAAGCAATAAAGCGCATATACTGAACATTCTATTTTTATGCTTAGGTTTGATTCCGCCAGAAAATTCAGAACCTGGCGAATTTTCTCCATTTTCCGCGATTTGGGATTTGGAAAAATTGAACTCCAAACGGGGTAAATAAGGAATGACAGTTTATAGGTGAAACCGCATCAGCTTGTGTTAGTTAGTATGGAATAGCTTTCTTCGTACTTACAATCCATACTAATATTATAAATGGGAAAGTGTGTCTGTCTGTCTGTCTGTATGTTTGTCTTTCTTTCACGGTAAAACGGAACGACGAATTGACGTGATTTTTTAAGTGGAGATAGTTGAAGGGATGGAGAGTAATATAGGCTACTTTTTGTCTCTTTTTAACGCGAGCGAAGCCGCGGGCAAAAGCTAGTAACAAATAGTTTCCAACACTCAAGTCGTTGTAAATGCAATAATGAATCACGTTACAAAGAATTTGCGCCAGACTGTGAACCGCCACACTTCAAGGTAAAAAGTAGACATTTTAACTGCTCCAAATATCTTTACACTGAAACACTCGTCGGTTTTGAATGAAACATTCTTTCAGTTTGAATCATAAGTAAATAACACACTCACAAGCATTTTAGAGTTTTATTAACCCGATATTCATTGTCACACTTTTCCTGTTTCACAGTATATGAGAATAGTTTATAGTTTTTTTTAATCCAAAATAGTTTTTTCTAGCTTTTGTCTCTGACTCCGTCCGTGACTAATTTGTCATTGGAGCTTAGCTTACTCCCAATCAAAATTCATCAACATCCGTACTAATATTATAAATGCGAAAGTAACTCTGTCTGTCTGTCGGTCTGTCTGTCTGTCTGTCTCTTTTTCACGACTAAACCACTAAACCGATTTGAATGAAATTTGGTGCAGAAAGGACAGGATAATTTTCATTCCGGAAATCCCCTGGAAACGCGGACGAAGTCGCGGGCAAAAGCTAGTCAGTCCATAAAAGCGTCTTGACGAGGCTTTAAGCTTACTCCGCAACTTCATTAGGTTCGTTTCATTGGTTAAACCATGGCAGACGAACATTTAAACTGCCATATAAATAAAGTATGAGTGAAATTTACCAATAGATAGTCTTAGTTAGTGAGAAAAAGAGTCTTAAAGACCATTGTTCTCTCAAGACTTTTGCAAATATTTTTATAAAAATATTTTTAAGTAATTTTGTGACCGATATCCATTAAACACACACATATTCTTGCTCTTATTAT
Organism: Athetis lepigone; assembly: GCA_033675125.1. Lineage (NCBI taxonomy): Eukaryota > Metazoa > Arthropoda > Insecta > Lepidoptera > Noctuidae > Athetis > Athetis lepigone. The sequence goes on from CM066224.1 coordinate 3,095,068, forward strand.
TTCACACGAACTTTTTATTTTGTAACTACCAAGGTAACATATCCATATCCATCGTGAATGTTCAATGTTACTTCAGTAATTACAATAAAGGTTACTTTCACAACATCGATCACTATTAAAGAACTTTCACAATGGTGCGATTCTCTTGTTCACAAACTAACGTAAATTTAAGTTAAGTGCATCTTTCTCTTTCCATTTAATTAAGAAAAGGACAGAAGATAAAATATTAGTTAAGTCCTGTCAAATTTAGACACTCCATATATAATTTAGACGCATTAAAACATGGCGTCTAAATATACGTCAATTTTCTTCCGCCGCTGTCAAATTTGACAGGATTAAACTAAATTGTATCTTCTGTCCTTTTCTTTAGGAAATTGAAAGAGAAAGATGCATTTAACTTAAAATTAGTCTCGTTTGTGACCAAGGGAATCGGCACCAATGATCGATAAATTCCTTTCTCAGTTTAAAATTAGCTTATTACGAAACTTAAAACTTTTATACGTTCGAAATCGCCAACTAGACGTGATGTCTTCTCTGTATAGGAATAGACCTTTGTTCTACAGTGGGACAGTAACAAGAACAAGACGGTGCTAGCTCTCTCCTTTGGCTTCGCCTACACATTTTTATAAAAGAGTTCCATACCCTTTTTTACATTAGGATTAGAATTTCCAAAAACCGCTTCTTAGTGCGCTCTACGTTATAAAAAGAAGGACTACCTTTGCAAATTGCTAAGTAGGTTTAATGGAAAGAATAGGACAAGGTAAAATTATTTCACCATTCGTGAATTTCTCTCCAAATTCACTCGCGACATACTTACGACCTTACTTCGTGCTGACGACATCCAGAAAGCTACAACCCAGACGCGTACATATACAATTAAATTACTAGAATATGACAATATTTATTTCAAAAATATTCTAAACATACGTTACTAAGCCTCGTTTCGTATATTAAACTGTTTTTGCTAAATAGTAAAGTTGACATAAATAGCAAATTGGATTAACTTGACTGTATATATTTTATTTAACTAGGCTTTTAGAAGAAATAAGCACAATTGCATTAATCTTACAGAACGATCTTTTGTTTGTTTGTTATTTGTTTCAAAACTGTAGTTTAGCTTTTTCAACTACTTCTACTAACTTCTTAAGAAACTTTACACACAGTGACTTCTCGTGACAATACAATATTAAGCATTTTTCATCATAGTGCAACTCTTTAGCCCCTTTCAGACATACAGACCAAAAATCAACCAAACACTACAAAAATATAACTTTGAAAAACATGAGACGCATAAAAACGTTAACAAAAATCGTGGATGAGTATACACACACTCCTTAATAGTATGAATAATGGCACCTTTTCTTTTTTTTAGATCACTTTTTACAGAGTTCAATTTTGTAACCTATAACTATGAACTCCGTAAGGTCAAAGATCCGTCAACTCCATTCACTTAGGTCTCAGACAAATCCAATATAGGGCATTGTACACTAAAGCCAGACTAGACTAAACATTGAACGAAAGCCTTATTTTCTCCGGCAAGTCAATTGATCGGCATCTTATTTCAATGCTGTCTGGGCAAGTATATGAGAAGCCTTTTTATGGCGTCACGGCCACATAGTTATCGACTTATATATGGCCCTTATTACCGTCAGATTGGCCATAATTGGCCTAAGGGCCGATAGTTATTGGCCCAGTTCACCCAATAAGGAAGTGTATTTTGTGCTCGCTCTGTGGGATCATTTATCACAATAATTGGCAATTCAGGAAATTAGAGCGTCTTGTAATAAAGTTATAGTTAATGAAGAGTTTTAGTTGGATTTAGTTTTGGTATTCGATAACTGGTCTTAGTTTATTATAGGTCTTATTTAATTTAGATCTTTTTTTATGGTTGGCGCTTAACATAGATAGGTATTATGTCACTGCTGGACAAAGGCTTTTCTTTCTTCCACTCTTTCAAAACGTCTTAACGCTTCTTCCAAGCCATTGTGGGATATCAAATAAGACCTTTGCTGTATGCTACAGAAATGATCAGTCCATCCCCATGTATGTTAGGCCGCCGTTCTAATTGCGCCAGCGATCTGTGTTTTGGGGAGATCGGCACTGGGATTACGTATCTTGCAATAGCCGAGCGATCGCGATAATTTAGCAAAATTTTGCTGCTCAAACGTCAATTCAAAATACGTCACGTCAAATAGCAAACTAGCGATAGTGCTGCCTCTGTGGAGCAATCAGTTAACTAAAATATGCATTTTTCGTTTGGTGGTTTCGTATTTAGTATGGTTTTTATGAGCAAAGTTAAGTTTTTTTTGTTAAAGGTGATATTTAATTAGTTCCAGCGATTGCTACTTTATCGTCATCGTAGCAATAAGTGCATTAGAACAATCAGCGAGCGATTAGCAATCGGTTCATACATAATACGATTTTTTTTGACGATCGCGCGGTGATCGCGCTATCACTGCGCAAATATTGCTCATTGCTGTTTCATAGGTAATAACCCCCCGGTTAATTTAACACTAAGCATTTTCTGCATTCAAACACATTGGCAAACCTTAAGTTTGGATTTGAACTTTTGAATGTTAATGACCAAGTTTATGAGGATGGCTCCATTTGTTTTCGTTTTAATAAAATTGTTCTGTAGCTATTGACGATTCAACTAACACGTAAGTACAATGACAAAGACTGTATAAAACAAAAACATTTACCCAACATACGTCAGAAAAGCCCATTCTCGCACCGTGATTCACTAAAATGACTCAATAAAGTTACGGACAAGCTAACACTGAGATTTCAAACTAGCGCATGCGCGGGCTACATCACAGATTAGTGCTACGTTTAGATCATCGCTCTTTTGTATGAAACTACAGATTATTGTTCACATTTAGGGTTGTTAACTCCTAACTAAGTTACATAAGGTATTCATGACTTTACGAGTACCTCAGTGCCTACACACCAGCTCTAATTATATTTTATATATATATGAATACCTGAAATATATATTTCTTTGTTCCCGATGAAACCTACTAGGTATTTCTGTTTTAGAACGATACAACCCGTACAATGTCAGGTCATGTCCGAAATGGGTTTGCACCATGCACTATTGCACTTTGATCGTCGACCGCGGTGGTATGCGTTAGCGAATGCTTTATGACGTCACACTCATATTATAATTAGAACATTATCATTGTAATTTTAAAATTTTACGATAGGTGTTACAAGTTTTAAAGAAAGTCATTGAGAGTCTTGAATAAAAAACGTTTAACGTAAATTAGAAGCACCAAGTGCTTTGTAGCAATCTTGTTTATTTACTTGAAAAACCTAAAGAAACTTTAGCCATAGGCATGTTGATGATTCTTAAAACACTGTTATCTGCTGAGTAAGAGGTATTTCTAAGAAACTAAGCTACGCTCTAATATCGAGTGACATTTATCACCTTTCAGATGAGATGAGTCGTCTAATAATAAAGACAGATGACATGGTTACTCATACGATAAGCCCATGGGCGTAGCCACACTGGGGCAAGCTGGGGCACTTGCCCCACCCTGGCTCCGACCTATTAGGCGTCTAACAAAAAAAATCTTATACATACTATCAACAATCATAATATCCGTAAGAAAGGAGGATTTGAGGCGCGCGTGGAACACTAACTCGCCGTCGACGCGGTCCTAGTTTTAGCCGGGCAGCGAGCTAACCATCGCTCGCCATCCGCAGAACCGTGCCTACGGTGGCCGGTAGTCGTCTTGCGACTCTCGACGTCTACGCAGGCGTAGACGTCGAGAGTAACAAAACTCGCCGGCCCCGGACAAAGACCCAGGGGTCTTTGTCCGGGGCGAGAGGCTCGTCGTTGCCTCTCGCGCGCCACCGCTGCCTTCACTAGCATAATTGCTTCGCAGAAGGAGGCGACGGCATCCCATTCCGTCTCGCCCCGCAGCATGGCCTGAACCAGCGCCGGGCGCGAGAGGTCGCCGCCGCCGATCGCCTCTACGAGGACACGTCGATGGTCCGCCCATGCGCGGCACACCTCCACCGTGTGCTGGACCGTGTCCTCCAGGCGACCGTTGCTGCAGTGGTGACACCCAGGCGTCGCTTCCGCCCGAATCCGACACAGGAACCTCCCGAACTGACCATGTCCGGTGAGGACCTGTGTCAAGCGAAACGTGAGAGCGCCGTGGCGCCTCTCCAGCCACTCCTCAAAGAGGGGTCCTACCGGCGTGCCCAGCACTAGGTTGCGACAGTCACTGCCTCCACTCCGCCATGAGATCTCGCCGGAGCTCCGTGAGCTGCGCCGCGATAACCCGCGGCAGCAGGACTTCACCCCGGCGTTGCACTTCCACGCGCCACTCGTACGTGTGTGCAAGGACTGTTGCCTCCAGATCCCACGGCAGAGTGCCGGCAAGGAGGCACGCCGCCTCGCAGGAGACCGTGCGGTATCCCCGCACCGTGCGAATCGCCATGACCCTCTGGGACGCCCTCAAAAGCCGGGCCGGAGCCGCGGCTAGGTTGGGCGCCCACACCGGAGCCCCGTAGAGGGCCATGGACCGCACAATCCCCGCGTAGAGCCTCCGGCAGGAGGCGTTTGGGCCACCGAGATTGGGCAGGAGCCGTTTGAGTGCAGCTCCAGCCCTCGCCAATTTGGGGCCCAAACGTCGGAAATGCTCCGTGAAGTTCCATCGGTTGTCGAGGACAAGTTCCAGGTAATTTATCGTCGACTCGACACCGATGTGAACCCCTCCTACAGTGCTCCGATGTCCCACAGGAGCGGCCCCAGGACCGATCCCTGTGGAACACCGCACGACATCTCTCGTCGACTCCAAACTCCCTCGTGACCGGGGGTAGATGACGGCTGTGGACGTCAGATAGGCCTCGACCACACGACAGAGGTACCGTATGAGGATTTTATTATTCTATATCTCGGGTCCAGAGCGTTCTGGCACGTCCGCTCTGCTCTTTCTCTAGCACCGCTCACACACTCACTTACACTCTTGGCAATAACATTACAAAGTACAACATAAACATGGGCATGGCAAAAAAAACCGCGAGAGGGGGGGGGGGGTAGGTGACTTCTGCCCCATCATGAGTCCAAGGCTGGCTACGCCCATGGATAAGCCAGAACACTTCAACTATAATCTGGAGTTTATTCTGATGAATTAGATTCAGAACGTTAAAAGCGTCGATGTATTCATCTAAGTATCTAGTTATATGTAGAATTATTTTTGAGAATTCTCTTTGAAGCATCGATCGTAAACAGTGATCTTGAAACAGACGCCAAATATTGTTTATTTCAATCATTGCCAGCATTTACGATATCGAAACATGTACACGCGCTTTGTCTAAATATTTATACTTACATGCCCATTTATTTCGTTATCAAATAGTATAGCCCAGAGCATCGTTATGGACTTGGGTACCAAGTACGAAATTACTATTCTCTTGTTTATCTAATTGCAGAGCGTGAAAAACCATCATCAGTGTTGTTAGAGAAGCAGCGTGAGGCGCTCGTCAAGAGCGTCGAGGTCGCTACGGATCGAGGCCGGGATGAAGGCCTGTATGAGCGGGGGGCGGAGGCCGAGCCGGCCGGGCCTAGCGTGGGCCGGTGGGGCGCCGAGTGGCCGAGTTGACTCAGCCCGGGGGCGGCGCCCTCGCCCGACGCCGGCGGGCCGGCGGCCGGGCCGGGGCTCCGGACGGAAGACGTGACCCGGCCGCGCCGGGACCTGACCAGACCGCCGCTGCCGCGCGCGCGCTGGGGCCAGGCGCGGCGTCCGCTGGAGCTGTCGCTGGCTTGCCACGAAGAGCTCGCCACGCGCGCCGAGGCCGTGCTGCGCCGCCTGCTGCTCACCGACAACTACGACTCCGTCAGCAACTTCATCTCGCTGTTCGAGGCGTGGGAGCGCGGCGGCGACCCGCTGGACCAGCTGTACGAGCGGTACGCGCCGCCCATCCGCGCGCGCAAGCACACCTGCGTGGGACTGGGCCTGGAGTTGGTGCGGCGCTGGCGCGGCCTGGAGCGTGACTTCAGCGGCATCAACCGCGCCACAGCTCTGCTCTCGTGCGAGGAGGCGGTGGTGAACGTGCGCGAGTACGTGTCGTGCGGCGACGGGCCGGCTGCTGTGCTCACCGCGGAGAAGGAGCACGTCATGGTGGGCATACAGATCCGCGTGGACGGCCGACCCGGCGTCATGCTGGCTGACCCTGGCTACCATGTGCCCAGGATCGTCACAGTCATGCAAGATCGAAATTATCCGCACACCGGTAAGCTTTACTGAAACCTCATCGTACATCCAAACTCGTCAGGTAAACCTTATCTTCAGTCACTTACGGTATCGTCCCGCCACAGGTTGGTTCGTGCAGTCGGACGAGGCGCACTGCCGCAAGGAGTACAGCTACTCGTACAACGTGCTGAACGCGGGCTACGTGGAGTGGCACGAGCGTGAGACGCGCGGGGACGCCGTCAAGTGCCAAACGTCACTGGTTTTCGCCGCGCGGCCATACCTCGACGGCGTCAATGTCACCGAGAGGAGGAACCTCGTCTATAACTTCAGGTAAGAATAATTCAATTCGGTATTTAATTTAGTGCCTCATCACTTAGTTAAATGTAGAATTTCACACAGACTCTAGGTCAAATCTCAGTGGTCTGACCGATATCTATCAAAGTCACCTACCTATTTATCAAATCAATGATCTTGAAACTAGGATGTAGTTTCAAGATCATTGACTTGTCTGCTTATTCAATCTTCTATGACTCAAACATACATACCGATCTAGACAAGACTTTTATTGGTGTCTCCATCTTCTTGTATTCTCTGTAAGGATTTCTAAATCTTTGAAGAACTAACCTTGGAAATTAGTTTCTTACATTTTTTAATCCATAACTACACTATGCAAACCGGAGAAAAGTTTATGTACAAAGGTTTTTCGTATTATCAGTTTCTTGGCACTCTTTCCGAAAAGGACTGTGGCTCATTTTCTAAAAAGCTCGTCGTGTAAACTGGATAATTTGAGTGCCATTTTCAAAGGTTCACCGGAAAAGTTTCAAACACACCCGAGGTTTTGAGAAACACTCGTCTACTAGGTGTCTAGTGTCTAATTTCCCCTTCATTGTTCCAGGAGTCTCCTCTCTCGCGATCAAAAGGGCCACCTAATAGCCGGCCTGTACTTCCCAGTGGGCGCCACCGTCAAGGATGCACAGTTTACACTCTTCCTGAACGACCCTGACAAGCGGAAGACCAAGTACAAGTTCAGCGCCTTCGCTGATCCTCATAACGTGAGTATCATCATCTTTCTAGTCTTTTTCCAATTAAGGTTGGCTTCCCGTCAAACTGGATTTAGAATCCCGGTTTCTGCATTGAGTAACTGACCTCCGCAACCCAGTTGATTGATGCTTCTGACTACTATAACAACCGGAACCAACGGCTATGTACTTGAGGCATCCAAAGCCTTTTCCCTTCTCTGGATAGAAAGACTTCTCGTCTGTAGAAGTCTTTTTTGGCTCTGTGTTAAATATGCCATAATCAGAGCATTTTAAACAGTGGTGTAACCTAACAGTTAGAAGCCCGTGGGATATCAGGTGGATAGTGTATGGGACACGGAAGGTCTACACAACAAGTAATAAAAAATCGTTAGGCTGGTCCTAACGATTTTTTATTACTCAAAAAGATCAAAGTGGCCCGACCCGGATGCAATGCACATGCACATAATCCCTACCGATATACACTTTTAGTTTCCATCCCTCCGTGGCATTTCGTCCACTCTATTGTTATCTTAAGCACTTTTAGAATGTTGTTTAAATAGAGAAGGACTGGCTACATTCACGCCATAAATCATAGAGTTTACACGCGCAGTGTCTAAGTTTATCAATAAACACTCATACATTCCCTCATAACACAATGGTGCCGATTCTCTTATATATTTTTGCTATTTTATATGTATTGTTTTTCTTGTGCAATAAAGAATAAAGAATAAAGAAAGAGAATCGGCACCAATACCTATCAGGTAATCTGTCTGAAATGGGATGTTAAACAATGCCTCTACATGAAGGTTACCTAATGACTATCCGGTCGACACAAGAGCGTAACAAAACAATGAGAAGTGACGGTGTTCGTATATAAACACGGCTTATTTAAATTGATCCTTTGGCTGCTTACATTGTGTATGGTTGAATAGGTCAATGTTTTGAGAGATATCACGTTCATGTTCCGATCGACTGAAAATAGATGTGAGTTTCTGTTACTTAAACTTGTTAAGGTGTTTTATACTATTTTGTTAAGTTTGACTGAGAGGGATGGTACAATGAAGAGGATTTTAACTTTACGTACTCTACCAGGAGGCTGACCAGATCTTTTGCCAAAATTTTTACGTTTTTTAACGATCTGTCGTTTGTGATTGTCCTTGACTGCGTTATAAATTATTTTCGATGTCCTAGATCCTACCTGCATTTTGTTTCCCTTAAAATTTTGTCTCCACGTTGAATAGCAGAATAAATAGTCAAACCTTGGAAAAATTCAAGGTATTTGCAATGCCATCTCTGAATCATGACAGAAACAATTTTTCGCGTTAAATTGTCTATAGAGTATCCTAATTTGGCAGGACTAAACTAATATTTTATTTTCTGTCATGAAAAGATTATAAAATGCACTGAACGTTAATTTAGTTTAGTTTCTGAACAAGGGAATAGGCACCAAGGCCAATGTCTGCCTGAGCCCAAAGCCTGGGTCAGATTTAATAGTACCAACATGTTTATTTAATACTGCGTTCAATAGACTCAAGTCTATAAATAATAGGTGATTGTTGTATACGGAGTTGTGTCTGTTAACAGCTGTGCTTTTTCCCTTGAACAACTATAATCAAAGCCCATTATGGACGAGTGAAGCCTTTCATTTCAAGTATTTATCATGAATATCAAATTACTAATTTACCTAGGTTTAGCATTTAAAGTTTAAACAGATGACGATATAAAGGTTCATCGCCGATGATAATCGTAGATAATTATTTGAATGGCCTCAAAAGCATAATGCTAGAGTAGGACAATTGTACAGTCTGCAAAATAAATACTACCACTATTATATTCAGCTAGAAGGCAGACAGCATTTACCTTTATAATCATTACGCCTGTGACGGTTCACTTATTTCCAAATACCACTAACTGCTTAAGCTCAGTACATGAAACATTTTGTCTAATGTTCAGACGAAGGATATAAAAAAAACATGTGTGGCAACCTATCTCCCAACAGACTCAGTGTAAAGCATAAAAAATACAAAATCTAACGCTTCTTTACATCTTTGTCCACAGATTCCAGAAAATATATCAGAAGAAATCCAACTCTGTAACGCCAAGATGAATTACAAGCAAGGCGAGCTGCTCACAATTATCTGTCAGCTAGCCCAAGTCATGGCCAACCAGTCATTCATCGACCAAATGCTGGAGATCAATGAGGACATCTGTCGCATGTGCCTCTGACAGCAAGATGGCGTCCACAACAAAATGGCGGACGCCAGTAACGAAGGCAATAATGCCGATACATCTTTAAAAAAATCTTAACTTTATTTACCTACCTATACATTTAATTTGTATTTCTAATAATGGTATACCTATATTATTCGATTTTTAAATTATCTTTTATTGGGGTAAAGGATTTTTTTATTTGTCCTAGTTACTAAGATTGCGTTTAAATTAATAATGTTTAATTCGGGATTGGGTTATTGGATTTTTTTTAATCATTTAATTGCTTAATTGTCTTAATAAATTTTATTATTTTATGTGAATTGTTTCCTTTGTAAGCCCTTTCTTTTAAATCCAAGTAGATGAGAAAGTAATTCTGTTTGCCTGTTATGATTTCCCGACTAAACCACTCAACCGATATTGATGAAATTTGGTGCGGTGTAAGCATGACCTTCAGAGACTTGGCCACTTTCCCACGATAAGCGACTCTTACACGAAGATGCCAAAAAAACCCAAAATACTAGATTTTTATCCTTCTGCAGGGCAAAGGCGAGCACCACGCATGCTCAAGACGGATTTGCGATTTCGGACTTTTTCAATGTATTATTGTGTAAGTAGGTACCGATTTCCTCACGGAATTTTCCGTCCTTAGGGGCTAGACAAGTGGCATTGTAGAATAGATAACGAAAACGAATAGATTGTGAAATGTATGGAATTGACATAAGCTTTCGCTAGACAATTTGACATCTCCATACATTTGACAATCTATTCGTTTTCGCTAGGTATATCTAGAATGCCACTTGTCTAGGGGGGCTTGTCCTTTACTGATTTTTCGTCCGTGACGTCCAAGGTAAACTTAAGAAAATCCTAATCCAGAAGAAGTCATATTGGTACTTGCCTGGATGAAGGGCGCTTTACCAAAGATAGGTATAGGTACCTCTCATTAATGAAATGAAACCCTTATTTAGGAGAAATCACTACTTTATTATCTCACACAAGTAATAAATTGGTTCTTTACAACTAACATCAATAATATGTCTAAAAATATTTCATAGTCTAAAAAAGTAAAAACGAAATCTAAAAAAGGAACAAAATAAAACAAAATAAATAAATAAAATAACTACTTTATTTGAAGGAATGAGCGAGTTGATAGTGTCCAGCACCGTCGAAATTTTTGTGCAGAACAGTATAATGTTTAAAAAAAACGGGAATCCGAGGAAAAAGTACAGCCATGAGCCATTCAAACCTGTCAAATTTGACATTGACACATGTCAATCTCAGTTATGGAAGTCTGTATTTTCTGTTAGCTACACGTCTCAATGGCCCACGGACCTTAGTCTAAAACTATCTAGATTATAATATTTTGTGAACTAATGCCTGTCAACAGAATTAAAACATTCTTCCGTTTTATCAGACTTCTAACATCTACAAAAACCGTTGACAATGTAGTTAAATTACGTTTATATAGATATCGACAAATAAATAACTGAACCTATTAACAAATATTTATAAATCGATTTCTATATTTAATTTGCACTTGAACATTTTTCGCAAAAAAACTTATAAGTACGATGCTTACGAATACTAATGAGTTTTTAATTAAATATATCTTATTTACGACATCAAACTAAAATTTTGGGGAAAGATATTCTCAACATACTTGACGAAACGTCAAAAGTCTTATAACCAAGTGAATTTTTGTTCAATGAAAAGTTAGGTGACGTAAGATCCGATATACGAAGATAATTCTACTTATTATATAAAATCTTGTGTGAGCAATGGCGTCACTAGAAAATTTTTGCTCATTACTCATGATTGCGATAGCTCACATAGATACAAACTGGTTTGTGTTACATATAACTGTTGTTAAAAATTGGGGCAATAAAGTCAGATGCCTAGTAACGCCACTGAGGAGAACACTTGGTACTTTCAACTATTTATTTTGACGTGACAACGTCTTAAATTAGGTTGCGGCTGGGAGTCACTTATGAAAAAGTGTAACGCTCGGTAACGTTACGATGAGTCACCGAACGAGAGAGAGGCCCGCCGAATGCCTTGCGTCTCTCTCCCACTCAACTATGATCGGTAAAAGACGTTGTCACGTAAAATCTTCGCCCGTAAAACCGACTTTACAGGCAACCATTTTTTTCTTTCAGATTATTTCTAATACATAGAACGATTGTCAGGTGGGTACAGCGTATGGAATGTTGGACAAAGCACACGCAACTACGACCCGATATTCTTACAATTAAAAAAAATATAACATAGGTAAAACCACACACAAAACTAAAGATCATGATCTAAATCAACGTTCACAAGACAATAAATTCATAGCCGCCATCTTTAAAAATCAGGCGCCATCTTAGAAAAACCCGCCCATTTTATTCATCGTGGCTGACGTGTGCGAAGTCCAATCAAAAGAGGTTTTACATCGAGCGTCGGGGGCATCATCAACAGGAAATATTATGTCCTACATTTTAATACATTTCACTAATGGCTACATCCCATATCATTACGACAATACAGTTCAATAGAAGGCGACGTATCACGAGTCGTTTTGTAACGGCAGCGGCTTGCTAACAAATAAAATGAACTGGTAAGAGATTACCAGGACTTAACTTTAGACATCTTTAGGCAATAAGTTCTTTTTACAATGAGATAAATAACTATTGCTTTGCAAGTGCTTTAGTTCAGCAATATTACTGTCACTGTCGCACAACTTGCAAAACTATGGCGGCTACATAGAGACAGAGAATAACTGAGTCAAAGTACGTGTTAAGTAACGTTTATTTGTTTCGTCCTCAGAATCTTATAGAATTGTCAAGACACCTCAAAGATCTCGAATGTACCGCATCAATTAATTTTTGTTTGAAATATTTTGGCAATAATACGCGGAAAATCCAGTTCAAATATATTTGTTTGCTAGTTACAGGTTACACATAAATCATAGAAATCCAAAGAACTATTCGATTAAGGTCTTGCAAAATCGTTAAAATAATCAAAGCTCTTAAAATTAAATGAAAAAGAAATCGATATGTAGCAAAAACTAGTGCCTTTCTGTAATACTCAAACTTATTTAATTCTAAACCAAACTAAAAACAAAAACCTAAATCATATTATCATAATACAGCAAAAAGAAAGTCCGTCTATACGGAAAATTTAAATACAAAATGCAACAATACATTGCGTCAAAAGGAACGTCATACAACAATTGTCAATTGGGAGAAATCAAAAAAATATACGTTAAAGGAAATAATCAGAATTAAAATCAAAATCTTTCATAATTATTGAGTTGTCAATCAAACGTAAAAATCATAATTATTTATTTGAATAATGGTCTTCATTCTGTTGTCCAACTAAGCGATAAAACATTGTTGTCTCTTACTTGCGAGTAAAATTAGAAAGAGACCGATATAAAATTATGTAAATAAGGTCAGCAAAGACCTTTGTATTTTTGACAAGCGAGCGCATGCCCTTTATGTTAAAGACAAGTCTCCAAAAATTTACTGCACTATAACACGAACTAAACAAATATATGTGTATATTTCCTTGTATGACTTTTACGTGAACGTCTAAACGAAGTTTTATAGTTTCCATTGTTATTGTAATATCATTTATGATCGCTAAACAACAGCATCAAAACAACACCGAAAAAAAAACGAACAAAACTCAAACGTGTAACCGTGTCCCTGTCGCCGCTACCGCCATCTGTGAGTGAGTTTAGTTGTCTTGTTCGTGTCGCGCGTACGAGTGCGGCGCGGCCGGCGCGTGCGACTTGTGCGACTTGTGTCGGTGACGCGCGGGGTGAGAGCTGCCGTACACCTCGCGTACTGATGGACTGGAAATATACAATATGGGGTCACACAATTTTTTTTTGTTTCTCCTTCGGTAATTGAGTTTCGGCTATTCTGCCAGTGTTAAGTTGGGAACTTGTTATTTAGTTTTTATTGTTCTCGTTTGAAGTGTGAAGTTGATGTGTTAACTGTCACTTAGATAGGCTTTTCATGAGCGAATCATAAAGCGATTCTCCTTTAGATTTTGTTTGGCAATAGCAAACGGTGATTTTACTTATTTACCAACCCAAGGGCATATTTATTTATTTCAAATCAATTACAATTGATTATTGATTTTAGTTCCTTGTAGGTATTTAAGAAATTCTGGTACAATAATATACGGTTTACGATTGTGTGTTAGTTTCATATTTGTGTATTTTTTACAATTACAAGAGCTCTGAACTGTACACTTAAAATACAACTCCCAAAATATGCCATGCACGTAGATTCCGTAAATCATTTTAAAACACAATAAAATATTATTATTTAATATTTACACATTTTGTTTAATAAAATCAACCAGTATCTTAATATACAGTAAAGAATTTAACAGTACAATTATTCAAACAAGAATTCAAGCAAATTTCATGCAAGAATATATTTAAACTGGCTTATAATAAAAAATGTACCCACATGCTTAAAATTGGAAACCATAGATAGCAAAATTATTACAAAAAACTGCGGTATTAGCTAACGAATATATAGCAATAATAATAATAGCCACAAATACATATTTAATACGTTTTACGCGTTTAATAGTAGTAACGCCTTCTCCAAGATCTGGAACTGATTGGAAAAATTTGGAATAAGTTTTTGAAAAAAAACGTTAATAAGAAATGCTGGGTTGGGTTGAGGTTAAGAAGTGATGGTTCCCCATAATTCTATCCATGTAATTTATAAAGCTACTTTCTTTAATTATAGCCATTTTCCAATTATGTTAGGGCAAGAATATATCATTTACATACAACCTGGTTGCATAACTTGGTAGCTCCACAAGCCAAACGTATGGAGGGAGTTTTACTTGGTGACCAAATAAAATATGGTCCTTATGGTTGGCTTTCAGTCTAACCTAGGGGTTATATTAATAAATCCAATCTGTTAAATATTAGTAGCCGTTAAATCAAAGTATAGAGTCACTGACTCAAAAAGTGACTTAGAACACTATGGTTTTGAGCATAGACCTTCTTTAAATAGGCATACCTAACATCCAGCACTCATATTGTATTTTTTTTCTGTTAGTATATCAAATCCATACCAATAATATAAATTCGATAGTAACTATGTCTGTATGTCTGTTGAGGTTTCAAGGTTAAACGAGTGAACCTATTTTTGTTAAATTAGGTAAATATAAGTTTCAACCTCTAGGAAGATCTTGAGTTACGTTTGACCCCAGACTTTGCCAGCATCTGGGTCACTAGAAGTGAACGAAGTCTCGGCCAATGGCTTATAAATAAATTATTTATTTCATAATAACTAACGGCCCACCCTACCTTAGCATGGGTGGCTTTTCTCTACTATGATATGCATGTATTATACATACAAATCTTCCTCTTGAATCAATCTGTGCGTTAACCGCAATAAACTCCGTTTTGCAGAAAACATACATTTATACTAAGAAAAAAAAAGTTAGGAGATTCCCTGAAAATGCCAAAAAGACTTGTATTTAAAATAAAATTACCTGGAGGGTAGTGTGAGAGGGCTGGCGGCAGTTCTGATTGGTCGACGGGAAGATGGCCGCGTTGTGCTGTGACGTCGTCCAGACCCCTCACTACTTGTACTGCAATAAATAGCATGCGTGCTAACTACCCAAAGAGGCGAGTATACTGACATAAACTTTTAAATCTCTGATGTGGCCAAATGTCAATGTTGACAGCTGTCATTAATGTCAGGTGTCGTATTACTGCCACGCAAAATTGACCCTTATGATCACTGTCGTTTTGTTATTTAATCTGTGGTATGGTTGTGGTTCACACAAATGGCCTGGTCGACAAACTATACCAATGGCCAGATAAAGGGATGGACCAGACACTAGGAGCCTAGTTTGGAAAAAGTGAGAATTGTCCCAAGGTTTTTTTGTTAAAGGGATTTCGTTCGTATTTACAATACGAATAAGAAAGCTTTTGCGTTGTTTGTACATTAATGAACATATTGTCACTGTGAGTAAAGATGTATTATTATATATTCAATCTGTTATTTGAATAAACTACATTAGTAAAGATTGTAGGAAAAAATGTTTTGTAGTTCATTCGTTTGTTACTGAATAAGTCAGCAACAACATTTAAATTAAATAGATTATTTACATTATGGAAGTTGTAAGTGCAGCATCTAAACTAAAGTGGTTAATGGTCTTCCATTTGCAATAATATTGTGTTAATAAAATATATACCCAAAACTAATTACTTTAAAATACGTCTTATTAAAGACATATTTTTCGTGTTGTGCATTTTCATGAATCGTGGCAATATTACGTGTCGTCAATATAACCGCCTCTTTACAAATAAAAATAATAATGAAAAATAAATATAAAGAAGCCAAAGTAAACCAAAGAAAGCACAGACATGCTTCTACTTGACTACATAGATATAACTGTGATATAAATAAATCTAACAGTATTGGGTGACCAGTAAGTGACCGATACACGATTACTAAAACACACGAATGTACTTATAAAAACAAAAACTTCCTACTTTTTTCCCCTAATTATTTAATTGCACCTAACTGTACTTGATTTTATTTACATTGCAGGTTTTTATAAAAATAGTAAATTAACTAATATGAATTGAAACAATATTGAAAAAAAATTATAGTCGCGATTTTGTAAACTTAAATACCTTTGGCTAATTTAAACACCAATTTTAATCTAGTGCCCAAAACAACGTTGCAATGATTGCATAATTTTTTTTTTTAAATAAAAAGGTTACTTATTTCCATTTAAAGAAATGTATTGTTTGTATATTGAAGAATTTCTCTATCTACTTTCACGAATTCTTACCATAATTGTATTAACTAAGAGTCAGCTTCGTAAACAGCGACCTTTACCGTTTAGGTGACTTTAAACCTAAGCCAATAAGCAACAAGATAGTTTTGTAGACCACGATATTGTGGTATCGCTACCGGCTCTAACATGAAAGAACTACTATTTTTCAGTTTAACTACAAATTGTGATACGACTATGTAATATGAATAAAACTTAAAAAAAAAAATCTACTCTAATGCCCGAATACTTAGAAGTCCCTTAAAGACGCTCTCAAACATGTTGCTGTCTTTGTCACTTTAAAGGGATAAAATAAGGTCAGCAACAGATTTCAGAGCGTCTTAAAATAAGAGACGTTTGAGTATTCGGCCATAAAGCATGAATCCGAATGATCTACTAGAGTAACTACCGAGCAATAATCAACCCTACGTGTTTACAATAAGGTTCTTACTTGGGCACGGTGATGGCTGGTGCTGGTGCCGGCGGCGCGGGGAGAGCGAGGCGTTGAGGCTCGCGGCGAGCTGCTTGTATGGCGGGGCGGCCGCGGACATTGCCTGATGAGGCTTTGTACTGGAACTCTCTAGAAAGATAAGCAGAGCAGTGAGGAAAAGTAGGGATGTTATGGAGCTCCGAACCGGGGTAGCGGAATGTTTATAATAGTTACCGTGACCCCGGAACATAAAAAGCAACCGAAGGAACATGAGTGGGTTTTAGTCAGTAAAAGTCTGACACGCCCTCCCGCCGCACCCAGCACGGTAGCAGTCATATGATGATTTCCCACTGGCCGAAAAAAAATGGAGCTCCAAAAAGTATCCGCTACAGTAACCGAAAACGATATAAAAAGTTTCGAATGATTTCGGATAGAGCGAAATCTGAATGATAAAAGTTGTGACAAATTTAATATTATAAGCTAGCCACGCGCATCTTGCTTTGTCTATTTCCATTGGTTTGATTTTGTCTAGCTTTGTTTTAGGCATGTTCTTTTTAGATCTTTGGATTTAGCTATCAAATCAAATCTCTTGTAATAAAAAAGTTTGAACCTTTAGGTTATTAATAGTGAAATAAATGATCTCAACTTAGACTATTAAATAACTTCCAGGTTTCCTCATGTTTTCAATTAACATCAACAATAACAGGCCTTTAATTGACCAAATTGATCCTTATGTGTGTATTAGTAAAGTGTATAATAACCTGTTGAAATCCTCAGCCTCTTCTTCCTCCAAATTAATAAACTCCTGTCGTTCTTCGGCGTCGCCTGTGTAGTAGTTCTGTTCGCGTTCGATCAAGTGAGCCCTCTCGCCGATGTGGTGGCCTGAAGACAGATAATGTTTCATTTTATTTAAAATATTTGTTTCATTTTAAAATATTTGTTTCATTTTTTTAATATTTGTTTCATTTTAAAATATTTGTTTCATTTTAAAACATTTGGTAATAATATAGGTCACTTTTTAACAGACTTAAAAAATATATATTCACAGTTCGACCTGTATGTATGTACGTATGTATGTTTGTCCGCGATTATCACGCGTTTGGCTGAACCGATTTTGATGCAGTTTTCAGTAAAGTATTTGATACATTCTGGGGAAGGTTTAAGAATATAACACTAATGGATATCCCGTGACGTTGCCCGCATAGATCCCGTTTTACTTTCTTGGATTGTAGATGTTCAAAAACGATTGTCTGTTTGACCGCAATTATCTCGCGTATAACTATACCGATTTTCATGCGGCTTTCAGAAAAGTGTTTGTTACATTCTGGGGAAGGTTTTAGCATATAACACTAATGGATGTCCCGTGACGTTGCCCGCATGGATCCGTTTTCATTTTACAAGATTATAAGTGGTTTTATTTGAAAGTTACTGTAATACACAGTCAGACATTGGGTATCTAACGAAAAAATAAAATCATTTTCCAAAAAAATGATAACCGCCTTCAAAAACTAAAAGTTCAAAAATAACTATTTCGGAAGTCGTTGGCAACACAAATCGACCGGTAGAACGGAAGTCACCGACTTCCGAAATAGTTATTTTTGAGCTAACTTGAAATAACTAGCTGACCTCCGCCGTGGTTTCTTTCTCTCTTCTTTCGTATTGACCTATACGGTAGTATGTAATGATTTTATGGATTTTATGTTATTCAGCTGCATACAGGAAGGAAGCCATTCATTTTTGTTTTGAACAGTTTTGGCCCATGCTTAAGGCGTTCAGGATATTCGATTAGAACAATAGTAGTACAAGCTACAAATATCAATATACAATCACGCTACGGCCCACTAGAGCGGAGCAGTGACCTAACTAAAGGTGAGTGAAACTGCGGCGAACTGCAAGTATATAAGGTGTTAAAAAATTAACTGCAAGAACTTCGTCCACTTAACTGACATCAAAAAACACACAAAAAAAATTTTTATTGGTGCACTTTTATATTTTGACATAAATAAAACAATTTAGTTAAATACTTTTTGCGCACCGTCGCATGTCGTATCGCAGGGGTGAACGACCCGCGCGTGTGACGCCGACGCCGGTGCGCGTGCACCGTACAGTGCGCATATTCAATAATTATGTGCGAAGTTAAAATATTGCTTAACTTCGAAACGGGTTGGTTATTTTGAAATCTTTTTCCGCAAATATTTTTTAATTATAATTCTAAACAAGTACTTACTTTTCTTGCAGTAAATTTTTTAACACCTTATATAATATGACAATGGCGGGATAGGACTATAGTTGCAAAACTTCTGAAAAATTCGAAATAATTCCGGAATACTTCTGGGAAAGTTTCTTTAAATCAGAATTATTCAACATGAATTTAAATTTAGAATTGTATTTTTTTGCAAAATATTTTTATATTTTTTTATTTAAATATCGGATGGAATTTTGCATCGACCGTCGATCGCCGCCGCCTGACTGTGTGCACGAAGGCGATGGCGGTGCGGGGTGCGGTGAGAGGGGAGATGCTCCCCCCCCGGAGAAGTTTTCAGAAAGATTCATACCCCGCAATCGAAAGTTTCCGCGGAATATTTCGCCCGAATTATTCAATAAGAATAAACGTGTTTATTTTTTGTGTGGTGGGTGAATTAATTATTTTTCAGTGGCACATAAGTTAGTAAAATATAAGTAAATGTTTATTTTATTATAAATCTGATCGATTAAGTATATTTGTTAATATTTTTATAAAAAAATAAAAATCCCTTTAATCGCGGGATAACATATCTACATAATATGTTATCCTGCAATTAACAGGATTTTTATTTTTTTGTTTTTATGTAGGTTATATCGAAGTCGAATGCTATTTTTCAAAATGTTAGTTGTGGAATAAAAAACCAGGCCGAGCATATTTGATTTGTTTTTTGAAAAAGGGTTACCTATGTTTTTGGTTAGTTTGTATATAGCTCTGCTGTTCGCATCGCTTAGTATTCGCGAGTCACATAGATAGGTATTACTAAATAAAGGAAAACCTAATAAATAAACTCAAAAACTATTGTGTCGCTTTCAAAAATTCTTTCACTGTTGAAAAGCTACTACTAATATTATAATGCGGAGGAGTTTGTTTGTTTGTTTGTTTAAACGCGCTAATTTCAGGAACTACTGATCCGCGGGGTTATTACCTATGAAACAGCAATCAGCAAAATTTGCGCAGTGATCGCGCGATCACCTCGCGATCGTCAAAAAAAATCGTATTATGTATGAACCGATTGCTAATCGCTCGCTGATTGTTCTAATGCACTTATTGCTACGATGACGATAAAGTAGCAATCGCTGGAACTAATTAAATATCACCTTTAACAAATAAATCTTAACTTTGCTCTTAAAAACCATACTAAATACGAAACCACCAAACGAAAAATGCATATTTTAGTTAACTGATTGTTCCACAGAGGCAGCACTATCGCTAGATTGCTATTTGACGTGACGTATTTTGAATTGACGTTTGAGCAGCAAATTTTGATTAATTATCGCGATCGCTCGGCTATTGCAAGATACGTAATCCCGGTGCCGATTAGAGAAATTCTTTGTTTTCTAAGTCCATTTATAGAGGAAGGTATTAGGCTATATAACATTACGCTGCGACCAATAGGAGCGAAGCGTCAGTGAGAAATGTTGCAAAAACGGGGAAAATTATTCACATTTGAGGACTTTTGTTGCGTGCGCTGAATAAACGGTTTACGGGGGGCTAAGAAGTAACCAAAGGAAATTAAACGCGGATAAAACCGCGAGGGACAGCTAGTAGGCTATATTCCCTATGAACCCATTAGAGGTAACTGCTGTACTCGATTGAGTACAGCATTATTCCGAAGTATAAATAACAGATCTTGTAAATTTTAGGTGATACACCTTATTATTTTACTTCAATACGCTGTACTCAATCGAGTACAGTGGCTTTTAATGGATTAATACAATTTCACCGGGTTTTTTTTTGGCAGTTGAAATATTCCCAATGTTTCAGAATATTTCGGAATACTTCCGAAGTATTCGACGGGAATGTTTCGGAATTTTTCCCGCCAGCATCTATAGATAGGACACGTCCTGCGAGAGACCGCCGCTCATATAAGAGCCACGATATGCAAGACGGTTGTATAAGCTGTAGTCAGTCATCTCCCTAGCCTTTGCTACCTCAAAATAGGTCAGCTTCTAACCGATTTATTTCCATTGGTTCCCATTTTTAACCCATTTCTTAGGTATCATGAATCAGCTAAATGTCTAAGCGACTGCCAATCTTTTGCCATTCACCTTAGTTTTGATTCGTCAGGTGACATGCGGCAAGAATCCTACACACATTTATCAAGCTGCATACATTTCGAGCCGCGCAGAAAAAACCGATGACTATTTTTTACCAATCAACAGATCACAAGATAGAAGTGGATAGGATTGAAGTATAGAAAAAAGTGGTTACTACGTATTTCTCTCAATATACTCAAGTACATACTTGAATCGTTACACAACAACTGCTAGCAAAAATCCAATTAAGAAAAACAAACAAATTACCTTCAAAATATTTAGCAAAATGAACGACATAACGACAATAGGCAGCCGTATCAAAGTTAGAAAATTTTACCTGTTGCGAACGTTTCCCTGGTTGTGTAAACGTGTACTTTGGCTAGCGACAGATTATACACGTGTCTGAACTGCCTCGTGACAGGATACCATAAAGGTCTTGCCATAACGAGGCCTTATAACTAGGGTTGCCATCTATAATGTATTATACTTTTTTTTCACTACATTATACTTTTGACGTGACAACGTCTTAAATTAGGTTGCGGCTGGGAGTCACTTATGAAAAAGTGTAACGCTCGGTAACGTTACGATGAGTCACCGAACGAGAGAGAGGCCCGCCGAATGCCTTGCGTCTCTCTCCCACTCAACTATGATCGATATGAAAGACGTTGTCACGTAAAATCTTCGCCCGTAAAACCGACTTTACAGGCAACCATTTTTTTTTACTTTAACCTTTCAACGACCAACCGACAGCCGGCTGTCGGGCTGCTTTTGTCTTTCTATTGTGTCTCAAATCAAGTGTGTATGAAGGTTTAAAAAAATAAAGTATGCATAATACTGTTTTCAGCATCTAAATTCTTGATACTATAGTCATATGTGTAAGACGCTCACTTCAGGTACTGGTGCTGATTCTTTTGTTCACAAACTTAACAAAACTAAGTTAAATGCATCTTTCTTTTTCCATCTCTTAAAGAAAAGGACAGAAGATACATTTTAGTTTAATCCTGCCAAATTAGACAGCGCCTGAAGAAAATTGACGTATATTTAGTCGCTATCTTTTAAATTGCGTCTAAATTATCAATCAAGTGTCTAAATTTGACAGGACTTAACTAATATTTTATCTTCTGTCCTTTTCTTAATGA
The DNA here is from genome assembly GCA_033675125.1 of Athetis lepigone. Classification (NCBI taxonomy): domain Eukaryota; kingdom Metazoa; phylum Arthropoda; class Insecta; order Lepidoptera; family Noctuidae; genus Athetis; species Athetis lepigone. The sequence continues at coordinate 3,117,158 of CM066224.1, forward strand.
AATAGAAAGAGAAAGATGCACTAAAATTAGGTTAGTTTGTGAATAAGCGGCACCAATGTTCATTTTTCTAAAATACTGTTTGATATTCTTCTCAGATAAAAAATACTTTATTTCATGTAATAAAAAGTTGGCAACCCCGCTTATAACGCCAGTATTGATAAATGTAAAGAAAAGTTTCTGTATTTATCTACACTGCCGTCAATAGCGCCTGTGTAGCAAAAACGTCTTTTCCAGTTACTTGTTACTAAGGAAAAAAATATATTAGGGACAAGAATAAGGGTTGCATGTTCTCAATAGAAGAAGTGACACGTGCCTACGTTTTATTATACTAAATAGCCTTGTAATAGATAGGAAGACTATTGTTGATTTGTACGAATACAAAAGCTCAAGTTACTAAATTCGCCGTTTTGCCTTTGCCGCGTTGTGTATTTTATTTTTTCGTGAGTAGTGGGGGCGTTATAAGCCATTAATGTATGGGGAGCAATATTTTTTGCATTAAAGCATGAGACTTGGTACACTTGTTAGTTTGGTGGGTTAGAGCGAAAATCGCCCGGGAGGCAATCGGAGGCACCCCTCTGGGGGGGAGGGGGAGGGGTTGAAGTTCTCTTCTGCCGCGCGCTCTGTTTATCGTCATAACTCCTAATTTATCGTTACTATGGCAAGTGGGGTATCATTTTCGGATAAATCAAAGATGGCCAATCGTTTTCTGAAATAAAAAATACATGTCTACATACAAAAAAACTGAATTATGCCCTAAAATGTGAATATTTCAACCGTAACAAAAATCATTAAATGGCCATAATTTTTCAAATCGTGACTATATCGACTTTAAAAAAATATGATTAAAAAGCTATATGCGTATAGATTCTGCAAATATAATATATGTCTATAGTGTATATAGAAAAATCGTTAGAAAAAAAATTAAAACAGCTTGGCGGAGCAGCCAAAATTCATTGTAAAATAAAGACAACAAAATCGATTTTTACAAATTGACCAATCTTTTTACTAGTTAATATAGAGATTTGATTAAATTAAATAGATAATGATTTTAAATGTTTTCTTTTGTTAAAAATCTATCGTTTTTACCCTTAGTACAAGTATAAAAAAATGACATTAGTCATATTTGATCTTATAGCTGAGCGGGCTCTGCTGACTATTTTAAGTGAATCAAACGTCTGTAATTAAAGTGATAACTTATAACTATGCTAAAAGCTAAGCTAAAAGTATTTATAAAATAAAGTAAAAAGCGACTGCACCATTGATTAACACTTTAGGAGTTAGCCCTAATAGCAGGACGCAAAGAATTGTTTTCTTAAATGTCGCCATTTTTTACGTCGGATAGTATAGTTTTGCCAGAAATAGAGTTCCAAAATATCTTAATTGTAAGTTTTATGAGTTATAGGCCAAAATAATAGCTTATATCTGTTTGTTCAGAGTGCTGATAATTTGGTGCAGTGCTAGCATTCGAGTCACTGCCCCTATCTCATCATCTCACTAGCCTTTTCTGGATTATATTGGGGTCGGCTCTCAGCCTAACCGGATTCAGCTGGATACCAGTGTTTTTTGTTAAGCGACTGCCTATCAGACCTTCACAACTTAGTAACTGGGCGATAGGATGCCTCTTGGTTAGGCTGGTCAGACTTTCTAGTTTGGCTACCCGTAACGACTGTCAAAGTTCCACGAATGACAACCGCTGCCCCTATATTGTTTATTAAATACTTTGCCGTCCGCAGTCGCACAATTCCAATCACATAAGTTCCCGCTGAGAGCATCTTTATCTTTATTTATTTATCTTAACATCATGGGTACATTGTTTACCCTGGGTAAAGTACAATCTTAAATAGAGAAAGGTGTCTGAGATAGAATAGACACCTCAGACCGCCGCCACTTCTTTTTACACCTGCACCGGATCATTTCCACACAGACGTCGAAAACCACTGTACTGGCAAGTCTCTCCGTGTATGTTAACAGTAAAATAACCGACCTTACTCTATCCCTTATTAGATGGATCAGGTGGATTCGGTAAAAAATGTTCTCAAAAAGAGATGCTGGGCAGCTTTTCAATAATAGCGAAAGCCTCGCTAATCCTTTTCTCATATGCTGCCAGAAACTCTTTTGCGACAGTTGGAAAAGCATTCCATGTCTCCGTTGCGCTTTTTTTCTCCACCGTTCAAATAAGTCACAGTGTCACAGCTTTTTTACAGGACCATCACACTGGTGGTTCTGTAAATAATCCTCATCCTATTTTAGTCCTAGGAAGTATATAGCGGATGAAAGAAAATAATTCTAAGTATTTTTAATGGAGAGTACTTGGTACCTTGCGGCAAGGAAGGTACTGGTGGGGTTTTCCAGTGCCTACATTACCCACAGCTCCTCAAGCTTAGGCACTCGTCTATACCAAAACCACTGCTAACGAGACGTCAGTATCGACAGTACGTGTACGTATCATTACTTTAGCACAACTCTGACTACTGCGTTAGTCCTATCATCCTGTTGTTCGCCATTTGGTATCCGCCGTTATAAAAAAATCTTTTTACAGGACCACTTAAAGCTAGTCTTGCCTCTGTTTTACGCTTTTCCAGGTAGTCACAATGTATTTTGTTTTTTAACTGTGAAGGGGAAAAGGGTTTCTGGCAGCATATGAGGGACGGATTAGCGAGGCTTTCACTATTATTCGCGGGCCAGTTAGTTTAGTGGCTAGTGAACCTGACTGCTAAGTCGGAGGTCGTGGCTACGATGCCAACCAGAACAAACTTTGCGTGATGAGCATTGTTTATCCTGTGTCTGATTGTAATTTATCTATAATATGTACGTATTTACAATTATATAAGTATGAAGACCAGTTACTTCTAGTCTGTCATAGTATAGTTCTGCTAAGTTTGAGATCAGATGGCATGAGTTGTCACAGGATATTATAACTAAAAGTTTATAAGATAGTTAGAAGTGTTTATTTCTGGTCTTGCACATTTTGCTAAGTAAATGAAACCTAAAATATCTGTTTATTAAAGATATTCGTTAACTAGAAAATATTGTCTTACAAAAGCTGCCCTGCACCAACATTTCTTGAGCAGTATTCCAAACCTGTTCCTGTATGGGATCAGATGTCTGGAAATCCACCTGATTTGTCTGATTGGGGACGGAGTAAGGTCAGTGACAACTGTCAGCCTACATGGACAGACTTGCCAGTGGTTTTCAACCTATATAGAAATGGTCCAGTGCAGATGTAATAAGAAGTGCGGCGGCGGTCTGAAATGTCGAACAACTCTTTGCGTCCTGCTATTGGTGATAACTCTTAAAGTGTTACAGACGTTTAATTCACTTAAACTAGTCAACAGAGCCCGCTCAGCTATAAGATCAAATATGACTAATGTCATTTTTTTATACTTGTACTAAGGGTAAAAACGGTAGATTTTTAACAAAAAAAAAACATTTAAATTCATTAGATAATGAAATTAAATAGATATTTAATTTGATCAAATCTCTATATTAACTAGTAAAAAGATTGGTCAATTTGTAAAAATCGATTTTGTTGTCCTTATTTTACAATGAATTTTGGCTGCTCCGCCAAGCTGTTTTAATTTTTTTTCTAACGATTTTTCTATATACACTATAGACATATATTATATTTTCAGAATCTATACGCATATAGCTTTTTAACCATATTTTTTTAAAGTCGATATAGTCACGATTTAAAAAATTATGGCCATTTAATGATTTTTGTTACGGTTGAAATATTCACATTTTAAGGCATAATTCAGTTTTTTTGTATGTAGACATGTATTTTTTATTTCAGAAAACGATTGGCCATCTTTCATTTATCCGAAAATGATACCCCACTTGCCATAGTAACGATAAATTAGGAGTTATGACGACAAACAGAGCGCGCGGCAGAAGAGAACTTCAACCCCTCCCCCTCCCCCCCAGAGGGGTGCCTCCGATTGCCTCCCGGGCGATTTTCGCTCTAACCCACCTAACTAACAAGTGTACCAAGTCTCATGCTTTAATGCAAAAAATATTGCTTTTGGCTTATAACGCCCCCACTAGAGTGGGAAATCATCAAGTGACTTCTCCCGCCCCGCCCAGGGCGGTAGGGCGTGTCAGACTTTTACTGACTAAAACCCACTCATGTTCCTTCGGTTGCCCTGTATGTTCCGGGGCCACGATAACTATTAGAACTATTCCGCAACCCCGGCCGGCATTGGCTCTAGAGGGCCACGTGCTGACTACTCTCTGTTACCGTTGTGTATGAAGTTTAAGTAAAGATTTAATTATTTATTTGGGTACGTATCTGTCTTCAAGCAATCTAGCTTTTTCAATAGGAAATCCGTGACAACCCACTACCACTAACTGATACGCTAATCAAACCCAAAGACTCACTTTTGAAAAATATCGCTTGCGTGCGTCTCTAAATGTCTGTAATGTTAAGGTATAGGTAGGGCTGCCATCCGTCCGGGTTTCCCCGGATTTGTCCTAGTTTAGAGGGCGTCCGGGGAGCGTCCGGGCGGGGCTGGCAAAAAGTGTCCGGGTTTCACCCGGACACTTTTATTGTCAGGGTATTCCCAATTAATAAAAAGATAAGCGATAAATCTGAACAAAGTCTTAGTTACGCTTCAAAAAAGCCGATAACGGCCGATGTCCGAACGACCCCCGGCGCGCCACCACCCGCTACAACTGCCGGGGTGGTTAAATGCAAGACTTTGACAAATTCGACTGGATGATTTTGCCAAACATCAGTGAAAGTACTCCATGGTCTGATGATGACACGAAGTTAATTGACGAATGGGTAAATTTAAAAGCTTTTAGCTTGAGCTTTAGTGACGGAGATAAACTGTTAAGCGCAAACCAGCTATGGCTGAATTTTTCTCATAAATAGAAGAGTGTAAAATGTTGACTATTTTATTTGTTAAACAGTAGTTTAAGTTGATTGTGTCAAACATTGTTAAATAACTAGCAAACAAGCAGTTTTTAAATGAATACATTTTATTTTTATTTTTATTGTTTTTTTTTTTCTGGGATGTCCGGGATAAATACTGAATTTCATCCAAATGTCCGGGGTTTTTGAAGTGTTTGTCCGGAGTCGGCAATTTAGGTGATGGCAGCCCTAGGTATAGGCATAGTTTCTCAACCTTATTTTGCTCACCGCCCACTTTAAGAATAGGTTTTTTTTTGCTAGAGCCCCTCATTTACTTTTTCTGCTTTTTTAGGCTATATTTTGTAAACTACCCTCGCCCCCTTTGCGCCATCTCAATGCCCCCTAATTATCTCTGGGTCTTCTACTGCCCCCCCGAAAGTCTCAAACGCCCACAAGGGGGCGTTATCGCCTACGTTAAGAACCTATGGTGTAGGTGATCTAGCGACGTAAACAGCGACACGTGCTTATTCTGGAGTGGCCCGCCTCATAACATTAAATCGTTATTTATGTAAAATTCAAGAATTCAGTTCTTTCACGATCTTTAAAGTGGTTGGTAGTTTTCTTAGCCTGCTAAGAAACAGATTTTTATTTTTAAGGCATAGTCAGTTACCGACATTTTGATTTTCATTCATTTATTAAGCGATATACGAAAGGATGAAAACATGACGTTTTTCCTTTGCTTTCTTTTGCTGATGTTTTATTTATTGTCTTCTGTTTAAAATAAATCTGACAGCAATCGCTCTTATACAACTGAATAATGTTTTACTCCTCTACATAATAACGATGTCTTATCCATTACAAATTACAAGCACTGCCACGCTCCCTAAAGCTGCAAGCGTGATGGTGTAGATCTATAATGGGCAACTCAATACAAAAGTTTTTCAATTCCGACCAGCACTTTCTTGAGATTTAATCAGGTAGTGTAGATTGATCAAAATAACCTAAAGATGCTATCAAGCATCAGCAGTCATTGCAAATGAATAAAACATTATGTAACTGCCATAAAAACAATATTTACACCCGTCAATGTTTCAATAATGGATAGGTATGAGAAATCATACAAACACATTTTGGATGGAATTTTTTCTGTATTCATCCATAATAAACAGGCCCTGCTTATTTCTGGAAATAGGTATTTAAATTGAGAGAATCGTTTTAAGGATCTTGTAAACAAACATACTTAAGACTAGATGTTGCCTGCGGCATCGCTCGCTTAGTTACTCCATGGTAATCGTTCATACCTTATTTTTACCTCCTTAGGTGTGATATTGCATTAAACTTCTACAGAGAGCTTGCTAAAATACTTTCTAAGCCAACATCTCCTACACAAAATCTAGTTTCGCGTCAACTAACGCACACATACATTGTCAAAGTAGGATGGCATGATTGAAGTAGTGTGAGTAAAAAAAGAGATAAACGTCAAACGTCAACGCGATACTCAGTATCATGTTGGTCAAATAGCTTCCTTTTAAAGTGCCACTTTTTGACTGCATATAACCTATCTACACCTTTTTACCTATAATATCATTTGTTCAAGTAGTTTTCTAAATTACGTGTTTAGTCAATAACTGAATAAGTGGGCGAGGTGACCTTTCTCTTCGTATATAGATGTTCTTTCACTCCCAAATCCTTGAATGAATTCAAGCTAAAGTCTAGACACGCGAAATTCCCCAGACGTAAACGCAAAAACGAACGCGGCGCACATTATTTTAACACGCATCGGTTTACAGAATAAACAGAAGAAAAAAACAGTTACGTCATCTGCCTAATAATAGAATAGAAGAATGACTTCAGACGTAATGAGGTGAGGCTGGAAGATTACAGGTGAAAACCAGATAGAATTCAGAAGATCCAGTACGGAGATATATGTTTTTTAGTAATTACATAATTAGGGTTGGTAATTTGGCTAATTATTATACTTCTATGGTTGGTCATCTTAGAATCTGGCCAAGGGTGTAATGGTTGCCTATTGGATTTATATGGATATTTCTTTTAATTGATACACAGGCATTACTTTTAGAAAGAGTAATTATATAAGATTGAAATTATTAAGGAACACCAAGTCAATGAACCAAAAAATGTTTGTTTTTCGCAAATAATAACGATCTTAAAATTGAATAATGTTCAAGTCACTCGCGTCTGAATCGCAATTGGCCAGTTTTTTTATTAACGGCTGCCATTCCGTTACGATTGCAGCGTAAATTGATATGAACCTTATTAAAATAAAATAACTACATACTAACATAAAATGTATATTCTTCGACTAGATCCAATTATTTTATATGTAAATATAAAAGCTTTCTTAAATGGTCTTATGAAAATAAATCAATTTGACTTTGCGAAGGATTAATGTTATAATCGGATGATTTTTTATTTATTCTTAATTTACCATCAATGCATCTACTGAATCCATTATTTGCGTCCCTTCGCACGAAATTACAACGAGGACACATAAGATTTTTATCGCCAATAAAATGGGTGTAGAATAAATTATTCGAAGGAAAAAATCATAAATATTTCTTGTTCATTGGCTTGTGTTGATTGATTTCGTATGAAATTCACATATTCCTTCTTTTATCTTTTTCAGGGCTGTTTGTAGGTGATGCTTATATTTATTTTATATTTATGTGAGTCCTGGGGACCACTTTAACAGTTACAATTAAATTAAAATACCATAAAAATTAGCTCATATTGACAACCCAGATCCGACACTAACCAGGGCTATTTTATTATATTCAATGTAATTTATATTCAAGTGATAATTATGATCGGCTAAAGAGGGCTTTTCAGACCTCACACTTTACCGGTAAGTTTTCTCATTTAGTGTAAAGTTGGGCCTTCTAATTATTATTTTAGTTACAGCCTACAGGTAAAAACATTTGCCGCGTGGAAGACACTTAGCACGTCAAAATGCATGGCTTTAATTTACTATGTAGTCTAGTCTGTTCCAGAAATCAACGCACTCCGATCACAGTAATTCGTTTTTTTTTTCTATTTTACTTTATGAATAGTTTTTTGAATGAAATTTGAATGTAACGAATTTTGAAGCCGTTATTTTAAACCAACTGGAATTGGTTGTTTTTATTGGTTGTAATTCGTTTTCAGGTACCAAAATGCCCATCCTTCTTTTACTCTATAGCAATTTTAAACATTAGAATTCACAATAAAAAAATTAAGTAAGTATAGAAAAAGTGAATAAAATAATATATATATGTAACTAGCTTTTGCCCGCGGCTTCGCTCGCGTTAGAAAGAGACAAAAAGTAGCCTATGTTACTCTCCATCCCTTCAACTATCTCCACTCAAAAAATCACGTCAATTCATCGCTCCGTTTTGTCGTGAAAGAAAGACAAACAGACAGACACACTTTCCCATTTATAATATTAGTATGGATATATTACGTCTTAGTGCTGAATAATGGCCATTCGTGTATGACTAACGTCCAAAAATTAGCTACTCCCGACTAATGACTGATTAGCATAGCGTTCGTTTTAAGAATAATGTTAAACAAAAACATATTCAATAATAGATAGGTATTTCGCGTGACAAATAATTTAGTTCATTTGCATGTCTATAAAAAGAGTATTTACTACGTCAAGATATTTTTTACGAATTTTGAGTAGATTCAATGCGCATTATAATTTCTTTGAAGAATGTGAAGACGATGTATCTGACTCAGGCATTTTGTATAATCTGCCGTTTACATAAAGCCTCGGCATTTAATGTACCGCTCAAAGACTCGTTGTTTTGTAAAATGCCGAAAGCAAACTGTCAGAGCAATCCGACTCGGAAAGGTTAGGTTAGAACCCATAGCCTTTTATAAACCACCCAGAAATAAATGCAATTCTGATTGCTTTTACATTTTTCCAATATACTCCATATGTAAAATGCCGAGGCATTATGTAGACTGTGGTTTTATACAAAATGCCGGCGACATATCCAAAATAAAAAAAACCGGCTAAGAGCGTGTCGGGCCACGCTCAATGTAGGGTTCCGTAGTTTCCCGTCCGTCACAATAAGTGTTCCCACTTATAAGTTTAAAAAAAGGCTATTTGTTACGTTGACTAGTACGCAGAAATTATTTTGTACGACCTTTTTGTCTTTTTTGTACAAAAACTGTTCTTTCTATCAAGTTCAAAATAATTTTCCTAGAAAGTCCTTATAAAGTTCTACTTTCCAGATTTTTTTCATATTTTTTAAACCTACGGGTCAAAAGTTAGAGGGGACGCTTTGATTTTTCCTTTTGGTGCGATTATTTCCGAAATTATTGACATTATCAAAAAATGATCTTAGTAAACCCCTATTCATTTTTAAATACCTATCCAACAATATATCACACGTTGGGGTTGAAATTTAAAAAAAAATCACTTCCCACTTTACATATAGGGGTGGCTACCCTAATAAATCATTTTTTTCCAATTTTTATTTTACCACTTTGTCGGCGGGATTGATATACATATTGGTACACAATTTTAGCTTTCTAGTGCTAACGGTCACAGAGATTAAGCGAGGACGGACGGACAGACAGACAGACATGGCGAAACTATAAGGGTTCCTAGTTGACTACGGAACCCTAAAAAGAATCATATACCATTTACTATTGCGAAAATTAAATTAATTATTCATATCTATAACTACGTCACAAGAAGCCACAAAACCTAAAACCCAAACACGTATTTTCCTTAACGAATTCTTACTAATATTATAAATGCAAAAGTAACTCTGTCTGTCTGTCTGTCTCTTCTTCACGCCTAAACCACTGAACCGATTTAAATGAAATTTGGTTCAGATATAGTCTGGGACCCGAGAAAGGACATAGGATAGTTTTCATCAAACAACTTTTATTATAGAACCAACTCTGAAATCGCGAAAAAAATATCAGCTGTTTCTAACAAAAGTTCAATGCCCTCCCGACCATAATGTATGAAACAGCTAATTTAAAAATATTAGCTGTTTCATCATCATCTCCTAGCGGGATGTGCAAGACCAAAAATACACTTAGTGTGGGTACAGGTAACTAGACGTATTCCTTGATGAACGTCTTTGTAGAGTTAAATACTAAAAAATAAGCTACCTACCAAGTTCTCCTGAAATTCAATAGTTTTATCTTCAATTTAAGTATTCTATTTAATTCATTATCTTATTGTTGTAATTTATTTATTTGAAAAGAGTGTCGTGAACACCCTTTCAAAATAAAGTTTCTTGCTCGTTCCTCTCCAAAGAAATCTGTTTGAAACGAGCAACAAGCTTAAATTTTCACTGACTGACGCCTAGACAATTTAAAGGTACTTGTAAAGGTTACAAATACTTTTTCTTTTTTTTTGGGGAGTGGAAAATCATCAAATGCCTTCTCCCGTCCTGGGTGCGGCGGGAGGGCGTGTCAGACTTTTACTGACTAAAACTCAGTCTTCAGTGTCGCCCCGGAGCATGGCTTGGACCAGCGCCGGGCGCGAGAGGTCACCGCCGCCGATCGCCTCTGCGAGGACACGGCGATGGCTCGCCCACGCGGGGCACACCTCCACCGAATGCTCGACCGTGTCCTCCAGGCGACCGTTGCTGCAGTAGTGACACCCAGAGGGTAACAAATACTTGTAATTAAATAAAATAATTTTCAATTTCAGTTAGTGAAATTGAGATATGATGCCCTGCAAGGAATACGTTAAGTTATTACTAACCCTGTATAAAGACATTCCCCCAACACGTTTGGAACCAACAGTGAATTGTCACAGAGAGTAGTAAAAGACCCAGGAGATATTATAACAATGCAAAAGTCTTGTGCCCCAGTGCAGAAGCTCTCCATCTACCTGAAGGAAACCATGCCATCGGACTTTGAGAAGCTCCTAAGTTGAAATAAACAAACATTGCTCAACAAGTGCTTAGTGTAAGCAATATTTCTGTCGCCGTCGCACAACTGCCAAACTGCGATGCAAGACAGAGACAGAGAATAGCTAAACCAGAGTACGTGTTAAGTAATATATATTTATTTGGCAATGTAGTGCAATGAGACCAAAATACGTTGCGAAAAAAATGTAACGCAATTTAGAGGAGACTCAAGCTTTAAAATTCAATGAGCAGCCCTGAGTGACGAGACAGAAATTCCTATTATAACTTTAAGTAGTTTCGGCTACAAATATGAAAGGACATCAGGCAATGTATGTATAAAACGTTGTAGCTTCAAAGAAAAAAGTTGCGCGGCCAAATCTAGATTTTTTCCCAATTGCTAGATCACACAGGCATCTTAACAATTTAACTGCTTTATTCTTAGTAATAAAATGACACTTGTATTTTTAATACTGTTTTCTTAATTTTGTCACCACTAAGAAAAGGCAATTATATAGTGTTAGATTCACGTGTGGCCTTACGATCTTGTTTTTTTTGGACCCAAATGCCTTATATCTTTTACAAAAGTTTTTTATGGTGTATAACTGCACTAAGAATATATTTTTGGAAATTCAATCTTCAACGTGGGAAATAGTGGTTAAAATCTGAATAAAACAAAAAACTTAGGTTCGCTAGCACGTACCTATGGCCATTTTCTTTGTGCCAGTTCGCGAGTCTTGCATAGTCTTGCACGTTTCCTTGATGCCATGAGGCCCAATCTTTGTGCTACTGGTTGAGCTGTATACCTGCAGAAAAAAATATTTATGAGGTAGGTAGGAAAATTTAAGTTGTTATTATATACAGATAAAATATATTTGTTTACTGATGACTTATGAGGTTTCTAAGTATTGGTAGGTATTGGTTATTTTTTGTTAATAAACATGCCTAAATCTAATTTTATAATAATTATGCATAGATGTAGAACAAGGTTGAATAGTACACCATTCATAAGTCCAGCCTTTTATATGAATATCTTTTTGTTCTGTTAAATTTAGAGTTTTCGGACAGCAAAATAACAAAATAATTATAATTATTGAAACATCGCATAATAATGAGTATAAATCCTTTTTCTTTTCTTATCTCTGATACATGATAGAAACAAAGAAACGCTAATAACTGAAACAGTACTTATAACTTCTATTTTTTTTTTATATAAAATCAACAAAAACATAAAATAAAGAAAATAATCAATTCACAGTCTGATAATCCTGCGATTTATAATACTATAGGTTTTGATTTGAAATAAATCCTTGTCACACTTCGTTATTCATTCATTTATTCATTACCTATTCAATCATGGTACTGCTGCTGTACACTGTGAACTCATTCCATAGATTACCTCCAGTTTACAACTCTGAATAAATAATAATATCCTGGGACATTCACATAACGGCCATCTGATCCCAAACTAGACAGAGGCTGATCTATGGTAACTAGACAACTAATGTGCATAGATTATATGTATAAATTATAATTACATACATATTATAAGTATTGACAGGCCTGTTGGGCTCTAGTGGTTGTGGGGTAGATTCATAGAAATATAAATAACAGGAGAAGTGGCAAGTGGGCGTGTCGCTGTCCGCGCGAAATGTATCCGTGCTGCATGTCGTACGTAAGTGGCCGTGTCCGCGAACTAGTGTGCTTTCGAACGCCATCGTGTCAACAAATTAAAATACAGTATTGTTCGGCGATTTCTTGCAAAAAGTGAAGCAAATACCAAAACTATGTAAATAATGGAATCGCATTCCAGATATTTTTTCCTATATCTGTCTTTAAAATCATAAAAAATAACAAATCGAAAAATATTCCCTGTTATTTTGTTTCTAAGCATCACAGCGACTATATAGTATTATACCATAGTAAAAAATAAATAACTGCATCGTACTCATATTTATAAAATTCAAAAATGCTTTTAAGTTACACAAACCAAAATTTATCTGTTTACGCCGTCTTTTTATTTAGTTTTACTTTCGGGAACCCAAAAAGGATTTGATCGATAATAAATAGAAGATTCGATAATTTTCCGATTTAGTCAATCACTAGCGTAAATGTAAAATAAATTGCATTTGCACAGCACAACGATAGCCATCGATGTTTATGTGTGTGTAAGATGTACGGTGCATGGTAAATACACGCTGTGTAGGTGTTCTAAGGTTCATAATTGATTGTGTTGAACGTGCTAGTGCGGGTGTGTGCGCGGCTGCGTATCTATTGCTTTTACTGAACTGCGCGTGTAGTAGTTGCCGTGTGGTAGGGATAACAGGAGACACAGGTATCCGATACATTTTCGTCTACAGGGCATATCTCCTTCTTTAATATATCTATGGGTAGATTAAATGAGCATGACTGTTGTTTTTCAGTGTCTAGGCGTAATATAGTATGTATTTATAAACTATACATATTATAAGTATGTTTATCAGTTGTCTGGTTACCACAGTACAAGCTCTACTTAGTTTTGGATCAGATGGCCGTGTGTGAGTTGTCCCAGGATAAAAAACCGGCCAAGAGCGTGTCGGGCCACGCTCAATGTAGGATTCCGTAGTTTCCCGTCCGTCACAATAAAGTGTACCTACTTATAAGTTTAAAAAAAGACTATTTGTTACGTTGACATACTAAGTACGCAGAAATTATTTTGTACAACCTTTTTGTCTTTTTTATACAAAAACTGTTCTTTCTATCAAGTTTAAAATAATTTTCCTAGAAAGTCCTTATAAAGTTCTACTTTTCAGATTTTTTTCATATTTTTTAAACCTACGGGTCAAAAGTTAGAGAAGGGGACGCTTTGATTTTTCCTTTTGGAGCGATTATTTCCGAAATTATTGACATTATCAAAAAATGATTTTAGCAAACCCCTATTCATTTTTAAATACCTATCCAACATTATATATCACACGTCAGGGTTGAAATTAAAAAAATAAACACTTCCCTGTTTACATATAGGGGGGCTACCCTAATAAAACGTTTTATTCCAATTTTTATTTTACCACTTTGTCAGCGTGATTAATATACATATTGGTACCAAATTTCAGCTTTCTAGTGCTAACGGTCACAGAGATTAAGCGAGGACGGACGGACAGACAGACAGACATGGCGAAACTATAAGGGTTCCTAGTTGACTATGGAACCCTAAAAAGAAACAAAAGAAGTAAATTACACCCAGACACAGAACAAACAGTCATATTCATCACACATCGATTTGTTTTTGATGGAAATTAGAGAAGCTTAGCAGTCAGGGTCACTAACCAATAGGTAAACAGGCCAATTGACCCTACTACTAGTATTTTCAAATGAGTACAAACCTGGGGCTTGCCGCCCGGTCCTCTGGACTAGACAACAGTGCTATAGAAATGCAGAGGATTAGCAGTCAGGGTCACTAACCAATAGTTGAACAGGCCTATTGACCCTACTACTAGTATTTTCAAATGAGTACAAACCTGTGGCTTGCCGCCTGGTCCACTGGACATGACAACAGTGCTATAGAAATGCGGAGGATTATCAGTCAGGGTCACTAACCAATAGTTGAACAGGCCAGTAGACCCTATTACTAATACTTTCAATTAAGTACTAACCTGTGGCTTGCCGCCTGGTCCACTGGACATGACAACAGTGCTGCTACTGTAGGAACTGCCCGGAATGTGGTGATGCATGTTGCTGCCATCCATATCTGTTACAATAAACAGTTAGAGATATAAAGACCGCTTTTATTGAATTATAATGTTATAATTTACTAAATCCCCTGTTTCAATTGCGGAATGCTGACAAAATAAAAAAAAATGTGGTTTATTGACCCAGTATCATATTTTTATATGATTACTAGCTTCTGCCCGCGGCTTCGCTCGCGTTAGAAAGAGACAAAAAGTAGCCTATGTTACTCTCCACCCCTTCAACTATCTCCACTTAAAAAATCACGTCAATCCGTCGCTCCGTTTTGCCGTGAAAGAAAGACAAACAGACAGACAGACAGACACATTTTCCCATTTATAATATTAGTATGGATTTACGAGTTTTATAACAACCTCCTGAAAAGTTTTGCAGTTTCAAAAATGCACCTTGGATAGCCTGTACCAGTGGATACGAATTTTTTTTCAGTTCATGTCGCATTTAAATGTTCTATATTAAGTCGCGACGCCTCAGATAGTCGACCTAAATAACATATCCATAATATAAAGCAATGGAGTGTCAAAGGGTTATATTAGAAAAAACGCCAACAGAATTTAATGCATTAGAAAAACCCCATCAAGTCGCTTAGACACTCCTAAAATAGCTATTAACTTTTTAAATATTAAAATATTTTTTATTATTTTTTGACAGGCTATGTTATGTATGATCTAATTAGTGCAAGCAAGGCTGTTTGGCCACTAACTTACTAATTATTAACTAGTCCATACTAATATTATAAATGGGAAAGTGTGTCTGTCTGTCTGTCTGTCTGTTTGTCTTTCTTTCACGGCAAAACGGAGCGATGAATTGACGTGATTTTTTAAGTGGAGTAGTTGAAGGGATGGAGAGTAACATAGGCTACTTTTTGTCTCTTTCCAACGCAAGCGAAGCCGCGGGCAGAAGCTAGTAGTTTCATATGTATGGACAGTATATTACAAACAAAAAATAGCAGAATGGTAAACAGAGGTGTGCCTCATGTTGTGAAATGTTAATAATAGTTACTGTGACCCTGGAACATAAAGGGCAATCGAAGGAACATGAGTCGCGCCCAGGACGGGAGCAGTCATTTGATGATATCCCACTCACCAAAATTAAAAAAAATGTGTGCTTCATAGTGTTCTACACCTTAAGCCTTCACAATTTATAATAAATCCAGCTCTATTATACCACACTAGAGCCATTTTCATTGATAACTTGATAATCAACTTTAAATACAATAGGTATATTGTTGAAAATTGCGCAAACATACACAACCAAAAGGCAAGCAAAATAGGTTACACATAATTTTAGTGATATGGATGCTAAGCTAATATATGCTTACTAGAGAACTAATTACGCATGGATATTAACATGTGTTAATTTTACCTGTATATTAGTAAAATCAAATCTTGAACCAAGCTAAAAAGAATGTGTTACTGTGGGTACAACTTGTTAATAATAATAAGAAGTCCTAAATCACCTATCCACCTTGAGCAAGGGTCTAGTACTTAATCATTGTTTGTGACTTCCCTGTAGGAGTAGAGCCCTAAATTAGGATATTAAAACCTGTATAAATGTTATAATATTTCAGCATCTTGCTGTTATTGGCCCTTACTAATAATGATAAAAATTGGCTTTAGGTTGTCCTACTCCAATAATTGTTTACCTTAGAGCGGCCACTGCTATATTTAGTTTCATAATCAACAATTGGATGTGGTAAGACCGCATGTTATTTGATAACAAACAATTTATCAGAAGAGTTACATTAATTTAAGGCATTATGCAATAATGGGGTGACAAGATGAGCAAAGCACCTCTAGCCAGCGGAGGCATCTGACACAAAAAAAAACATATCATCAAATTGAAAGTAAAACGTTAAAAGGTAACAAAAAAACCAAAGGTCACACTGACTTACACAGTTTAATTTTATCATATCAACCTCTAATAAAGTTTATACCAAATACCTAAACTGAAGACTGATTAACAACGTTATGAATGATTAATAATGTCACTTGTTTGTTGATCATATTAATTTGACATATTCAAACAAGTGTTGATATTGATTTTTTAATTCACCTTCAATAACACCTAACTAGGTTGTTTTCTATAATGAAATTACGTAAAGCAAGTGTACTCACCAGTGAAGAGTCTGTTCAGTGTTGGCATCTGAGGCATGAAAGGCATCATCGCATTGCCGTGGCGCGGGCCCATGATGGCCAGTGGCCCATCGCCCCCAAGCATGCCGAAGGGGTCCGA
Source organism: Athetis lepigone (assembly GCA_033675125.1). Taxonomy (NCBI): domain Eukaryota; kingdom Metazoa; phylum Arthropoda; class Insecta; order Lepidoptera; family Noctuidae; genus Athetis; species Athetis lepigone. Next base: position 3,133,847 of record CM066224.1, read on the forward strand.
GAACAACGAATTCATCATGTTGTTCATCTGACGCATGTGCCTCATGTGGGACCTACAAACGACGCAAATATAAAATCACATTTTTTTTACGAAATCAAACATTGTTTTGTTTGCACTCTAACGCTATCGCACCACACAGAAATATAGTTCTTACTGATAGCTTTGTTAACAAATATTGCATGCTCTTTTCATAACATTATAAAATACCACTGAAATATCATAGACTGAACGAAATTTACCCGAAAAACGGATCTTCCTCCACGTCGCCCATCAGAGATCCGAACAGAGACATTTTGCAAATCTGCAGTCACAATCAATACAGGTACTAGATTCACTGAGAAAATAGACACCAAACACAACTACAAAAGTTTTTAAAATGCACTAGTTATTGTCGTGCCAGAATTCACATCGAAATCGAAATCTCTAGTAATCGCGGAATCTCGATAAATTCAACTCAACACTACAGCTACAGCAGGAGTTGAGTTGACGTACCATGTACAGCACAGATAATACATAAAATATGATGTAGGTACAGAATAACAAAATTTTTTGTAGGCACGGCACACTTCAATAATATGGGCATAGAGTACATAGAGTATCACTCGACAAATATTATCCCACCAAAAACATTACATGTAAAAAGGAAGCCAACTCTCTTCGCAATTCTACGATCGTAAAAAGTTTTGAGATCGCATAGAAGCCAAGTCCTGTTCAACTTATTTTGTAATAATAAATCAATAATTAGTGATAATATCAATAGTTTTGTTAACATTATAATAATAATGACTTGGCCATAGGACTTGTAGCATACGACTATAGATGCTGGAGGGAAAAATTCCGAAACATTCCCGTCGAATACTTCGGAAGTATTCCGAAATATTCTGAAACTTTGGGAATATTTCAACTGCCAAAAAAAACCCCGGTGAAATTGTATTAATCCATTAAAAGCCACTGTACTCGATTGAGTACAGCGTAATGAAGTAAAATAATAAGGTGTATCACCTAAAATTTACAAGATCTGTCATTTACACTTCGGAATAATGCTGTACTCAATCGAGTACAGCAGTTACCTCTAATGGGTTCATAGGGAATATAGCCTACTAGCTGTCCCCCGCGGTTTTATCCGCGTTTAATTTCCTTTGGTTACTTCTTAGCCCCCCGTAAACCGTTTATGCAGCGTACGCAACAAAAGTCCTCAAATGTGAATAATTTTCCCCGTTTTTGCAACATTTCTCACTGACGCTTCGCTCCTATTGGTCGCAGCCGCAGCGTAATGTTATATAGCCTAATACCTTCCTCTATAAATGGACTTTAAAAAACAAAGAATTTCTCTAATCGGATCAGTAGTTCCTGAGATTAGCGCGTTTAAACAAACAAACTCCTCCGCATTATAATATTAGTAGTAGCTTTCCAATAGTGAAAGAATTTCTGAAAGCGACACAATAGTTTTTGAGTTTATTTATTAGGTTTTCCTTTATTTAGTAATACCTATCTATGTGACTCGCGAATACTTAGCGATGCGAACAGCAGAGCTATATACAAACTAAACAAAAACATAGGTAACCCTTTTTCAAAAAACAAATCAAATATGCTCGGCCTGGTTTTTTATTCCACAACTAACATTTTGATAAATAGCATTCGACTTCGATATAACCTACATAAAAACAAAAACACTTTGCTGAAAACCGCATCAAAATCGGTTCAGCCAAACGCGAGATAATCGCGGACAAACATACATACATACACATACATACATACAGGTCGAACAGAGAACCTACTTTTTTTTGAAGTCGGTTAAATATAAAAATCCTGTTGTAAAAGGGATTTTTATTTTTTTATAAAAATATTAACAAATATACTTAATCGATCAGATTTATAATAAAATAAACATTTATATTTTACTAACTTATGCGCCACTGAAAAATAATTAATTCACCCACCACACAAAAAATAAACACGTTTATTCTTATTGAATAATTCGGGTGAAACATTCCGCGGAAACTTTCGATTGCGGGGTATGAATCTTTCTAAAAACTTCTCCGGGGGGGGAGCATCTCCCCTCTTACCGCACCCCGCACCGCCATCGCCTTCGTGCACACAGTCAGGCGGCGGCGATCGACGGTCGATGCAAAATTCCATTCGATATTTAAAAAAATATAAAAATATTTTGCAAAAAAATACAAATTCTAAATTTAAATTCATTTTGAATAATTCTGATTTAAAGAAACTTTCCCAGAAGTATTCCGGAATTATTTCGAATTTTTCAGAAGTTTTGCAACTATACATACGACATCGTTGGAAGTTTCGATAGGTGTTCAATTATTTCAGCTAATCTGTTTTCATTTGAATCGGATTTCAGAATTATTAACCTAGTTGAGTGTAAGTCACGGTCTTTTTCTGTAGTCACACCTAATCTTATTTTATTCAGCTTGTCAACAAAGTCAGAATCATTGAGCTGTCGCATATTTATTGTAAGCTCATCGTATAAAAATAGTTCAATCCACAGAGTCGACTTACTGAGGGAACCTAACAACTTATTAGTTTGAGCAGTCGAAAGGTTTTCTAAAGATAAAATTTCTCTTACCAGAGGAAGCTGTAAGAGATCCCCGGAAACTGTCAGATGCTTTTTTCCGAATCACCCATTTTCATCGCCACATGTGTCAAATATCGCAGACAAGGGTAAATGAAAATTTATGTTAAAGTAACATATATTTAATATATCCTTTTTTTTGGGAGTGGTAAATCATCAAATGACTGTTTCCGTCCTGGGTGCGGCAGGAGGGCGTGTCAGACTTATACTGACTAAGACCCACTCATGTTCCTTCGGTTGCCCTTTATGTTCCGAGGTCACGGTAACTATAGGTGTACCAGGAACTGATGACAAAAATGGAAAATAAAATATGATGATTACAACACCGGGGAAAACGGATTAAAACCATGCCACTGTGTCCTGTAGTTTTAAGCCATAATAAACTAAAAAAGTATATTAAAGTTAAGAAATTAATTAAAAGATCAAAAAGAGCCATTAAAAAACAAAATCTTTTAAAATTTAACCTTTTGCTTAGGAAAGAACGTTTAATCCTTACAAGAAATTTAGATAGTTGTATTTTAGATTTAGACAAATGTAGAGAACAGTATGATATTGATACTCAGCAACTCCATAATGACTTAATTTACAAGGAGTACTTGCTGAAGGATATATATAAAAAATATGAGTTGTCACAAAATCAACTAAGTGAACGCTTGTTTGAAGCTGGGGAACTATTGGACTTGGTGAAGCACAATGCTGAGATGTATGAGTCGCTGACAAATAATCTTACAAGCAACTGTGCCAACAAATCATCACAACCACCATCACCACTACCATCACCACTACCATCTCCACCACCTTCTCAACCACAGCTTGAAATTGCTTCTTCGGTGTTGGCTGCTCCAGTAGTGACCCATTGCAATAAAAAGATTAATAGAACCATTTTATATACTGATGAACTAGGTTCAGGCTTTGGGAAAATATTACAAAATTACCTTAGCCATAGTTTCACTAATCATAGTTATCACAGCATAAATTTTAAACAATTTGTATTAAGAATAAAAAAATCGAACCTAGACCCTTACTCAGCAATGGTTTTACTTTTAGGTAATAGTAATGGTATTACCAAAAAGGACATAGTGGATGGTGTGCATGCCTTATTAAAATTAAACATAGGGAAAATAATGTTGTGTGCTTTCCCTTATTCTGATACTTTATCAGATTATGAAAATAATATTATTTATAAATTAAATAATACTATCTATATGTTGACATGTTGTCATAGTGACAAATTATTGTATTTTGACACTAATAAGTTTATTAGTGGTTTTAAGTTAAGTCAGGGAACTTTATCCCTGTCTAGTAAATGTAGACATTCGATTGCTATGTTGATAGCATACAATATTAACAATGTTATAGACAATATAACAAATTGTAGAATAAGTGACGAACCCATGTTGTCTAGTTATACTAACAACATGGAGATGAATTATTGTGATTCCTCATTTTGTACGAAGGAGTGTCAAACAGTAATACCAGAATCCTTGGAGGACACTATTAAAACTTTAAACCCCCCAATTGTAGTTGTGGAAACCACTCCGGATATGACTTTAAACTAATTTGTAAGACAACAGAGGTTACCCGGTCAAATAATACAGTAATAAAAAATCAAAAAATTGTAACTTCTGGCAATCTAGCATATAAGGAAAAGCAACAAACTCTAACGTTTTTAAATCAAAATATTCAAGGTTGCTCTTCTAAATTATTGGAGATAGAAATGTTTTTAGAGAAAACCATGTTTGATATTGTTTGTTTTACCGAACATTGGCTAAACGATCAACAAATACTATCTATTAACTTCGGCAATTATTGTGTAGTTAGTTATTTCAGCCGGAAACATATGATCCACGGTGGCTCATTAATATTAATTAAAAATTCCATAAAGTCTAAAGAACGTAGAGATATTGTTGGATTGTCGGTTGAACACACTATTGAGTTGTCCTGTGTTGAGCTTGATCAGCATATTATTGTATGTGTATACAGACCCCCAAATTATCAGAATTTAAATATGTTTGATTCGGTTATGGAAGATGTGTTAAAAAAAGTACAAGCAGCAAATCAATAATTGTATGTGGTGACTTTAATATTAATTTATTAGAAAATAACTCCAATAGTATAAGACTATTGGGTCTTTTTAATTCATTTAATTTGTCAAATGTGTTCATCGAACCAACCCGAGTGACAGCTTCCTCTGCCACTTGTATTGATAATATTTTTTGTAATTGTGAGTACTTACATAAAGAAATAATAAACAAGCTGCCCTCAGACCACAGTGGTCAAACAATAACTTTTATGGCCTACATACCTAAACAAAAAACACAAATACGGTTTAGGCCTACCACATTTAAAAAATTAGAAAAATTAAATCATTCTTTAGTTCATACATTATGTGCTCAAAATTTTCATAATATAGATGACCCAAATGAGTTTTATGCTAAATTTTTTTCAGTACTGAATGCGCAATTTCGTAACACTTTTCCGCTAAAGACAAAAATTATCTACACAAAGTTTATGTTTAATGACTGGGCGACTCCGGGCATTCGCAAGAGCAGAGATAAATTATTCGAACTTTATGGCCTAAAGCAGCATGTAATAAATACAAATTTTCATCAATATGTTGCGAACTATTCTAAACTTTTTAAAAGTGTATGCAAAATGGCTAAAGCTCTTTACATTAGTAATAAAATAAAATCCGCGGATGATAAAATAAAAACTACCTGGCAAATAATAAACAATGAAACAGGTAGGAAGAAACAACGCAACACAGAGTATAATTTAGAAACTACACACGGTTCCATACATTCAGATATTGAAGTAGCACAAGAATTTGAACGTTTTTTTTGCTGATGTACCCCTTAAAACTACTAAAGATTTAAATTCTTCTCCCGCGCTCTCTGCCGCTTTACTTAGTAAAAATGTTACAAAATGCCCTCTGGACTTTACATTTCAACATACGAACCCCCAAGCCATTATTAAAGCCTTTAAAGATCTAAAAATTAAATCAACAGAAGATCTTTGGGGTATGTCTGTAAAAGTTTGTAAGTCAATTATTGAAACTATTGCGCCCTATTTAGCCTTCATATTTAATACCAGTGTGGACCAAGGAGTCTTTCCGGATTTAATGAAGCACAGTAAAGTAGTACCATTGTTTAAATCCGGTGATAGCAAAGAACTCAACAATTATAGGCCTGTATCGATTCTGCCAGTACTCAGCAAGGTGTTTGAAAAGTTAATGCTCAGTCAATTGTTACGTCATTTTAATAACAATGCCATCTTTCACGACCAACAGTACGGTTTCACCAAAGGCCGTTGTACAACCGACGCCGGTGTCACCCTCATTAAGAACATTTTCAGCGCCTGGGAGAAAGCGCAAGATGCCATTGGAATCTTTTGCGACCTCTCAAAGGCGTTCGATTGCGTTGACCATGAAACACTTTTGTTGAAACTGGAGCACTACGGAGTTAGAAAAACATCTCTAGGGTTATTAAGATCTTACTTAAAGGATAGACAGGTTAAAGTTCAGATAAACGGCGTGAACTCATCTGGGTCGAAAATGTCTATGGGCGTACCTCAAGGTTCAATATTGGGTCCATTTCTATTTCTAGTCTATATAAACGATTTGCCTCAATTATTACAAACTCAACCCGGAATGGTGTTATTTGCAGATGACACTTCATTAATTTTTAAAATAGATAGACGTGCACAAAATTTTGACGACGTAAATAACTCTATTCTTCAGGTTCAAAATTGGTTTACCGTAAACAATTTGGTACTTAATGAGAAAAAAACTAAATGTATTAGATTCATTCTGCCTAACGTTAGAGGTAGCGAATGCGATATCATGTTGAATAGCGAAAAACTAGAATTTGTTAATCAAACAGTTTTCCTGGGAATCACGCTAGACGAGAAATTGCAATGGGGGCCTCACATAACATCTATTGCTAAACGGCTAAGCTCAGCAGCTTATGCTGTTAGAAAGATACGACAGTTGACAGATGTCGAAACTGCGCGATTGGTTTATTTTAGCTACTTTCACAGTATTATGTCATATGGTATTTTACTGTGGGGTAGGGCTGCTGACATTGAGTCTATTTTTATCTTGCAAAAGAGAGCCGTCAGAGCCATTTATGATTTACGTCACCGCGAATCACTTAGGGAACTGTTTAAAACAATTAATATCTTGACGGTGCCTTGCCAATTTATTTATGAAAATATTATGTATGTAAGAAAAAACCAGCACATGTTTAGTAAAGTAGGTGATAGACATAATTTTAATACTAGGAATAAAGATAAAATAGCTGAACCTTATTTTAGGCTGTCAAAAGTAAAAACTTCTTTCATGGGGTACTGTGTTAAATGTTACAACAAAATTCCTTGTGAAATATTAAAATTAAATGAAAGGAAATTTAAAACGTATATCAAAAGGAGACTATGTCAACAAGCATATTATAAATTAGAAGATTATATTCAAGATAAAAATGCTTGGAAGGTTGCTGGTCCTGCCCCATAGGACAATTCGCAGTGAACACAAAATCAAACTGGTTACATACAAATTTTTCTGAATATATTTACTAAAAATACGTATATTTTTCACATAGTTGGGTATATAAGTAAATATAATTATATCTCCTCATTTTTGTTGTAGATTGAGTTGGCTCACACACTAATTCAGTTATTTGTTTGAGAGTGGTCGTCTACCATTTCGATATTTGTAAATGTAAAACTAACTATATACCTCGTAAATATGATATAGCTTCCATTTCTAAATATTTGTTTGTTGCAAATATGTATTTTTAACGTAGAATCTTTACTTTGAGATTGTATTCATTTTTACTTTACAGAATGTAATCATGTATATAATTAATTGTAACATATTTATTTTAAAAGAGTACATATGGAGTTTCTTGCCCATTCTTCTCCATATAAGCAACTTTTTGGAATGGGCAACTAGAATCAACTATTTTAATGTAATTGACGTTCCAAAGTGCCTTCATGGCCTAATGGAAATAAACGATTTGACTTTTGACTTTTGACTTTTTTAAAAGGTTTTGATACTTGTATTTTTCCCCTGAAAATTTATTACACTTATTGTTTATTAACAATACTAGCAGTATTATAAAGAGGAAAGATTTGTATGTATTTTTGTTTGTTACTTTTTCATGCAAAAACTACGCACTTGACCGGTTTTTTAGGTGAATGTGAGTGACCAAAATTAAAATATGTTTTAAACTTTGAACGATCAGCCGAGAGCCGGCTGTCGGGCTGCTATTGTCTTTCTATTGTGTCTCAAATTACGTATGTTTGAAGGTTTCATAAAAGGTGAGATATCTGAATTATATAAAATGATTCAACCCATTCACTATAAAATAATTTATTTACACGATAAAGATGAAGAAAATTATGTATTGGTTTGTGATTAGTTTCCCAATTTGGTTAGGGCTTGCAAGTTTGAACGGCTTCTCCTTTGAAAGGCTTCTGCCTTCTTTATCTACCTTCTGCAATAATTCGTCGTATAGTACTAGTACACACCCCTGTAATAAGCCAAATTTATATGTTACGTAATATATGTACATATGTTAATCTCATATAAATGGATATGAAACAAAGTATCAACATTGGCGAGTCATACTAACCAGTCAACAAGAGCACGCGGTCTAAAATTGAAAATTGCGTGTAAGCTACTCCTTCTTCTCTACAGATCTATCGGTACACTTTATAAACAGTGCTTCTGGATTGTGACCGCAGTGGTTTCTTAGTCATATTTTCACTTTTTACTAAAGATTTCTTGAAAATAACAAATGTAAACAAACAAACGTAATGTCACTTGACAGATGACATGACAAGTATACCATATAAAAATCATTATTTGTTTTACTTTTAATTTGTCATCAGTTCCTGGTACACCTATATTATAAATATTCCGCAACCCTGGCTTTTATATACCCTAAGAGTGCATACAACTCGATTGAATAATGACTTTTTTTTTAAAGAATGAGTTGATTGTGGGAATTCAATTATAGAGTCAGTATCATTGATTTTCCATAATCAACTCCTTATATTAAATCATCCTATGCCAAATAGAAAGCTTCCGTGTAAGTATTGCACCCCATTTTGAGTTCATCTGAGGAACGCCATGGCTTGAATAAAAGAAGTAAAGAGAAGTAGAATTTCTCTGGTGCTTGTTCTCCGTCGTAGAAGAAGTGATTGATTAAATTTAATATGGGTAAGCTCTTCTTTTCAGAGACTTTTTGCCTTCATTTAGCTCGTAGCACTCGACTTTAGAGGAGACCGGGCGTGTTTTAACAATATCGTAATATTGAAACTGTACAAGTTAGTAGTCTCCAACTCTTTAGGCTGTTTAGGATTGTGATCGTTAATCCAGGACACGTAATAAATATCGGTGGACTCCGGTTGTAGCATTATCGTATCCATTTTAGATTTAACGCGCCGGTTATAATATAAACCAATTTATAATTTTTTGTTTATAAACAAAGAACAAAGTTAGCAATGCAGTCGAAATTCATACAAAATGTTCTCGTAAAACCGCAAATATAATTTTGTTTTTTATTAATTACTAATTAATATAATTTATTAACGTTTTCATAATTTTTCCTTTATATGTAGCTAATAACTTACCTTAGTGTCAAATTTGAAGGTTCTAAGTCTGCTAGAAGTACCTTAGCTTTTTGATGATCGGTCAGTGAGTGAGTGACAAAATGGTGTAACTTTGATCGTCCATAACTCGTAAACCATTGGTCCAAATGTCATGTAATTTTGAGGCTGAGCTTGTTTTAATACTTACTTTTGGTCATCGAAAACCCAAACTCCTAGCTTTGTCCACATTGATGATACAGGGTGGGTGAAATAGCCGCGAAACGCTTCGGGAAAAGGATGGTACGGCCGTGCCCTCTTTGCTTGAGACTTGGCTGGGGCACTGCCGTGCCCCCAGATGTCTGTCAGATTAGCGTTAATTCACACGTACCACAACCACACCACGTCGCAGCGACAAAATGTGGTCAAGCTGAGGTTACGTATGAATAGTCTCGCAGCGGCTTTTTGCAGTCGCGTTGTGGTAGCGACAAAATGTCGATGTGGTTTCGTTGTCGCTGTCGTTGCGATGTGGTAACCACGTGGCCATGTGCAGTTATACTCAGTTATACGCCTATTTCGTGGAGGAAACACGGCTTGACTGAACGTAGTCATGGAGGAAAGATTGTTGTTGCTATCCTTGTTATGGCTTTTATTATTAAGAAGAAGACGACGAAATCAGCGTATTCGTCGAAATAGAATTTATTGGGTACATCCTAAATTGGAAAACAAAAGTCAAAGCCAATTTCATACTGATAACCACGCGGCATCGCAATACTACGCAGAATGAAAGAAGGCCGGGGGAGCGCAGGCGCCAGCTAGGCGCGCGTGGACGTCATGTCGTGGCGATGTGGCCGCGCTGACGCCGCGTTGCCGTCGCATGTGGTTGCGATGTAGTCGTATTACACAGGTGGTCGATAACAACCGCAAAATGTGGTACGTGTGAATTGAGCCTTAGACATATCGATTTTAAAAAGGTGTAGGTACTATACTAATAAAATAAAACGCAATCGATGATCATACACCTACAGATACAATATAAAAAATCTTAAAAGTAATCCCACTTTTTTTAGCCGTAACCGTAAATAATTAAGTTTGCACTAAAACTACTAAACAAAATATATGTTACCTTATTTATAAACGTATTAGCTGTTCCCCGCGGTTTCACCCGCGTTACGTTAGCTTTTTGGTAACTGCTTCGCTCCCGTGGGACATTGCGTGATATTATATGATACTCAGTGATAAGGGCTCTTTCAATTTATGCGTTTCGTGTCGCACGGCTGCTATGCCGCAGCGGCTTAACGGCGCACGGACGTTCGTTTGTTTTCATACAAGACTTGCGGTGCCGTAGCAGGCACTGTTGCCGCGCGTTCGCTGTACCGACGCGACGCCCGTACGGCTGCCGCATCTGATTGTAGATTTATAATCTATCCAAAGGCTAGCCTTTGGATAGGATGGAGATGATGATGAGGATGATTGTAAATTCATTAAATATTTTTTTTTTCAAGCACAAATATGGGCATCTCGGGTTGTGTCGCTATTACATATCAATAAATCTACAGTAACGGGATAGGGGGTAAAAGGTGAAGAGGGGGTTGTAAGAACCAAAAAAAATAAAAGTTGAAAAATTTAATACATTTATTTAAAAACCTCGTTTTTTTTAAAAAATAACTAAAATTAAAAATATAGGGCCCTGTTGGCGTTTGGCTGATCACGGTTTTAAATTTTTACAATTTAATTTAAATTGCTACTTATAAAATAATTATAGTTAAAAATACCGGGGGTACCTCGCTACGGCAATGACAAACCCGGGGTCTGACGACAGGCAGGCCGGACAGCAGCAGGTCGGCACGAGACAAAACAGGGGGTCCGAGCAGGGGTCAGACCTTAACCCGACATTGGGTCCGGACAAGGGTCACAGGACCCTCCAGTACAGTACACACAGTACTCAGGGCGGTACACCAGTACCGTACATATACAGCCGTGGCCAGTGCGGTACACACAGTCCGGGGCGTACCGTACATATACAGCCGTGGCCAGTGCGGTACACACAGTCCGGGGCGTACCGTACATATACATAAACAGCCTCCGAGGGAGGCTTGGTGGCGCGGCCTGAGTGACCTAATGTCGACCTGGGGGTGTCACCCTACTCTGCCGGGGAAGATGGAGTCTTAATTGGAAACCCAATTACGGTCCCGTTCGGCTCCAACTCACTTGGCAGCGTAGGCACCAGGGAAAATAGGTCTTGCTTGGGGCCGGCTCCTCTCCACTCGGAGGCTGCGAAGGCGGCTTACTAAGGTCTACTGCTCACAACAGGGGCGTGCAGCAACCGTGTACCCAGATAGATAAATGTACCACGTGTCGGACGCCGGCACAAAATCAAAATTATTTAGAAGAAAATATATCGATGGCGTCGCCCAGACAATGAAAAGAAATGCGGTTTTGCTTGGACAGCCGGAAACTTAATGCTGTGTCTAAGCATGATGCCTATCCTCTGCCTTATATTAATAGCATTCTCGATCAATTACGAGATGCACATTTTCTTTCCTCAATTGATTTAAAATCTGCGTTCTGGCAAATACCTTTGTCGAGTTCTTCTAAGGAGAAAACCGCGTTTACTGTACCGTCACGTGGTTTATTTTATTTTAAAGTTATGTGTTTCGGACTGACTTCAGCGCCCGCTACACAGCAGCGGCTGATGGATCAAATGTTTGGCCCGGAATTTGATGGCCGTGTGTTTATATATTTAGATGATATTATCGCCATAAGTAAGACGTTTGAAGAGCATTTGGACCTTTTATTAAAAATTTTTGTTGTGTTTACGTAAAGCGACTGCTGCAACACGATACCTCTTGGTTAGACTGGTCAGGGTCAGACTTTCTGACTTACCCGTAAGACTGTCAAAGTTCTATGAATGACAACCGGGACCAACGGCTTTAGTACGTGGTTTCCGAGGCACGGGATGACAGTGATGTCCAAGATGAAGAAACAGTCACACAACACGTTAGTGCTTGCCCGGATTCGAACCCGCAACCTCTTACACGAGAATTTACCAAAAACTATTAAATATATAAATATATTACTGTAGGGTCGCAGGTGACAAAAAAGAAATATACTTATCCGATTCACGATTTCAATTTATTTCGTTTCACCTAAGTACATAATATTAAACAAATAACATTTCATCGAACATCCACTAATCGTCTAATTAATTACTTAACCGGGTACCAAAACATTTGCACAACAATTAACAATCACTTTAGAATTAAATATATAAACGAAATCACGTTGTAATTTTCGGAGAAAATAGTTTGCAAGTCAATTCGGCTGAGAATAATTTACACTTTGTATCGGAAACGATATGGTGTAGAATATGGTGCAGGAGTGGCCCCATGAAAACTCCAAGCAGCTGATGTTGCATACGCAGTATACTTCATGTCTTGTAATCCATTTCGAATTTTAGAATTGATCACTGGTGCCTGAAAAGAATATTACGAGAATTACAAAAGTAAACGCACAATGAAATAATTTTATTAAAATCGTCATGGAGGATTCTGTCAAGAGTCTTGACAGAATCCTCCATGACTATTTTCCATCACGAGTGTCTTGACTCAAGACACGACGACGACGACAACGACGACGAGAGTCTTGACTCAAGACTCTTATTATCCCGGTATACCTTCTCCTATCTATACAGAGGATCACGAGAACGTGCACATCTGACATCTGAATGGACGCCGAGGGGCATGTTTCTACCGGGAGGGAGTGGACCTCACATTTTATGCGGACAGTGAAAAGGGCGTGGTATGACTTGAGGAGGTCTTTGTCAGTTTATTATGGGATAAAAAAAATATTATTTAAAACATTACCTTCTCAGCATCACCGGCCATGGGCTTATTAGCAGCTGGAACATCTCCGACTTGATTCGGTTTATGCCCTGCTGCTGGATAATTCATCGTGGTATTAGCTGCAGTGTCACCGCCAATTTTTTCGACCGCAGCTTGTGGAATCGCTTTTACTTGATTAACATTAAGACGCCCTTCCGAATACGAAGCTCCGTTTTCAGGAGTTCTAATATTCTGCTGCGTGTACGATTGGGATCCTTTATATTGGTTGTATATTTGTTGCAACTGGCCTTTACTAGGTGTCCTGCCAATAGGTTTAATCCCCATTAGGGATGTTTTACTTACAGTGCCTTTAACATTACTATATTTACCCAAATCACTCCTTGGAACCGAATGAGGGGAAAGAGTCTGCGGTAGGTTTGGCTCCGGGGTTCGATAGATATCTGCTGGCATCAGGTCTACTGGTTGACCTAAAGTGTTATACATTTGCGGTCTAAAGTGATTCATGTGAGCAGGTGGTGTATTCTTTGAAGTGTCTACGGGGAATATAGGCTCCTTAATCATTTGTTGTGTTGTGGGTGGTGGCGATTGAGCTGGTGGTGCACTGTCTTGAGCGATATTAGGGTTTTCTGACCCTTCGTACACTGTTGGAAGAGTTTCACCGATAACTGCTCCAGTATTTGGATCAATGATTTGTTGTCGTTGTCCCTGATATTGTTGCTGATGAGTGGATAATTGCTGAGTCGGCACTTGGTTATTCGGAACAGGTACCGCCGCAGCATTGGTTACTGCTATTTGCTGCTGCTGCGTTATAGGCGCCACATTTCGTTGACCAGAAACCTGGCTCGATGGTGGTTGAGCTATATTCGCCATAGCTGCATTGGTAGCATTTACAACAGGTTGTAATAGTGGCGCGTTGGCATTGAGTCCTTTACCATTGCTCATCATCATTTTCTGCATTGTGTCCATGGCAGCCTTTTGTTGATTGGCGGGATTCATTTGGATTGCAATAGCCATTGGATCAAATCCTAAGTCACCTCCTTGCATCACACCTGGGAACATTTCATTAAATTTGGCCATACCTGCACCATGCTGGCCATAACTAGGGTTAGGAGTCACCTGTGGTTGAACTGGACTCATAGATTGGATTGGTTGGGAACCTGGATTCATTTGACCCATCTTAGCATCCATTAGATTTCCTTGCATATTGGTATTCGCGCCGGGAAAAGTGTTCGGTTGAGACATATACTGCACATTCGGGTTTTGAATTTGTGCACCTGGATTACTTTGCCTAATATTATTCATTCCCATGTTATTGTATTGTCCTGGATTATTACCAGGAATGCTATTATTAAATTGTTCTGGATTATTACCGGGCATACCACCTGCATACTGTCCGGTATTATTACCTGGCATGCCACCAATAAACTGCCCCATTTCAGGTGATTGCGGAGCATTCCCTTGTGTGCCTCCTTGATTTGGGTTGTTGGCTCTCTTAGATTCACTCAACATCATATTCAATATGTTAGGCCCCATCCCAGTCATAGGTGGCATAGGTTGAGCCATTTGTCCCATTTGTTGTTGGTTATTTGGATTGCCCATTTGCATGTTGCCCATGTTAGTATTACCGAAGCGGACATTAGCTCCTCCTGGCATTTGATTCTGAACCATTCCACCTTGCGCAGCAGAATTTGAAGCATTTCCTGATCTTAAGCCCATCTGAGTCCCCATTGGATCGTTCATCATAGTATTTGCGGGTGATATAGATTTAAGATCATCATACACTTCTTTGACAACTGGTTGCATCAAATTATTGTTCAAGTAGTTGTAAGTATCGGCGTAGAGTTTGGGTGGATTACAGTAGCCCATGCAGTTCCGATTGCCAGCCGTCGGTTCCCCCGCACTTGGTGCATTATAACCGTGACATCCGTGTCCATGGCAACAGCCTCTCATGCATCCACCCTGCATCGGACTGGTCATAGGGACATTTTGGAAGTTACCACTATTTGGTGGATTTGAATTCGAGAACAATTTTCCCATACAGCCGCTAGAATATAATTAATTGGTTAAAAAACTACAAAAATGAAGAATTATAAAGATAGAATTATCTAAATATTGTCAATTTACCAATCAGCGCTCTGCAGTTGATTTACAACATTTCCCAACTCGTTTAAAATTTTCTGCTTATCCAGAGCCATTATAATAAAATATCTTCTTCTTATTTGTAAATTTCACACTTTAAAAATTTAATTGATAAAGAAATCGTTAAAACTATTATATTCTTAATTTACATTTACTTAAATTTGAACGTCAAAAAAAGCAAAATGAGTTTCCTTTTTTTAAAGATGAAAGAACCGATCGATTTTTAAAATAACTTCATAAAACCTACCAGCGCATAATAATAACAAAGAGTTCTTTATGTATAATATTTAAGGTATACTTACTACTACCATGCTCTAGGCGCGTATAATTTAAACGTCAGATCAGTTAATCAACGCTTCTGTCATTGTCTTCCGCTGTCGGGTCTGTCAAAATCGAAACGTCATCGGTCACGTGACCCCAGTGGCGTGACGTACGGTAGAGGCGAATAGGCGAATGAATGAGATTCGTTTCTTCGCTCGTTTACCAATTTACGATTTTACGTCGACCAACCAACCTCGACTCGGCAGTAAGCAAGACTTGTTTCTGTGCCATCATAACTGTTTGTACAAAGTTGGACTTTGTAGCGCAATCGCCCCCTCGGTTGGTGTTGTGATAATAAATAAGATTATTATTAATTGTTATCTGTAGATACGTCATTCATTTTGTTCACTAGTTAGTATCAAAGCCGTATTTAGCATTTCACTGTGATCGTAGCAGTCCGAGTCAGCTGTCGTCTTTGTCAAGAGGTAATTATAAACTTTCCAAAATGCCTAGAAAAGTGTTCGTAGTTGGAGTCGGTATGACGAACTTTATCAAGCCGAGCACTGGCCCCGACTACCCTGAGCTGGGCAAGGAGGCGGTGCTGGCGGCGCTGGCCGACGCGCGCGTCAAGTACACGGACATCCAGCAAGCCGTGTGCGGCTACGTGTTCGGCGACTCCACCTGCGGCCAGCGAGTGCTGTACCAGGTCGGCATGACCGGTATCCCCATATTCAACGTCAACAACAACTGCTCAACGGGCTCCAACGCGCTCTACCTCGCCAAAAAACTTATCGAAGGCGGCATCTCTGATGTCATACTAGCTGTAGGTTTCGAGAAGATGGCGCCCGGCGCGCTCGCCTCCGGCGTGTTCAGCGACAGAACCAACCCCATGGACAGACACACCCTCAAAATGGCTGAATTAGCTGAACTGACAGCTGCTCCTATGACAGCCCAGTACTTCGGTAATGCTGCCAATGAGCACATGAAGAAGTATGGCACTACAGAGCTTCACCTTGCCAAAATTGCAGCAAAGAACCACCGCCACGGAGCCAAGAATCCTCGAGCTCAGGGTAAGAGAGAATACACTGTTGAGGAAGTATTAAACTCTAGAAAGATCTATGGTCCCTTGACCAAGTTGGAGTGCTGTCCTACGAGTGATGGTGCTGGTGCTGCAGTCCTCATGTCCGAGGAAGCAGTCATCAGATATGGTCTGCAAGCTAAAGCCGTTGAGATTATTGGTATGGAAATGGCAACGGACACCCCAGCTGTCTTCGAAGAAAACAGTTTGATGAAGGTGGCAGGCTATGACATGACCGCCTTGGCTGCCCAACGTTTGTACCAAAACACTGGTATATCACCGAAACAGGTAGATGTGGTTGAACTTCACGACTGTTTCGCTGCCAACGAGTTAATAACGTACGAGGGACTTCAGCTATGTGGAGTGGGAGAGGCTGGCAAGTTCGTAGATGCTGGTGACAACACATATGGTGGCCGAGTAGTGGTGAACCCAAGCGGAGGTTTGATAGCTAAGGGCCACCCTCTGGGCGCGACAGGGCTGGCTCAGTGCGCTGAACTGGTCTGGCAACTGCGTGGCGAGGCCGGAGTCAGACAGGTTGGTTAAACAGGTTCTCATTGCTTGGGTAATTGTTCCATCTGGTGAAATGTGCTACATGTGGGTATGTTGCATTGCAAACAGGTACTTTTCCAAATTTTATTTTAATTACAAGATGAATTATTTTGTAGCAATCATTTAACAATGACTTAAAATTTTTAGTAATTCCAGGAGTTTGAATTTTATTAATTTGGACTTTTGGCTTGTTTTTCCAAATTGTTATCTATGATTGATAAGTTACATCATAGTAAGTAATTTTGTTGTCAAACTTATCTCTTATTTATGGCTTTAATCTAGCTTTAATAATTATTTATTTGGACTTTGATCTTACTTAGTAATTAGTAAGATGTACTTTCACCTGTGTTGTTTTTGTGCATGTGTTAGAGGAAAATGTTTGTCTTGTTTTATTCTACGAGCAGCTACACAAATCTGTTCTTAACTATATCATACTATATACCTAAATTATTCAAACATCTTCATAGGTTATTTTGTCAGGTAGTGAATGACCTTACGCTTTTGTATTCAAATAATATAGGTATAGGTAGGTATATTTTTTACTCTAGTTCAAGTATTTTGTACTCTTTTCAATGATTAGTTTCAATACTTATTTGTGTTATTGCCGGTTGATGGAAATAAACTGTTAAGCACAATATCCAAAAATCCTACCTCTTAAAAAATTACAAAATGATCAAAAGTGGAACTTTTTTTAACAAAAGTTATATTCATATTCTCATTCAAGTTAAAGGCGTAGCCTGTAATTATTATCTCAATATTATTTCTCTCAAATGAATGTTTATCATGTTTTCAAATGGTCATTGCTCTGCGCCAGCGCCGTCCCGCCGCCTCCCCCCCCTACCCCCATTCGCGCCTCTTCGGTCATTTACTGTAGTACACTACACAATACCTATTTGCAGTATTACTACTTAGATAAATAATGTGACATCTATCGTTCTTCTATACTTATAATAAAACTGTATAGAGGTCAATTCTGTACATTGAATAAATATGCAAAATGATTGGTGATCGAAATACTGATGCCAAAATTGCAATCAGTAATTTTTTTGTCAGTCTGTCTGTCTGTCTGTATGTGCACGCATGGGTCAAAAACTACGAAAGGGATAAATAGGCACAAAGGTAAAATATGGCGGACGCATACCTTTCCAAATTATATAAGATTTTTTTTCATCATCATTATCATGTCTTAAGTCAAAAACATTCCATCGACATTCTGCGTTATCTCGAAATTTCGATTAATCCTCCGTTAACATATCGCCGAATTATATAGTATGATAAAAAAATAGTGTTAGGTATCTATGTCGTTTTATAATATGTACCTGATGTACTTACCTTTACTATCTTAACTAGTAATTAGTTTGCAAAAGATAGCAAGTGATATCTCTGTTGATTTTGGCTTGTTTGTGAGCATGCATTCTTGATTCTTGTTTTGCATGATGTTATTTATTTACCTATGATATTTTTTAGTTACCAATGTTTGCATTAAATTTCCATATACTGACTTTCTGACCTCCATTCAAGGTTGCTGAGTGTGATTGATTGTTAGCTTAATCAATGCTGTGCCTGCAATTAAAGTTTACTTATTTTAATATTGACTCAGTAGTACTAAAGGGACTATCTTATTTTCTTCTGATAGCACTACGTCCGTCAGTGTGTCGCAATTCGCCGTGATGTTTTCCTAGTCGTGTCTCGTGTCGGATTACCGGTCCATCGAATTCATTCGTTACGTACTCACTTTCACATGCATCTGCGTTTACGCACATGCTTGCCCACTAAATCTCTCCTGCATATACATATAGCAACACCTAAACTACGTTGGGTTTCGTTCCAGTGACTGAATTCAAAAGGCCCTTAACTTTTCCATGACCAAGTGACAGCCGGCTCTCGCGCTGCTTTTGTCTTTCCATTATGTCTCGAATCAAGTGTGTTCGATGGTTTGAGAGAAACCTGCTCTAGTGCAATCATTACAGCCTAGTTTGCCTCAATTCCACTCTTGCTTCAACGGGAGATGTTCGGCCAGTAGCCTCATTGGACATCCTTTGCTAAATAAATACCAATTTAAAACAACATCAAGTTAAAAAGACAATTATTATTGTTCCATTATTATTATCAAGACGTCGCGTTTTCTGCATTGTGTCGTTTTGATCCCAACTCTACCTGAGTTGATAAAAACAGAATTTTGAATTTAGCAAGATCAACATCATGATTTTCCCCTTATCCCAATTTTGTCTGCAGCAGTAGTAGTGTGTAGCAGTCTCCTTTTCTTCTACATTTAAATCTGTATAAGCCCGTAAGCTCTGATCTAATAGTTCATTTCCATTCTACTGAATTAAATGATTTTCGTAATCTTTTCTGATTTGTATTCATTATTGAACTGAGTTGGTCCCGTTATTCAGCTTAGACTTCTTAATCAAATCATTAATTATGATAATAACAAAATTAACTCGTAATTCGCATTTTTCCTTGAAGATAACGTTGGCTTTGATTGGTTTTAACTAATTATCTTTCAGTTTCGTGACAACTTCTTCAGAAATTTGTTGGTTAGTTGCTGTTATAATCAATTTATTAGTTTTATATCTGTGCTAAGAATATTACTTTGCAAATTAACTACAAACTGGTTTTGTGAGCGTCATTGGTTTGTTAATGGCTTTATAGCAATATATCAATATATCATATATTTTTCTTACATCATAGTTATATGTGTTAAAGTAGGTAATAAATGATAAGCAAGGAATTTATTCGGCCATCCAAAACCAACCCATATTATAATCATGCAGTTAAGCTACTTAATTACTTAAGTTGTGCAAAATTTTTATTCTCTAGAGACGGTGCAGGTGGTATTATTTAGGAAGAAAATATTTATAAAACATTCATATTTCCTTTCGTATTTTATTACCACTTAGTTAACATTTCGAACTCAGTTAATAATTATGAATCTCATTAGGTTTATTTTAGTATGTAATTAATTAACTGCTTTAGTCACCTACAAGTTACAAAATTCCGCTCATTGTTAAATTGTTATGTAGTGGCGTAATTGTCCTTTTTTTGCAATTCTCTGCTTTATAAAAACTAAAGCCGGTTTGGGTCTAATACTTTTATAAAAATCTGAAAAATTACAGTATAGGTAAAGTCACTTTATTATCTCTGTTTTCTGACAATCTCTCATTTGTTTCCATGGTTTTTATCATACAGGCTGTTATGAAGCAATGGTCAAACGTGTCTAACTTGTTTTTTCGTCGTTTTTATGGCATTTTTTTACCATAGTCCAATTCCCATAGGGGCCAGGGGTAGCGAACCTTTTTGGATCTAGCCAGACCGCCTGCAAACATGGACCAACGTGCTCTTTTTCTAAAAAAAATAAAGTTCTACTTGAGGTCCAACGACGTCCATGATTCATAATAAAAAAATTATAGACTATCTTTTGCGCAAGTGGATGTCGAAACTTTCATCTAGGGGATGAATAGTTTACCTCTTTAGGATTAATTTCCAAATATCCTTTCTTAGTGTATACTTACTCTTTACAGAGAACATACCCTCTACGTTTTAGGTCTCAGGGCCCGTATTAATAGACGTCACTCAACTCTGAGACTCTCTCAAGTTTATTGCTGTCCTTATTTTTTCCCTTAAGAATGACAAGGACAGCAAG
The DNA here is from genome assembly GCA_033675125.1 of Athetis lepigone. NCBI lineage: Eukaryota > Metazoa > Arthropoda > Insecta > Lepidoptera > Noctuidae > Athetis > Athetis lepigone. The sequence goes on from CM066224.1 coordinate 3,154,546, forward strand.
AGACTTAAGAGCGTCTCGGAGTTGAGTGACGTCTATTAATACGGGCCTAGGACCAGCGGTTTGGGCTGTGCGTTGTTATACCAGGCGTCCGTCACTCGCTCAAGGCCACGCGTTTTATGCCTACCGCTTCGCGTATCGTCGACGATACAACGAACACCGGGCTGTCGCGCGCCCGCCTGAGTGCTCGCGCGTCACGGGTACAGTACAGCGCTGACTATCAAAATGCCGAAACCACGTAATTATTGTGTGATTATTGTGCAATTCCCCTGTTTCCCAATTCTCCTGTTTCCCTTTTGATTATTTATTAAAATTATTCACGCGGTTTTAGATATTTTCGACACTAAAATATAATAATCGGGAATTCAAGGAACGAAAAATATGCATCAGTCATTTTATTAAACTAAAAAATACCTATTTGATCAACAAATAAAAAAATAATTGTTTTTCTAAAACATTCGTTTTATTACAATTATCATCATACGTATAACCCTAGGACATTTGCTGGATGGCACGCACACACGTTTATCGCGCGGCGGGCAAAAGAATCTCAAGTCTCTTTGTGCGTACTTATGGTACATTTCTCCTCGCTGCAAACAGCTGGTATTATTATTATGATTTTGTAGGCTATTATAGCGTAGGTATTTTAGCTTTTGTATTGGAGTGAAGTATCTGTTACGTAGTAACTATTTATTAATCTGTGGTTATACCAACAATCAGTCAGTCAGTTTACCATTTTATATAATTGCCATTTTGTGTAGACCAAGTGAGCGTGATTTGCATTAAATAGTTACTCTACTCAGCACTGTACGGTTATTGTCCAATAATAACATTCGATCATTGTCCCTTCCCTTAAGCCTCTTTTCCCTCCCGATGTGTGTAAAAAGCACAAGTACAATACATTGTTTTGAGCCAAAATGGCGGCCGCTAGTATGCGTGGCAATTATAAAAGATAATAAAACATAATGCGCGATTCAGTGATATGGACTCCGACCTTTGAATTTGTTGAGTCTATTGTTAGTTGTTTGTAAAAGATAAGTTGATTTACATTGGTGGTAGGAGTCGGAAGAGAAATATTCAGTATCCATATTCTTTAAAAAGCATATTTTTTCTTTTTTTACTACATATTCGTTATGTGTAAACTGTTGGATATAAAACTGACAAGTCATCTACAATGATGACAGTATCTTTAACATAAAATAAGATTTAGGCTCAAAGCAAATTATGTAATTTGATATCGTACTTTTTCCAAATAAGAACGGTGTAGGCGACGCCAGTAGAATCCAGTCTAACCGAATCCAGATTGGTTTTAGTATGTTACATGGAACTACTGCTTATCAGCAGACCTTTACGACCCTGGATAACGCGATACCATTTCATTAAACTAGGACATATAAGTATCTGCCAAAATTTATGAGGACATTCATAATCGTAATTTATCGTCACCAATCATCTGTCTGAGCCCAAGATAATTTACACAACGTTGTCAATATTCCGAGAGAGTTTTATACTCTTAGTTGTGCATACGCCGCTAGACGTAAATAAGTATACATGAAGCAAGTCGAATGTAATTTTCGGCGTCTGCTCACATTAACTTCGTGTTGCCACAGTAGAACGGAATTCCCTTGACCCAACGTGAATTAATGTAAGCCGCAATTTTAACTGTAACTTAAAATTGCTGCTTATTAAAACATCGGTGTTAAGCTTTAACGGTTTATTTCTGTTCTTGTGTGCTTTACAAAAATTAATAATTAGTAGAAAACAGGAAGGTAAACGTTGTCGGTGTCTCTCTTTTATCCTTCCTTAAATAACTAATCCACCCAAAAAAATGGCATTAACTCTAGTATTCTTTATTTATTGTGTAGGTTCAAACTTTAAAACGTTGTCAAAATTGAACTTAAACCCACAGCATAATAACAAAGACGAGTCCCTAACCTTTGTTCGTCATAATAAAGTCTTTAATGCGTACACGCAAGCAGTTGACGCATATATTTATACCAACAGACAATGACTTCGCGCTTTTATACAAATATCTTTTTAAGAACATGCAGAACATGCGTTTATATGGAATATTTATTCTAAAATTAAATCATAAAAATAAATGTAAGATGTTTGTGATAGACTTTTATGGTGGAGATATCCAAGGTGAAAAGGAGGTCAGAAGTCTATAAGGTCTCAAGGTGCACATAAACACGTAGGTTTTATATAAGCGCCTAAGGACGTATATTCCGGTGTGTTTGCACTTTGACACGTAGATGAGAATCTTGCAAATATAAATCCTTTATGTATGTGTGTGCATTTTGTTGTAAGTCTATTTTTGGGTGTTTTGTCGATTGAACGTCATAATAATTATTATGTTTTTGTTCCATTCTGGTGGTAAATGGTTACTGTTATTATTTGTTCGTTATCTGTAGCTTATGTAATTGTTTGAATGAAATGAAATTCAACAGAAATATTCAAAATTGGCACGAGGGAGACACAATAAATTTATAGCAATATTTTGTGTAGAATATATACTTAAATTCTGTTGTATTTAATTTCATTATCAACTAGAAACTGCACAAGACCAGAGCTGGTGTAGATACTCAGTTACTTTTAAAAACGTTTTTTATCTTAAAATCAAGTTTTCTTGAATGTTCGTTAACGTCCGGAACTCCGGATCAGACACTGTAGTGTTTTTTTTTTCTCTTTGTCCAATGTCACTTCGATAGCACAACTTAGCTAATAGAGTTTCAATAACTAGAATAAATCACATTTTGAATTATTACACCCGCTAAACATTTTTGCTAATGCATAATTTATTTGAGTTCCTTATGTAAATTAATTTTGATCAGATATAACTATTACACACATAGACATAACAAGCACAACTATCTTGAAAATTAGCAATTATTTTTCGCTATTACCCAATCGTTAACATTATAAACCGACTCGAGACCTCCAATAGAAAAGCAAAATGATGTAGCAATATGCCTTGAGTAGTGTTTGTGTTCCCGTCATTGTTAACAGACGTGTGTCGCTAGAAATTAATAAGTAAATGTAATCTTCAGGTGCCGCGCGCCAAGATCGGTCTGCAACACAACCTTGGACTCGGAGGAGCAGTAGTCGTCACCATGTACAAGAAGGGATTCGCTGACATCACCCCCCGCGCGGTCGCGGCCGCCGGCAACCCTGACGACTTCAAGGTCTCCAAATACATGAAGATTTTGGAAGACGCCATGGAAAATGACACCGACAACCTCATCGAAAAAGTACGAGGCATCTACGGATTCAAAGTGAAGAATGGCCCCAATGGCGCAGAAGGCTACTGGGTCATCAACGCTAAAGTAGGCAAGGGCAAAGTTACGTACAACGGCTCGGAGAAACCAGACGTCACGTTCACCGTGAGCGACGACGACGTTGTCGACCTAATCTCCGGCAAACTGAACCCACAGAAAGCTTTCTTCCAAGGCAAGATCAAGATCCAGGGCAACATGGGACTCGCCATGAAATTGACGGATCTGCAAAGACAAGCGGCCGGAAGAATCGACGCGATTCGCTCCAAACTGTAAACTTGAAACCGGTTGTAAACTGGTATTAGTTTGTATTATTGCGGTTATGGACTTGAGGTAGGGGTATTTTTTATACTAAATGATCACACATAAACTTTATATTTAGCAAGATGTTGAGAGAAACTCATAATGTCGGCCACGTAAAGTTACATTGTGCAATAAAGAGTCAGGTACATGTCTATAAGAGTAAAGTGTTATGATGTATTTATGGTTAACTGATCATTCCAAATGATGTATAAAATAATATTACACAACTATTGTTATTAAATCAAATTTTTGTACAAAAGTTATGCATGTTTTTTATTTTTCGTTTTTATTTCAGTCTCATTCCATATAGTAACCAATACCAAAGAAGGCAAAGATTCTTTAATTACCTTAAAATTCATTTATTTAATAATAAATAGTCAATAGGTTATTTCAATACTTATTTGAATTTTACGTACTTTTCAGAATTAATTCAAGTGATTCATGGGTCTGGCGCGTATAAAAAATTTAAAGCTTTGAGTAGAGGCAATTTCTATTAGATAAGATAATAAATAGAGGATGAAGTGAAAAATTCCATTGAAACAATCCAATCGTATTAAAGTAGGTTGTAGGTACCTATTGTAATTCTCTTGTCATAGTACTGTTTCACTAGCGCCATCTATATTATTTTCATCAAAACGTTCTCTGAATGTTTCTGAATCTATATAAAAGATGGCGTTGTTTTATGAAAAAGTTGGCAATTGTTCACACTGTCAAATAGATGGCGCTGATAAAACAATTTTGGCTATAATAGTTGATAATTATTTTATTGTTCACTAGCAAACCCGGCGAACTCCGTTTAGCCACCAGATGGCTTCGTTCTAAGTAACATCTTCATCATGGGCCTCCCTCTGGGAGGTTTGGTTTCCGCACTTAGTCCCTCCTTTTAGATAGGACCATTGTACCTGTTTAAATGTAACATTTCGTTTGGTGATAAAAAGATGAAGAAATTTTTTTTTGTTTATATACCTCACGGAGCCTGAGACCTTTCAAACGAATGCAAAACCTTGGAAATCGGTTCGTGCGTTCTGGAGTTATAGCGTCAGGAAGGAAAACCAGACTTATATTTTTATATAGTAGATATGCTTTTGAATCTTCTTTTATGTCCATATTCTTTATATTAAAAGGGTAAAAAAGTTGCCAAGAGATTACAGCAGTGGCATTGGTAGCGTGCAGGCATATAAATATAAGCAGAGATAGGAATAGGTAGTGCCTATTTCAAGGAACGGAGTTCATTATAGAGATTTCCTTGTGTTCTTTTTAAAGCTATTTTTACTTTGTTCTTACGACCGTGTACAAAAAAATAGTCGCTAAATGGTCGAAATCAATTGCCAAGACAGATTTAGTTGGGTCTTAGATTAGAAGTTATAATGAGTTAAATTTTTAAAGAATAGTCCAAGAGCTAGACAGAAGTGTCTACGAAAGAGAAACTTTTCTGTCTAGCACTTGGACCTATAAACTCTTATAACTTTTGAACTAGTTAACGACTATTTCTGATATTTGGCGACTAATTTCGACTATTTTTTTGGAAAAACAGATTTTCACTAGGTGCCCTAGTTTTTAAGATATCATGTGGCTAAGCTGGGGAGACTCCAGCTCGGCCACCTATAAACCCTTATAACTTTTGAACTAGTGAACGACTATTTCTGATATTTGGCGACCAATTCGACTATTTAGCGACTATTTTTTTGTGTTATAAAAATTAAAATCCCTGACGGTGGCAAGCCAGAGAGAGTGACACGAATTGTAGGCAAGAATAAAAAATTTTGGCTCATTAAAAATTGGGAAATTTTGTTAATTAATATTTTTGACTCTTCCAACTCAAAACTCAACTCTTCAAAAGGTTGACGACCTCTGTCTTAAGACCCTTTACGTGTAGGCACAACGGTTGTGGTAGTTTTTGTGCCACTCAAAGTTTTCACCCTGAATAATGTTAATATTTTTTCTTTTTCAAAGGTGCTTATTTTTTTTTTTTACTTTTTTATTTAAGTGTCCAATGCAGATCAACAGTATTTATGAAAATTCATTGACGGGCGTTGAATTCCTAGGTATAAATCCAACGGCAGTCCACTCCAAACTAAAGTGGAAATATAAAGTAAAATGAAACACTTATATTTGGAAATCATTTCATTTTATTGCTTCACAAGGTAGGTACTTATAAGCTTTTTTTATTTTCAAGTAAAAACACACTCAGGAAACCACACGTTACGAATATGTGTGTGCATAACAGAACTTTATCTTATATCTCTAATCTATCAGGTACTTCACAATATACAATGTTAATCCCACTGTTCAGTATAAAAAAAATGTTTTCGCATAATCCAAAAAACATCATTCAGGAATGTTTAGTTGGTTATGAGGTTTCAAGCAGCAAATTGTAATTTTTCTGACTTATACACACACAATTCATAAAAAATTGACAGTTTCCCCAAGTCATGTCGCCTTATAATAATACAGTCGCAAATAATTATAAATCTGTTACAAACAATATAATCTACTTCGTATCCCTGTAAATAAAAATGATTACTAAGAGGACTTACTACTCATCAGCTAGACCGATAATAGATTATAATAAAAAAAAACTGTTCATTGTAAATGGGCAAGATAAATAAAGTTCCAGTGTATACCGTTTGTAACTTTATTTAGACAGACATGAGATTATAATCTCGTGTAATATTATGCAAAGGCATTATATTTCGGTTACAAACTATTGCATAATGGGGTATCAGGTTATGACGTAATGTCGTAAAAAAATGGCGCCAATATTTTTTTGCCTACTTAGTTAAATCTTGAGGATATAACTAAGAAATAGGTGATAGTCATCAAGTGTAATTATTGTGAAGATTCATTGCAGATATAATTACAGCCTTATTAAAAACCGGAATACTAAGAAAAATATACTGTTGATAATGGCTTTAATTTTTTATAGGATTTATTGCCATTCCTAAGAGCATACCACCGTGCACGTTACAACAAATATTGGCACAAAACAAAACAACATTCGGTATTTGATTTATTATGAATTCATATTGATTTAAATCGTATTTTTTATATTTTTTTCCATCTAGACTTCGATCTTCTCTTTATCTAGGAATGGCAATAAATTATCAAAATACAAGGAGGCAGAAAAAAATGCCGAGGGTGAGAAAGCAAATCAATTTTAGCGCCATCTAGTAAAACAAATTAGGTACTATGCATATCAAGCATATATATTTTCGATACTTAGATTTTGCGACTTTCACAATAACGTTATTTATAAACTGATGTATAACAATCATTCATGAGATCACAGAGTATTTGAATACCCTGGCAAATCACCAATTACGCGAGAAACTTTGTCTCATTCCTCTGTCTCTAAGCCAAAGCTGCCAAAGAAAAGGAGACATAGTTTGTAGCGTTAAGTATTTTATAGTTTACAACAGCCTGGCATCCATACATAGCTTCGTACCGTACAGTAAAACAAATATTTACATTATCATACTCTCACTGCCTTCAAGGAGATACGACAGACTAAAAAAATAACAAATCTCTTTCAAAATGAAAAAGTATACAACCTACTGAGTGTGTCTTTAGAAATAGAACATTATAGCCACGATTAGTCCTTTAGCACCATCCGTACTTAAGTAAGTATATAAAATTTTGCAATAACAAGACAGTGAGAGTTTACTTTGAAACTTTTCCATCGATACGATAATAGAACATCACCTACGCTAATAATTAAAGCGTTATTTAAGGTTAAAAATGGCTTAGCCACATTTATTTTTTAATTTTTTTTCATCCTTTTATATCGCAAAACCAAAATAGATTTTCATTGAACTCTCTTTTAGAAAATATAAGTAATTTAAAAACCAAAATATTAGTTGAACCAAATTATTCGCCAATAAATACTAAAATATATACAATTAATCACTAAGTTAGCCAAGCCAAAACATTGTAGCACCAAAATTATCCAACAACAGTACTGATAGAAAAGTTTCACAATATATATGAGGTACCTTATTATACATACAATATAATGACATGCTGTCCATTTCTAATGTACACTATTAAATGTTTAAAACAATAAGTTATTCTTATTACACTCGCTTACGGTACCTATAATGAATAATATATATTAATAAGTAAATGGTAATTAATTTTTTTTCAAAGTGTCTCTGACTAGAGATATAACCTATTCTAAAACTGAAATCTTATTCATAACAACTAACTAACTACGTAACATAGCACTCTTCGAAGGAAAAAAATATCAAAAGGAAAATCGTTTCGATTTCATTTTTACAATTTGAGCTTAGCCAACATTGAGATATACCTATTAGCCAAAGTCACTTAGTGAAATCATATTTCACAACTCATTTAATTTGTTTTATTTCATTTGAATCGACCCCGGCCATGCTTAGCTAGCGAAATGAACCGTAATATTATTTTTTAATTTTTTTTAGTTGTTCTTTCACGATATTTTAAAAGTAATAATATGCTGCCAAAAAACTTCGTGAAAGAACTTAAAAAATGGTTGTTTACATTATTGCTAATTATATTGTTCACATAATTTCACAACTCTTCAATCCGCTAGCTAACATAGGCCTAAAAAATGGACCTAAATGGGGTTTTTGCCTCTAATCTGGTATGAACATTTTGTTAATTATTTGTAGTCGTTTAATCAGTGTTAAACGAAAAGAAAAAGCGCATTTTTTGATCACATATTTTCAACTAACTTAACTCATATTTTTTTCTAGGTATTTAAAAATACGAACTATTTTCATTTAGAAATCAACAGTAATATTTGTAATTTATACGTTAATTCAAAGTTAATCAAGGAAGTTAATAATCGCTAGATAATTTCGATGTTCGTACCAGATAAAAAAGAAATAATTCGAGGCACCCATGAGGTCATAGCTTAAATCACACACGTTCGAATGTTCATCATTCGCTATAGTGTCAGTAGACACGAGTTTAATACATAAGTAAATAATAATTGCTCAGTCACAAAATATATGCACTAAATTAAAATGCACTGTTACTGGCAAAGGCTAAAACGCGTGGCTCAAAATTACAAAACGTTTATAAATTACATATAACATAAAAGTCCGTCAGCCGCTTTTCTGTTATTGACAATACTTAATTCATTAAGTTTTTAAAAATATTTTAAAAACACTTACTCGTGAAACTTTTGTTTACGACGTAAAAAATCACAAGTTTTTCAATAAATTAAAATGCTACGAAAAAGACGCAAGTCTTGGAAGAAAACTAAAGATATAACAAAGCTTGTGATGACAAAGTTAAAATTACAATACCTAATTATTATTTTAGTATCGACCGAATTAATTAGGAATTTAATTCGCGGTGTGTCCATGCCAGTGCTGTTTTGGATAGTTATAACGCCGGCCATGAAATGTACAACACCGCTTCAGGACACCACCAAAGACCACTTGTTGACAACCAATCATTTCTTTTTTTATACAAAACCTAACATTGAAGAAACAGGCAGTGATTACTTCACCATTTTTAAATTATTGCTTGATAAAAACAATTTGTAGTATCTAAATGAAAATCAGTGTCTTACATAGTTTTTCTTAATTTAGACCAATAATTTTTTATGTACAATGAGGTAGACTGCGGGATACACCCTTATAAAGATAATTTTGTTGGCCTGGACTCTACTAAAGTAGCTAGAACTTATGAAATACGACCTGCAACTGTCCCACTAGCCGTAAGGTGTCTAAATACATTACTAGGTACTATGGAAATAGATATAATTAATTTAGCTGTACTATAATATGTGGAGTGCACACTATGTGTTACAGAAAATATTACAGAAGGCGGTACGCTATCAGTGGCAACAGAAGCCACAGATTACAAATAATTATATTGCATTTACCATTTTCTAACATCGTTCATCAGTGGGACAGAATAGAACAAAAGTGTTCTGTAGACCTGACACAACAAAATGCTTACGATTTAATTATTAACATTACAAATGTGCCTCATTCCTTCTACAATTGGCTTGTGTCTGTAAACAAATATAAACTTATTTCCACATGGTTTTCATACAACCTTTAACATATAAGAGGTATGATGCATGTATGTGTTTGAAATATGATTACTATTTGGTATGGCTGAGGTTTTATACAGAGTTATTTATTCAAAAAATCACTATGATAAGTAGATGTCGGGTAAGCTGGAGGACGCAGGTCGATATTACACTATCAAAAATGTTTAATGATTTACGTAATGGGTCTATTATATCGCGTGTAGAATGAGCTTTATAAGTAATATCATGATTATGAAGTGATTTATAGTGTAACACCGCCCACAGATTGTATCTACTTCTTTCGGTTTCGGAATATAAAAGTTTGTTATAAGTTTATGTATTGTACACAAGAAGTTAACTTAAAACGCCGTTATTATTGCTTATGTAGGTATGTACACAGATATTGCAAATAAATCTTAAAAATAACCCTGTATAAATTATGCTTATGGTTGTAGTTTTAAAACTATTTTACTATATTATATTATATGTGAGTATTTTGTTAATAAGGTAGGTATTGGAAAAGCAGAGTTGAGGTTATATGAAAAGGTAACAGACGTACCTCAGAATGGCACACGTTGAAGAGACTACAAGAAAAACTGTATATTGTACAAAAAACTAATTTCATATAACTGTACTTGATATGATTATGTACAACTATTTTTATCTGCATCGTGCTACTGTATAATCTGTGGTAAAAACGATTCTCTCATCGAATCTGCACACTGCGGCAACACTGAAATAGGTGTCGCCACATAAAATTATTCAAAACAGTATAAATAGAAAGAGGTCTCAATCGACTCGGTTTCAAAGATCAACAATATCCAAGTAGAGAAAAAATATTTACACGGTGCCGCGTACGGAGGCGTACGTCATGATTGGTTCAGCACCTCGTGGTTTTGTACTGTGTGTACCGTGGAGACGCAATGTCACTGAGCGTTCATCGCGATCACTGTTAGCGCAACCTGGTGATGACGCGCGTAGGTCAACATGGCGGCGGCTCGGCTTCCTCCTGCTTGGGCGGCGAGGGGTGCGGGGAGGGTCGGTCGTCGCCGAGCGCCTGCTCGCGCCGCGCCACGTCCGCCTCTCGCAGGTCGAGGCGCGCTTCCCGCTGCGCCAGCTCCGCCTCGCGCTCGTCGAGCATCCGCGCGCGCTCGGCGAGCCGCGCCTCGGCGTCGAGCAGGCGCGCGGCGAGCTCGGAGTCGCTGTGCGGCGGCGGCGACGTGGACGACGTGACGTCGTCGACGGGCGGCGTGAGCGGCTTGAGCGCCACATTGGGCTGGTAGTCGCGCTCGAAGGATGTGCAGTCGGCCACGCGCACCACGCGCTCGGGGTGCTGCAGCGCCGGCTCGCGCTTGTCCCAGGGCCGGAAGGCGGACAGCGCGCGGTAGTGCAGCGCGTACGGATCCAGGAGCAGCGCATATGTCGTGTAGTCCTCGCTGCGCACTTTCTTCGGAGGCGACTCTGGAGGCTCTGGCTTGCACACCACTGTCTCCACAACCTGGAATTGAGAGAGAGACTCATAAATACATGTGTCCAATTTTCTACACGTATCTTCCTAACTTATGGCATTAGGACCTTCATAACTGAGGATGTCTTTACACAGCGTTTGTGAATCTCAACTGTAGACTGAGGTTTAGCCTGATTTCGCCTTCAGTCAGATCTTCCTTAACTCAAACTTTAACCTTTATCAGATATACATCTAAAGAGAGCGAACACAAACGCTCAAGGCAACGCCTCGCATAATTTCCAAGACTATTCAATAGCTGTTTGGCGCAAATCATAAATAGAATTCGTCGCGACTCTCCGTGGAAGTGTTCTTGTGTCTGCGACAGTTCAGAGCGTAAACATGAATGTCAAAGGTTCACTTCATGACGTCAATAGCTTATCTGAATAACCCAGGCAAGGAGCTATGAGGACTGCTATCATAACAAATTCGAGACATCAATCTCGCAAAGACGTCTCTAATTAATGTTTTTAAATGCCCTTAAGTTGGAAATTTATTGGAGATGTTAATTCTTAGTTTATAGGTTCTCGTGTCTGGTATATGAGCATGTTTATAAACACTGTCCATTCCCAATTTCTAGGTAATTTTAAGGAACAATTGAAAAAAAGGAACAATGCGGACGTATTTGAGTCTAGGATTTTGAAAGACCTGCTCCCCTAAACAAGTAGCATGGGATTGACATAAGCTTACGCTAAGAATTGTCATATCCCCATACGTTTAACAATCTATTGTATTCCTTAATCTATTCTGCAATGCCACTTGTCTAGGGGTGCAGATACACAACGCAATATTGAATAGTGCTCAATATCTGTTGGCAGGGGAGCTTAAAACCCATGTAATCTCATGGGCCCTACAGCAAAGCACGTCATCTTGTTCGAATGAGCACTGCTAACCACATCGCTATCAGCAAAACACATTCGTCTTACATAACGCAGGTGCGAGGTACGGAGCGCAGGGGGCCGGGGCGGGGTGAGGGGGGCAGACGGCGCGCGTCATCGCCGCCCTCGCCCCCCCGGCTGGGGGTGAGGTGCGGATGTAGGTCGTGGCCAGGCCGCAGACGACCCCCAGACGCCAACCTCGCCCAGCCCTGACGCACCAAACACTCACACCCCACCAACAAATGCGTAAATGTTAGCCTGTTAAACGCTTTGCCTTTGAAGACAATTCCAAAAAAATTCAACAACTACATTACATACCCGTTCCTACTTTCATTTCTTTATAATCGTCCACTAATGCTTCCTACATTTCGTAATCAAAGCGATGAGCCGCCAAACCTATACTATACCTGTGTTCGTTGATAGTTCGTTATCGAATTCCATGTACGAATAACAACACGAAAAATGTGGGAGAAATAACATGCCGATACGTTATCAACATACTCATCATTCAATCTACAACTTAGTATTGTTTATTTGGCGGACCGGTCAATTTTAGACCTTATAGCGAACAGATAAACAGCACATTACTATGTAACGGCTGCGTCAAAATGGCGTCGGGCGCGTTCAAAACACTGGCTCCAAAACAATGTACGTAATGAGAGAACGGCGGGGTTTCCGTCGAGACTCATCTGCGGAACGTGTGCTAAGATAGCTGGTGTAAGTGGAGCTCCCCCGGCGCCCCCGAACTGCCACGTCACTCACTCTGAAGGGGCAGAGGAAGGTGGGTCAATGGGCTTTCTAGGCTCACAGTAAGTTGGGCGCGTGGGCGCGGTCCAACTAACATATTTCGGCCTACTTGCAATTTAGCAACTGTTTTTCTGTCGGCACGTGCCTACATACGGCCTACGTTGCGTGCTATTAATACATTTTTCCTCTAACAACCCCCGATGCCTCACGTTTTATTATATCGTCAAAATAACTGCCTTCGAACTTACTTATTGACAGTAAACGCCTTAGACGTAGCGAAAAACTCCGTGAACTCGTCAAGTAGAAGGTCACAGTAACTTTGGCATCATAATGGCAAAAATATAGATTACATAATGTATTATGTATTGCCATGCAAATGCCTGTCATGCTAGAACGTAGCCATCTACAATACCTATCAATTGAAAGCTTATTTTAATATATCTATACGAATAAGAAAGGGATAAAGTTGCTTTGAATGTTCCTCGTGGAGAGATTTGAAAAGAATTTTACTGCAAGGGTTTGATTTACGCGTTGAAAGTAGTACGTTGAATACTGTATATAGATACAAAGAAAAATAAACATTTAACTGCCAGCCAGTAGCTGAAACGGGCAGTACGAATTCCCGAAACCCGATAACTCATTTGCCTCCCCGTTCTGTTATGTACATTACCTATGTTTTAAGGGAGAGTAGCTGGTACATTACTCATACGCTTTTCTATGTATTTCAGTTCAGTGTTTAAAGCTTATATGTGAGAATGGGCAATGAACTAATGAAATCAGCCTACAGTTCAGGGTTGTACAGAATAGACACGTTTTGTTGACAATCCCGCTAGATTTAAATTATTTTAAATCATTCGCGTCGTTGAATAACAGATTTCGGGGTCGATAGTACTTTTTAAATTTCAAATATTCACTTTTTTTTCAGTGTTTTAATCTTCAAAAAACGTGGACCCGTAAGCCCGTAATATCAGATGGGCGACAGTAAAAATCGAGTAAAAAGAACGAGGATTTCAAAACATAAAATAAAGTGATTATGATGTTAAACATAAAAATATTGATCAGTAAGAACACGTGCACTAGCTGATGTACTAATTACTGCGTCTAATCACAATGTAAACAAATATTAAGTAGGTATTGATTAACTTTATGTAGGAGGTTAGAATCAACAACGCACACTAACCGATAAAAGGTAAAAATAACAGTCTGACATATCATGTTTTGTTTACCACATACTTCTAAACAATCTGGAAAAGAAAAACAGGAGTATGGAAAGTTTTAGTTTTCAATAACTCGGTATTGATATTTAAATGTCAAATACACATTACATAGTCGTGTAATGTGTTTCTGACATTTGTTATTGTTGTTAAGTGTTAATGGGCTTTTCCATGAAAACTGCCTTTTTCACAAACAGTTCGGAGAATGGTTACAAGTCCAGTTGACGCCAATTGGGTTCCTTATTCCTCTTACATAGGTCTTAAATAACTGGCAAATCTTAGTGTACAAATACACCCAGGTTTAAGACAGTCCAGTTTAGGGGCAATCAGGCAAAGTTGTGTGAATTTTAATAAAGAGTTTCAAACATTCGACGTTAATGATTACCTAGATGACAAGAAGACATCCAAAAATATCATAAATATTAATTGACAAGAACGTAAGTATCAAATAAATTACTACATCACCTTATCATTTAATCTGGATTAATATTGGAGTATGTAGGTAGTGTTTCCTCAAAAAAGCATATTAAATAGATAAAATAACGTTTTCAATAACAGACAAATTGAGTAGGTAGTAGGTACATTATTATGCCTACCTTTGATGCCTACTTAGAATTTATATCTTATCTGCTCTAGTTTACACGTGGCACAGGTTTCCTCTAGTTGTTTATGAATTCTAGCGTATTTATAAAGAGGGGGTTAGACACCCGACGATCTATTTTTGCAGTCAAAGTACGCGTGTAAAACTTGAGACCGTCGGGCTTTAAGTACGCGTACTTCACGGGTCGTCTGTCGCCTTCTTTATGTTAGAACTTTGTTTTTCAATAACATGCGCAATTTCGTTTATTATCTTTTGATAAACAGCCAGTAACCTTGCTTTGTTTCCAATTTCCATCGTAAATAAATCAATAATCTTACTGCTTGTATCTAGGGTTCTCAGCGACCTCCTATTTGGGTAATAATCTAATCTTTTTGAATTGTTTATTACTACTGGATCAAATCAAGCACATTGTTTTTTTTCTGAGTAAGCACGTGGAATAATAAAATAAGTATTACAGGTCGAGTGGACAATAACTGAATGTCTCTAAATGCCGAAACAAACTCGGGGATCAACGTCTCTTTTCATATCCAAAAAACCACTCTGTTACACTCACAGCTGAACCACTTGACCGAAACTGAGAAAGCTTTAAATCGAAAGGTTAAGCATTCGTAATATGTTGCGGAATGTTTATAATAGTTACCGTGACCTCGGAACATAAAGGGCAATCGAAGGAACATGAGTGGGTTTTAGTCAGTAAGAGTCTGACACGCCCTCCCGTCGCACCCAGGACGGGAGCAGTCATTGGATGATTTCCCACTCACCAAAAAAAAAGAAAAAAAAAGCATTCGTAATATCCGGATATTATTTTCATATTCAGCATGTATTGCTTAATACCAAAAACGGTTACTCACAAAGAAAACTAGCATCATCTATTTGACTAACCGATCGACTCTTTGACAATTAAGTGCCTGTAAATGGTCTAAGTAAAAACTCTGAAAAAAAAATTCTCATGGCAACCCTAGCCCACGTTAGCCGTCAATGGACGGACAATTGTTTAGACAAGACGCAAGGCGACTCGCAAGACATCGCGCGCTGAAACTGAATGTATGAATCAACTTCATGGAAAACGGAGGAAAGTATTTGAAACTCGCGTGTTATTTCATTGTGTAATCAGATCAGATTGTTTTCTTGTCCAGTTGAGAATAGCTGGGTATTATGCCCGAGAATTCGTAAGCGTGAATGTCGGTTAGCAGATTAAAAGTTAGTCTATGTCTGGATTTAGGCTTTCTTTTTCAAATCACAGTTGGCTTACTGGTTTAGCCCAGTTAGAGTAACACAGTTACTTTAGCATAATTATACATAATCCTTCTTTCAGCGGGCTTTTTACATGGCACACGGCGTAGAGACGCAAAAACAAGCGTTTTTTGAAATAGGGGACGAAGGTTGAAAATGGGCAGGCCTAGCAGCAGGAAATAGCTAGTAAATAATATTAGTAAATAAGTAAGTATAAACGAAATCGAAGTCTTACCAAATATTAATAAAACACATCTTCACAAAAACATGAATGTATCATTACTATCCATGAAAGCTTACATAATTTTGCTGTAATTACGCGCTGGCGTGTTTACTCAGCGATCTTGAATGAGCTTGCTTACATTATATTGTCATATACTGGGCTATTAAACATGTACAAATATTATTTAAGATAATGCTGGCGGTGTACATTAGCTGTTATTTATAGTGCTTACTGCTTAGTGTATTTTTTGTGTTAAATAAAGTTCTAAACAAGTCTAACCTTGTGAAGAATTTTTGGCGTTTATTTATGCGTTATGCACGCTGTGGGGGAATTCAGATAAGGCCAATGTCACGTCTATAGAATAGAATGATGAGTATACCTTGTATCTAGTATTTGCAAAAGAGAAGAAACGGACTGCACTAATTAGAGGAAGCTTTGTACCCATTTTTGAACATATTGGGCGAATGAAGGATGAGAATTGTCACAGTCAAAGTTTGTATGGAGAAGAAGTGCAGAGAAGCGCTTAAAAAATATTCTGCTTGTTGCAAAGAGGTCGCTACTCGCAGAAACACAAATATGCTAATGTCGCATGATTAATGGTTTCTTATATCGTAATGTGTTTATCTAGACGATTTATCACTCGGTACCTACCTATCATTCCGCTATCTGCGACCTTCACCTGTCATTGGTTCTGGCAAATATTATGGAAATGTCTGTTGATAAAGGCACGTTTTCATCTTCATTATTAGAGGCAAGCCCTGTCTTATCAACGTGGGGGTCGGCAGGTGTGCTACATGCAGTAATATACTGTTTTCTGTGTCAACCAGTATTTTAGAAAATGTTTTCCGTATATATCCTCTTTTATACCATCAGCCGGTTGCCACTTGCCAGCCAGGCAAATTCAAGTAGCAATATCGTTTTAGCGACAATCCACGTCAAAGTTTACTAATAACATGAACAAATTACAACCAATCTTTCTAAACTTACGTAATTAATGAATTGCTAAACGTGTTGCTAACCGCAAAAATTGAGAAAAGTTGGCTAATTCGGATGTTTAAGAAAGGTTCTTATGAAGAGAAAAATTAGAAAAGTCGACCGTCGAATTTGAGAAGACCTCAGTAGGCTGAACAAGCTCTGTAGACTTTTATTTGCTAGTAGTAGTTGATAAAGTTTGTTATTTTAATTTTGAACCAGTTTTCCGCAAAAAATACTGTGATAAGTCCACTTTATTTCAGAAATTCTAACCTTAGCCTGGGAACATTCCTGAAAATAAACTACTTTCAGGTTCCGTGGAAAGATCAAGCATTGAAGTCAGTGGGGGTAGTTCGAAGTCTAAACCTAAGGGACTTCGAACCTGACTTCTTCTGACTTCGAAGTCAGAGGCCTCGAAGTCCACCAGTGGACGACCTAGAACCTGTCAGGGAGGGTCATGATCCCATGACCTATGGTCACAAATACTAATCAACTAAAATACGACAGCAACTAACGGCTTGGGCACGCCGTTATAGCGGCGGTAAGACCCCTCTTTGAGGAGTGGCTGGAGAGGCGCCACGGCGCTCTCACGTTTCGCCTGACACAGGTCCTCACCGGACATGGTCAGTTCGGGAGGTTCCTGTGTCGGATTCAGGCGGAAGCGACGCCTGGGTGTCACCACTGCAGCAACGGTCGCCTGGAGGACACGGTCGAGCACACGGTGGAGGTGTGCCGCGCATGGGCGAAGCATCGACGTGTCCTCGTAGAGGCGATCGGCGGCGGTGACCTCTCGCGCCCAGCGCTGGTTCAGGCCATGCTGCGGGGCGAGACGGAATGGGATGCCGTCGCCTCCTTCTGCGAAGCAGTTATGCTAGTGAAGGAAGCGGCGGCGCGCGAGAGGCAACGACGAGCCTCTCGCCCCGGACAAAGACCCAGGCGAAGACGTCGAGAGTCGCAAGACGACTACCGGCCACCGTAGGCGCGGTTCTGCGGATGGCGAGCGATGGGTAGCTCGCTGCCCGGCTAGGACCAGGACCGCGTCGACGGCGCGTTAGTGTTCCACGCGCGCCTCAAAGAGAAGGAGTCAGCACAGGAAGGGGCCTAACAGGGCCAACGCCTGCCGGGGTTGCGGAATGTGTATAGTAGTCACCGTGACCCTGGAACATAAAGGGCAATCGAAGGAACATGAGTGGGTTTTAGTCAGTAAGAGTCTGACACGCCCTCCCGTCGCACCCAGGACGGGAGCAGTCATTGGATGATTTCCCACTCACCAAAAAAAAAAAAAGTTTGCCAATAAAAAGATTAAGTCCCAATAATTAATGATTTATCAAGTAGTAATCAGATCGAAACGTGTCTGAATGGACCAATTAATAAGTAAATACGAATGAGGTTTTATTGATAAATCTACAATTCTGTGAAACTTAATTATCGAATTTTAGTATATTAATCTCTTTGTTACGGTGTTGGACTTTGTCCGGGAATACTTGAATTATGTAAGTACGTTTTAGATAAGATAGCGGTGTTTTTATAATAGGAATTTAATTGATATTATACATATAATTACACTGGGTTTTGCTTTTTTAAGAAGTTGTCCATCTCCTACGGTTTTTTTAATAGATAGATAGATCTTGGTTTAGACTCTGTACAAGCCAGTAGTAAAGCTCTCACTCGGCTTTTTCACCTTTAGCAATCATCTTCATATTGCAGTCAATTTACACAAATCTAAACCCAATTCCTTATGTGAAAATGTAATTTTACAGTTGATTGAAAACTAACTGGTTTACAGTACTTCAATAAAGCGTTTATTTAGAGAAACTACTAGATCATGTTTATACATTACACCCAATTACACCCGTGTTTCTGGTACCTATATTTTTCTCCAATTTGTTTCGCTTGTTTTACGACTAGTCAGTAATCTATACATAGCAAGCCTCTGTTGACATGGCGTCTCAGCAAAATTTCTGGCTGAACATGTAAAAATATCTATTACGCAAGCCGCCGACGCATCGCACCCAGGGGTGGAGGGGCCAGACGCCACCTTGGAACACCCCTCGACCGACCAAGGTCAACCAGCAGTCTACCAAACACTCGCTAACACAAATCCACCCATACACCCCACTCTCAAGATTCAATTTCGAATGCTAACTGTTTACCAAACCGATCCATTCAATTTTGAGATCTGTTTGTTTACACGAAGGTTGAATTTATTTCACATTTAGACGGGGCGTGAATGTAGAGGTTGTAGTACTAGTGTAGTCCGACGGGCAATCAATGAGTTTCAGCCTTGTTGTATGAATTATGTATAGGAACGGGCGCGCTTACGTGACATTTTAGTTGAAAACAAGCTCTGCGCAATGTTGACGGAAACCGGGATATCGTGTCCTTTACGATGGTGGTAAGACCTTACATTGAGGTATAAGTCAACAGTGGCTCCCTAAAAGCTTTATTTCCTTAGTAAAATTAGAAGTAGGCACGTAAAAATAAAGTTGACCGTAATTGTCTGTGGAGGTCTGTTGTGGTTTTATTTCGTTGCGTATTGGCGTTCATGACTAGGCATCGCATCGCAATAATAATTGTATGAATAGTATGTATTCAACTAATTTCAATTCGCCACACACAGCCTACACAATTAGTGCTAAATTCGTGCAGTTTACGCACAAAACACGTGCAAATTCTTAGTTTCGTACAACATAGTATTCATGTTATTCGAACTCATTATATCAGGGCAAAATCAAGGTTTACGATAAAAAAAAAACTAGATTCATAACATGGCGTTCCAATTTTAAATAATTCATCAGTGCATTACCGTCACGAATCGCGCGGGTAAAAAGCTAAGATGGCGATTGCATTTTACACTGTGAATTTTAGTTAATCTGTGGGAAACTGGTTTACGGTTATGGTCACCCTTCGTTTGCTATCTGCATCAGTGGATGGTGTTAGCGACCGTAGACAATGAGGGCTATCGTTTTTTGTTTCACCAGATGGCGCTACTGTAGCGTGAGGTCCTAAACTACGGCTGTCAAAGTTCGTATTACGAGCGCCAAAACTTATATCTACATTAGATGATTATATTAGATCATATCTAATACAATATATGATAGCCTATTTATCGAGGAAGGCTATAGGCTATATTTTACCGCGGGAAAAGTACAGGTTCCTACGGGAATCAAGATCAAGCGAGCGTAGTCGCGCAGCGGGCAGCTCGTACCTAATTCTGTATGGGATGTATTATAACTCACAGTAAATCTATTCAGGATGTATTGGTCCAGGATAGATAGTTTAAGGTAATTATGGTCATTAGATATTCCATGCAGGGAAGCAACTTCAAAAACAGCATTTATACCGAAGCGTATTTTCTCTAAAGAACAATAGTTTATTACACTGTTCCTGACATGAGCATACCATTGTATAGTGCTGCAAGTATTATCAGGACATGGATCAAAACACATATTATTTCTTTTTGGTTTGGTGACATTATATTTTTATATCTCAAATGTAAGATTTTCAGCTTTTTTAGGAGACAAGTTCATTTTCTTTTTTTTTTCATGCCATATCTGTTTGTTTTCTGTGGGTGTTTTCTTAGTACGCCATTCAGAATGCTCTTTAAACCGCAAAATTGCATAACATACACAAGCTATGTGCTTACACACTGCTTTTGGTCCCATACCAGTGGCACACTCACACATGGATTGAACAATTTTTCCATCTGATTCAAAGGCAATGCTCATAAAATACCTATTTATGATAATGCTTTCGTGTTTTCAGAGTGGACTTGTCCCCTATAAAAATACAAATTATTTTGTGTACAAGCCACTAGAGCCACCAAAAATAAAAAAAACAAATCAATTTATTTTATTTTATTTATTATTTATTTATAAAAACTTATTCTAGTTACAATAGGGAGAATCCTTTTAAGCAAGTAATTTGCTTGTATTAGGTTAAAATATTCATTTATCATCATATTATAGCCTTTTCTATGAACTGCAGCACACTCCGTCATACCCACATTGTCTTTATAAACCTCTAAACAGTAAGGAGAAATATTTACTATATCTAAGTCAGGTGATATAGTAAATATTTCACTTTTCGATTTTACACTGATGTATGAACTGTCCGTAGGCCACTCAACAGTATACACCAATTCGTTATTTTTTATTTCATTTGTTAGGTTTTCAACAAAATTATTATTTCTATCATAGTCTTGAAACCTGTAAAAAGAAAAAAACAGCTTTAATCTGGATAAATAAGCCAACTTTAGACAAGAAATTGTTTGTAAATATAAAAAAAAACTAACCTCTGAATTAGCTGTTCTTTCAGACCGTTTAATTTTGCACCTCTTTCTCTTTTATAACTCCACTTTTAAAGCACTGACATTCATAGATCCGTAATCTGTATTTGCCATAATTAATCTAAAGTATTGTTAAATACTTGCAATATTAATTTAATTAGAAATATAAACCCGCGCGCGTAACCAACAAGTAAACAAACAGTGACATTTGACGTTTCGAGGACCTCACGCTACACAAGCGCCTCTAGCGGCGATTTCATACGCGATAGCCCTCATTGCCGTGAGAGCTCATAATAACTCGATCAGGCCAGTATTTCACTTAAAGCGAAGAATGTAGGAGGTCGAGATAAATAAATGATACTTAGCACTACTTAGCTTAACCATGTTCTTTGTTCATCAAACTTCGAAGGTAAGGCAGAGATGGACAATAGCTAAGTTTAGTTTTATTTTCATATTTTTTATAACGGCCAAATTAAATACGGTACAAACTCAAACGCATCCAAAAGCCAAAATTAACGAGCTAATTTTAATTACAATTTAAAAGTTTCTTCTTCCAATTTATTTCATTACAGCCCCAAACCAATTCAATTATGTAAGTAGCACATACAGAGAGAGAGTCCTACCACTCAATCCCAAAAATTGAATTATACGATTTCTTTTGTCTTATTGGCAATAAAAAGTATCTGCAAATTCGATGAAGCACTCAATTATTGCTCTTATTACTTTTTCTTGTAGGTTTATTTATAAATACAGTTCATATTATAAAGTTTGAGGAAAATAATAACGTAGTAGGTATTGATAATCTCAATTACGGTAATTGTGTAAATATAAACATGCTAATGTCGCATTTTTGTTATTTATTACCGTGAACTAGTGTTAAACGTATCGTCGCGATAAATTCGTAACTGCACTGCAATGACACTACAACTGCACTTCGGCTCCACTGCAATTCAACCTCTTCACATGAATGGCGACAGTGGATAAATGGCCGCAGTAAATATCACCACAGCTTTATTTGTACGAGAAACTACGCACAAGTTGTTTTTTTTTTTAACAAAAGCTGAATAATGGGCATTGTCCCTTACGCTTGATGGCTTTTTTCTTACGAACGCAGCCGGTAGGATAGGAACTATTTAGTATGTCAAAATCGTCTAGATAAACGCGAATTGGAGCTGAATCGGTAAGTGTAGTCCCTAAAAATTTGAGGAGCAAAACATAAAAGAATTAATCAATAGTGTTTCCTGGTGATGATGGTATCAACACCAGATTCCTAATAGACACTGCCTCCTTTCCTTCAATGTAGTGTCACCCTAATCGCAGTGCAAATGTGAAACGATTAAAAACTAATGCTTGACGCAAATGTCAAGACTTTCACATGGTCATAATGCACATTTTTTTTAAATGCCATGCTGAGACCTGATAGCGATCAATCTAATGGATTACAGGTTATAAATGATCGCGGCGGTTGCGCACGATTTTTTCAACGCGATTCGCTAAAGGTAGTTCGAATTTTAAGTTCTTCTAAATCACAAGGACTAGTATCTGTTTTTTTAGAGCCAATAACAACACAACAGATGAATACCCGAAAGAAGAGAAAAAATCCGCTACTTATTCAGCTTTTACACTGCTCGCCATGCATTTTGACTGTCAAAGTTCTAAAAATGACCACCGAGACCAACGGCTTTACGTGCTTTCCGAGGCACGAGATGTCAGTGATGTCCAAGATAAACTTTAGAAGCGCAAAACTACTGACCGAATTTTGCTATAACACTACCAAAAAAAATTAACATACATAATGATATGTGACGCAGAACCGAGAAGATTAATAGCTTAGATTACCTCATAGGTAGATAAAGATTAAAGACATAAATGATTCTCTTTCTGATACAATAAGTATTTCCAGTCCGTCGATGCAAAAGGCATAAAAATAGAATTATATACATCCTGCAAAGAATAATGACGCAGATATTTTTATTCGTTTATTAACCTCCGCACGCGAGTACGCACGTTTAATGGCCATACAGAGAATGTATATTATGTAAAATAGTTGTGAGCTGTTTTATTTTGCAAGTGCATGCTTAGTTTTAGCCTGCCTGTCCACAGGAGCGGAGCGAGGCAGCGGAGCGGTGAGCAAGATAAAATCCACCCACCGCTGCTTCTATGGACTGGGAGTATGTCAGAATTTTCGCGGATATTTTTGAATTGTCAGAAGTTAGAAAGTACTATTTACTCGTTTCAAAACAGTAGTTTTTCATGAAGAAGAATGTGCAAGAAACTCCATAAACACTACGCTAAAAAAATAAAGTTTTACAAAATCCTGCTTGATCATTAGCGTCGCGTTGCTTCTACTAATCCCATTATCCCAAAAACAATAAAGGTAAAAAATGATAAAAGGAACAATCATTCCAAGAAATAAAAATTAAAAATTATGCTTCGTGGAAAGCCACGGTAGTTAAAAGATGACCAATCTCAAAGACCCGTGGATCAGCAACATTTAGCTCAACCATTTATGTAGTTATTGAGTTACTGTTCTGCTAAATGGGTCATAAAGTGATGTAATATTGACTGAAGCACTTGCTAAGGACGCTTATTCATGTCGGTCTAACACTTCTGTAGCGACTGTACCTAAATTAAAAGTCAAGTGCCAACGCCCTAATCAGGCTAAAACGCTCCGTCACACACTCGCAATGAATCCATACAAATTGCGACGCACCATCATTGCCAAGTGTACGTGTACATCTGCCGCTCAGTGCTGCCAACATTAAGACAGGGCCGAGGGCCCAATCGTTCCCAGGAACCGATTACCAACTCTCGCGACCGGGGGCATCATCACGACACTTCTGAGAAAGGTAGCAAACAAATCATTGAGGAAACAACGTTATTAAGGTTTCACTTACACGTGTAATTGAACTTTTTACACGACTCTGATGTGTTAGGAACCGTAAAATCGTAAATGTCAACGCAATTTGTTTCGGTAAATGTCAGTGCGTTGCCCTGTTTACCGAGGGTTTCAGTTTCAGATGGTACACATTAATTTTCTACTCGTCCTTTATTTAAGGGAAGGCTTTGAATAAGATTGGGCTTTGAAGAAAAAAAATCTTGATTACGCTACCAGAAAAAACAATTACGACGATTGGTAAAATCATCGACTAATTCAATCGATGTGAAGAACAATAAGGCAGAGATAAATAGCGGTTCGATCGCTTAGCAAGTGGTTAGGCTAAGCAATATTGTTGTCACCGTCGCCCAACCGACAAACTACATTGGCAAGATAGAGATAGACAATAGCTAAGCCATAGTACGTGCAAAGTTATGTCAATTTATCACGGCCTAAAAATCGAATGACTTAGAAAGTAGTTCATAGCTAACACTAGATGTATTTTCCAATACCACGTTAATTGCCATTTTTGGCGCCTTGCTACATATTATTCACGACCGGAAGATGACAATCATCGGTCACTTGAAGCCGTTTATTTATATCACAGAAGCGAGTGAGTCAGCCAATAAACAATTAGCAACATTGGCTAGCGCCACGCTGATTGGCGGGCGAACCAAAACAAACATGAAAGCTGAGCATTCCACGTGTCAGTTTGATTATCACGGTAAACAGACACTCGCGCGTAAAAATTTTGTAGTACAGTACCGTATTTTGCATACGACTCCGTAGAATGTTAATCGTCTTGTTTTGATGATCAAGTTCAGGCTGTCATGCATTACGAGGCGCCGCCATTTTAACGGATGTGTTCCTAATTTGAAAAGGACGTGTAAATGACAGTATGACTGACGTTTGACACTGCAACCTTATCCATGGTTAGTGTTATGGAGGTGAGTGTTTGTTTGTTACAGTTTACACCTTAGCCACTAAACTGTTTGTTATGAATTCTTAAGAAAGAGATAGATCGTACCTTGGAGAAGGACTGAGTTTGCGCATTTTTTTTAAATTTCGTCTGCCTCCGGTAAAATTGTCATTCACGCAGATGCAATCGCGGGCAAACGGTAGTGATAACAAAATTAAGGCTGGGCAACTATGTGATGTTCAATTCTTTTGTATACAAAGCGCTCCATCTTATGATTTTAATTAGTAAAAGCACAGATTAATAAATAGTTACTACGTAACAGATACTTCACTCCAATACAAAAACTAAAATACCTACGCTATAATAGCCTACAAAATCATAATAATAATACCAACTGTTTGCAGCGAGGAGAAATGTACCATAAGTACGCACAAAGAGAGTTGAGATTCTTTTGCCCGCCGCGCGACTAACATGTGTGCGTGCCATCCAGTAAATGTGCTAGGGTTACACGTATGATGATAATGGTAATAAAACGAATGTTTTACAAAAACAGTATTTTTTTTTATTTGTTGATCAAATATTTTTTAGTTTAGTAAAATGACTGATGCATATTTTTCGTTTCTTGGATTCCCGATTATTATATTTTAGTGTCGAAAATATCCAAAACCGCGTGAATAATTTTACTAAATAATCAAAAGGGAAACAGGAGAATTGGGAAACAGGGGAATTGCACAATAATCACGCAATAATTACGTGGTTTCGGCATTTTGATAGTCAGCGCTGTACCCGTGACGCGCGAGCACTCAGCCGGGCGCGCGACAGCCCGGTGTTCGTTGTATCGTCGACGATACGCGAAGCGGTAGGCATAAAACGCGTGGCCTTGAGCGAGTGACGGACGCCTGGTAAAAGATCCATTGTATGACGGTGAAGAAACATACAAACAAACACATTGTCAGCAGTAGTTTCATTGTAATGAGCTCATGAATGAAATATACAATCTGTGCGCATAATAAGATCGTAACGAAGTAATGTTTGTTAATGCATCACGCATACTGCCGCATAAATTCTTACAAATGCAAGAATATTTCCCTATTGATCTAGTCAGTGAACATATAGGCTGTCAAGCTATTTGTTTTGGGGGATTAGCAATGTTGTAAAATTCTATACTACGTTATACTTCTTCTAAAGAAAGCGAAACCGAGGCTATATTAAATATACATACATTACTAAGGAAGTTTAGCCAGTTCTTTGTCTCTAGCTATCGTAATTTGACAGGTGTACGACGAAAATAAGGGACTACGCACATATATTCAGCTCTATTCAGCTTATGTCCATAGAAAACAACGATTTTGTATATATGTATAGTAGACTCGTACGCGTACGTTCAGCTTTCCGCGTCTGTTCAGCTTTTGTATAAAGTTGTTTTCATTGGACATAATAGAGCTGAATTTTGCGTAGGCGTTAATATTTCGTGTGACAACAAGGTATACTAAGAACAGCTTCTTAATTAAATTGTAAATTATTATTATTCATGTAGTTGTTTATGAAAATGAACGCACCGCGTATAGTTCAATGGAACCACGACAGTTGTCAAACGACTGAATTCGTGGGATTCGCTATTAGTAATGATCTTGTGAGTGGCAAAAATGGCGGCATTAGCCATATACGCGCGAATTTTCCCACGAAAACTATGTAAATATTAAATAATGTACGTTGCTTGTAGTTTTGAACTTGTAACATTTATATTAGTCATCACTGGTTGGTTCAGATGCTGCGTATTTTAAAATTAAAAGGTAAAGGCTTAAGACAAAGGGTCTTAAAAAGAAACAGGTTTTTAATGGTAAATAACGCGCAGACAAAACTACAGAAACTAGAAAAATAAAATTTGTTTCTTTTTAAATGATATAGACCGTAATATGATTTTTGGAAATTCAACCCATAGCGAGGTATAAAATAAGAGAAAACATAAAAAATGGCTTATCCACATATAACACCAAAAATCACTCCACTTCAACCCCAAGACATTGCGTAACCAAGCGACAGCCGGCTGTCGCGCTGCTATTGTCTTCCTATTGCGTCTCGAATTACGCGTGTTCGAAGGACTAAAATATAATTTATGTACGGTAGTTTTATGAACAATCGCTTTTGGTTGGTTTAGTAGCATAAAGTTCTGCTAAAAGGAGTTTCTAGATCATTCCGAATTCGTTACAAACTCTTTATAATACTATTACTAACTAAGTACAATAATTTACCCGTAGTAAGCCTTACAATTTTCATAATGGTCAGTTATTTTCCGCGAAAAAGTAATTCCAATTATCTACCATGTCGTACGGATCGCGTATTCGCGTGTTATAATACACGTGAACTTGAAATTCAAGGTCAAAGGTCAAAGTTTATGTTTACATGTAAAATTAATTCTATTACAAAATGACCAATCATGATTCACATAACAACGTTTATGTACATACATTAAATAATATAGATAGTGTACATACTACGCGGAGGGAATATAAAAGTTGCCAAGTGCGAGTCGGTAGCGCAAAGGGTTCTGTTTGAGGAAATAGCGTCAAAAAATGCGTGTCATGTATTGGTCAATGTTAATGAATTAAACGGGCTTTTAAACCTTTTTTGGGGAGTGGGAAATCATTAAATGACTGCTCCCGTCCTGGGTGCGGCGGGAGGGCGTGTCAGACTTTTACTGACTAAAACCCACTCATGTTCCTTCGGTTGCCCTTTATGTTCCAGGGTCACGGTAACTATTATAAACATTCCGGAACCAGGCTTTTAAGCCTTCGAACACATGTGATTCGAGTCTAGAGTACTAGAAAAGCAGCGCGAAAGCCGGCTGTCGCTCTTTGGGCGTTGAAAGGTTTATTTGTTTAATTTTCAATAACAATTTGTAGTTTAGCGACCAAAACACACTCGGTGAAAATTTCAAGCGTCTTTCAAATGCAGTATAATAGATATAGTTCAATCCTTGGTGAATTGATTCCTATGTGAATTGAGAAGACTGTGATATTGGGTGATATCCCTTAGGTGAGAACAGACTTATACCAAACCATAGTCATCGTAGTAATGGAGTTCTCGTTGGCTATTGAACCCAACAAATGAGAGTTTATTGTACACGAGAGATAATTAATACTTAGAAAAAAACATGTTATTATTGAAGTAATTTGTTCTGCGAAGTAATGTGAGATTTTTATCGGATATTATTTATTTTCCCAGGATCTGTAGGTAAAGGAAAAAAGGGAGTGTTCCTAGAAACGCTTCTATATTGTTAGGTGAACGGCCGACGTTAGGCGTAACAACTCTATGTAGATTTTTATTGACTGTTTACTTTACTTCAAACTACCTACTTGGCGCAATAGATAGGTTATTTGCAGTCAAAAAGTGGCACATTAAAAGTTTGCCAATTGACCAACATGATACTGAGTATCGCGTTGACATTTGACGTTTATCTCTTTTTCACTCGCACTACTTCAATCATGTCATTCTATTTTGACGTGTAATGTATGTGTGCGTTAGTGTGCCGTTTTTGAAGATAGAATTTGGTTTGGGCAACCTATCTACACCTTTTTACTTATACAATATCATTGACTTGGCGTAATATTTTATGTATTGTCAGCACGAACTACCTATAATCTTTAATTTATAAGATTTTTAACTTTATATCTAAAGCGATAGGTTGAATTTTAATTAGGAGAATTTGACAGTTTCAGGTAACTTAGCAAACTTGGGGATCAATTATTTCGTTTTCTTATCTTAGTCTCGGTCAAAAAATTACGAAAACCTAACTACAAAGAAGAGATCTTTAAAGTACGACACATGAAAATTTTACGGACAGAAATTAAGGCTGAGGTACAGTTCCTTTTTGCCACATAGAAGTCGGATAAAAATACCACAAATTTATGACGAGTCTCCGACAGTGACTGTCGCTTACATAAAAAAAAAAACAAAAATATGGCCGCCTAGAAAGCTTATGTCACGGGCGGTTTAAATTTAAAATTCGAATCATTGAAAACCTTGACAAAAAAGAAGCAGAAAAATAAAATAACTTAAATGTTTGTGGGATGATGATTATCAACATGGAACTTTTTCCTGTTACCTTCGATGATCTCAGAACCCATGAACACACTTTGAAGAATTCGCGTTACCAATTAGTAAATATTTCGTTTCCCAACTTCCGTTGAAGAGTTGGTGATAAATTATCATTTTCTGGTCAGTCGCCAATATGTCAAATGTAGGGTTGCCTTGCCATCATCTATAAATATATCACCTATATTGGGCAATAACTGCAAAAACCGAACATCGGTGTAAAACAGGAGTTTTTTTAGACGACGTTTTAAGAATGATTGGTTGCTAACAATTAATATTAAACGGTGCTTTTTAAGACCCCTTCCGGACGACCCCAAGACACCTTCAAAGACATTTGTCTTATCAAGGGAATCCCACAAATAAATGCCCCCTCGACAAATGGCGTTTAAAGTGACTTTAAAAGGTTAGTTGTTTTAAAATTCAACATTATTTTGAATGGCAACCCTACTAACATGTGAAAGCGCTAGAAACGCCACCGCGTGTCAATATGGCTGCCCGGATGTTTTTCTCGCATTAACCGTAACCAGGGATTTCGGGAACAAAGAATATTTAAAAATGTCTCCGTTTTATCTTTTTCTTTTGATGTGTTACTGTTAGAACTTATTATTTACTAAGTAAGAGTCGGCTTGAAATCTTCAACTACATGTTCAAGCGGATTTTCATTTAATAATTGATTGGATTTTGCCTCAGAATTCGTCCTTTGCAAATGTCCGTTATCTGGAAAATCTAACTTATTAAAATGTCATGAAAATTGATTCAGTAGTTTAGCAATGAAAGCGCAACGACAACCTCGACAACTCAACATCAACCTCATTATTAACAATAAATTAAATAATAAAGAATGAATGATATAACATAGGTACTGCCGTAACATTACTCGTATTCGTACAGGGCAATTTAATTTTTTGAATAAATTATAAGTCAGTACTTAAAAACGCATTTACGGGTTAAGTGATTCTTGCAAAAATAATGTTGCTTGTGTTGCTTTGTGTTGTCTGAAATTTAAAAAAAATAAGCACGTCAGTATTCTAATAAACCTAGAGCTTTTTCAAGCATTATACAGGGTGGCCCAGAGAGAAATGCATCAGTTGCTGCAGAGTTGTTGGATTATTAGAGTACTTATACTCTGCTCTTAAGGTAACCCCATAAAAACATTCGACAAGAAATGGAATCCATTTCGAGGATAACTCTAACAAAAGTTTTCCAAGATTTTGATGCCAGATTGGAAGAATGCTGTAACCGTCAAGGTTATCACTTGGACGACGTAATTTTTAAAAAGTAAATTTAAAAATAAATTTCATTTAATTTTCTTCAAATTGCAATAAATAAAGTTCTATAAAATAATACAGTTTTTTTTTCCTTGAATGTTCAAAAGTGCATTTCTCTCTGGGCCACCCTGTACAATACATGTTACTTTAATTCTAGTATTTAATTATATTTCTTTTGACAGACTGACAGCTTTAGTGTAAAAAATATCATATAGCAAACTTGAATAGTATTCTTGAGCAGAATTATAGTCAATTCAGTGTTGAGTGAAGTTAACCCTTAACTTCACACCTAACATATACTAGTTTTCTATAATCTCCTGTTTGCAATCATAATATTTATAATCTCAATCTGACAGAAAATCCTCCAATTTACCCAAAATTTCTGACATTGATGGTCGCTGTTTTAGCGACTACGTCTTAAACGTATTTCTTTACAGAAATTGGTCTTTACTTATTCATGCTTAATATTTCAATCAAATCTTCCTTGGCGCCATCATAAATTTCTCTTACAAAGAATTTTTATTGAGTCAGATAATTTTTGTTACAAGCGTGTAATGTGTTATACGATAATATCATGCAAAAAGTAAAAAATAAATCTTATTTTATTTACGTGGAAAAGGCGCAACATTCAAACGGCCTTGAAATATATTATGTAATCTGTGAATTTCATGCGAAATTGCGAACAAGCCAATGAACAAGAAATATCTATGATTTTCTCCTTGGACACGTGTTATTTGTGACAAAATTCCACGGATAGTGTCCTCTACGTTGATACGTACGAAGGAACGCAAATAATGGAACAGGATTCAGAAATACACATTGTTGTCGAGATTTTTTATTTAGAAACCATCCCCTGATCCCCATTTTTACATAAATCTTCGGAAAATATACTCTGTGCCCAATAAAGCTCTAAATCAAATCAACATAAACGCTATCACTGAATTGTGATAGGATTTACATAAATAGGTACCTAGATTGGGATTGTAAAATCCTATAAGCAAAGTCGAGATTCGTTTCAGAATTCTACGAAAGCAAAAATAAATATAATATGTCAGGGATTTTATTACGTTGGTCGTATAATAAAAATCCTGTGATATAATTTTCCAAGGTACGTATTAATAATGCTTTTAGATTTATTTTTTATGTCATACGAAAACTCTGCTCGTGCCTTCTCTGAATGAGAAAAGGCCATAGCTCAGCAGTGGGGCAGTCACAGACTAAGTCCCGCTATGGAGTTGACAACCACAGAAATTGCGAGAGTGGTTGTCCCAGGAGGTAGGTAGGTTTCTGGTCATCCACCTGCTGCATAAACATGTTAATGCTTAAATTAGTATTTACGAACAACTGTATTATAATAAAGGAGACAATTTTTTTTGTTCGGGGATTAGGCCCACCACAAATTGTGGCATTTATTAATGAAATGCACGTTAGTTTATTCCTTATAATCTCTAGATTACAGTGGCAATATTAGCAAAACTCTAAGTAACCGGAATACTGGGCAATACGACAGTCAAAACATGACTCTCATAATGACCTAAAATCTCACAAGAGCGATTATTTAATGAGTGAATAGGTTTCCTAGGTATTTTATGTTAGAATAGTGCACTTTCAATAATAATATAGGTGTAAATGACATAAAAACCTGGCTTTGGTGTGATTTTTTTTCGATTATTCTTTTACTGTGGACGCCAATGCTTTTATAAGTAAAGTTGTTGCACATTTCGTTGAAATCGAGCTGTACAATTGTTACAACAGTTTTATATATTATGCACTGTATCTCCAGAAGCCATTTTTCTAACATCTATTGAATAAAAATACGAAAAGAACAGAAGAAGCACTTATCTGACTATCTAGAAAACTGTTGGAAACTATTAGGCTAAGTTTACATGACCGCGAGAAGCCGCGCGTCGCCGCGTGGTTGAGGCCCTGTCCAGGAAGGCGAATTCGCCGCGATTCGACTCGCGCGAATTCACTCGCGGGTAGGCAAGATACTAGGCACCAATACATCGCGTCCACAAGCATCGCGCGACTAATAAACTCGCGCGTGACTCGCGCGTAATGCGCGCGAGTCGAGATACTAGGGCCGCCTTGTTGCGTCCAGATTTCGCGCGAATTTCAGAGCGAGTGCACGTATAAAAGAGAAAGAGAAGGAAATACGACTCGCGCGTACGTACGCTCTATACGCGTAGACTCTGGACGCAACACTCGCGCGTGTTACGCGTGAGAGAATCGCGGTGAATTCGCCCTCCTGGACAGGGTCTGAGGCGTTCGCATGATGATGTGCATACCAGTCCGGATGTCAATGTTGCTTGAGGAGGGGGCAATTTGCTTATGGATTTTATACCGAAGGCTGAGTCGTCGCAGAAAATGACAAAGACAATAAAAAAGCTTTCTTGCATCCTATTTTAAATGAAAGTCCTTCATTTAAAATAGGATGCAAGAATGCTTTTCAACGAACGTAGAACGCGCGGTAATGTCTACGATAATTGCTGCTTACTTTGGTCTTGTACCGCGCGGTTAGTGGTACAGAGCGGTTTCGCGCGGTCGTATGAACTTAGCTTAATAATGTAGTCTGTCAGTGTCAAACTGATTGAAACTGTACCACAGAGCATCTACAACGGAATGTTAATTAGGTACGTTTCGTTTCACATAATATATTTAAATTCACGTTGAAATAAATGTAAAAACGCTCCTCAACATGCATTTTTCCGTAATAGTTTTTTACTATTATTTCATTATTCCCGTTAGATATCTATATAATTTTTAGTGGGTTAGTTATAATAAGGTGATGACTTGTTTCATGCGTAAAATTATTAATAAACGTAACCGTTTAATAGTGGGACCAAAAAAAATTGTCTCCTTTTCAATGATTTTTTTTTAATAGAATTTGTGTTTCCTCTTTACTTTAATCGTTATGGTTTCTCATCACTATCTGCAAATAAATTACAGCGTAGTTTTAGTTAGGCCTTTCACAAAACTCAACAGAATCTAATAATGAAATTCTTTACAAAGATTGAAATTAAATTTTGATAGCTCGCGATGAAACATTTCCCGAAATTTGACGCGAATTTCTCAATGGATTTCATTGTTTTCAGTGCTGAAAATACTGGGACAGTCAATATTCATAACTGAATTCCGAGCCGTGCTTTTAAATTAAAATTGTAAGCACGTCTGGAATTCAATGAAACAACAATAAATGATCTGCTAGGAAGTTCTGTGATCCGAGTTTTACTTCCATAAAAACCGTTGTATCGTTACCGTTTGTAATCTACAAATTACAATCAGCAGCCATTATTATGATTGTCTAATTATATTATTTTTTTCCATAACGGCCAGCTACACATATGTAGATTTTCTATGGTACCAACAACAATACGAGCTCGTTTGAATTTCGAATGCAATTTAAATATTCTATTACCGATACGGGAGGACCGTCCACAACAGACAACGCGCTGTGTGCGAACGTCAATGAACTCGACACTCTATAGTCTTTGGTTTAGGTGTTATGGCGAATGACAGATTGAAATAATGGGGTATTTTACATCATTAACCAATAAATGTAAGACATAATTTATATAAAATCTCTCCCAATTTAAGCCCCAAAAAGCTGACTCATATTCAATTTACTGTAAAATTTGATTTTTGAATGCTTTGTAATCAATAGATAGTTAGGCAATTGAGTTCTTACTTAATGACGTCATAAGGTGATATCGCCATACAAAATCTATGGGAGAATCTCGTTTTAACAGCTCATAAAAAGTACGTCAATTGATGAGGGTGTAAAATACCGTATTATCTTATACACGTGGATGCCATTTCCTGTATGAACCTCAAACCTGACCCCGAGCACTTGCATTGTAAGGTAGACAAATTTAGTTTAGTATTTATTTATATACTTACACTCAGAATTCCAAACAATAATCCATACTTCCATCCATACTAATATTATAAATGCGAAAATAACTGTCTGTCTATCTCTCTGTCTGTCTGTTACGCTTTCCCGCTTCTACTGAATCGATTTGAATGAAATTTGGTACAGATATAGTCTGGAACCCCAGAATGAACATAGGATAGTTTTCATCCCGGAAATCACGTGGGAACGGGAACTATTGCACGCGGATTAAGTCGCGGGCAGCAGCTAGTAATAAATAATTCCAAGTTTATAAAAAAAGTCTGTTTATTTGAAACGTTATCATGACTAAACTGTCGCAATTTATGTTTTATGAATTATGTTTAGGAGATTGATTGGATTTTAAAAGGCATAGAGACACAGGCGCAGGCACAGCAAGTACTTAATTATTATATCTTAGTGTTCCATCCAACGAGAAAAATTTTCATAGACTCAGGTAATCAATAAAAGTCAGTGAATCAAAATATTCTTATTAACGCAAACGAGAGCATGCTACGAACTCATAAAGCCATAACCTTGTACTGCGTCTAGCCTAGTGCCTAGACTCGCTTGTTTATTATCATAATTACTGTATTGTTTCAGTGCTTCTTCCATTTTATTACCTACACAGATCGGAAAATGTTTTATTTCTTTACACGAGCGGAGATCAAAGATGGTTGGTTTTTCTTGTTAAGAATGATTATTTAAAGTAGCTACCGCGAAGGTTGGTTGAAATTATCTGGATTTCTCTATTGGATTGGAGGTATGTTTTTAGTTCACTAACTTTCTATAACTGGAAGTGTCTTAACTGTTTAATTGCCTCTGGCAGTTTTAACAGGATTTATTTACAAAGGACGATGTCAAGGCAATGATAAAAAGAAACCAAATAAATAATTTTGGTGGAATTTATATACAATACACTATAAAATAAACCCATCTATATACTGCAATAAAAAAAATGTAATTCTGAATTTTGACAGCTGTCAAATTGACAGCCATGAGTCACCCTCCTGACCAAGGGAAGGCACTAGGCCCGTAGGCCGCGAGTCCGCGAGGTGTTGCGCAACACTATTGTGTGAGACACGTGCAGCGGGGAGTCGGGGACAAACTGTCTAGACGAACAATAGGTATGTTAGATAACGTGTTTTATAATTGATTTTATACTTGTTCTAGATATACTAGTTACAGCTTCTGAAAAATTTATAAGCAGGAATTTTGTTTATGATGTTGGCACCACACGTCTCAAGTGTCAAACGTCAACAGTTAACTGCGAAGAGTCTTACAAAATGCTGTTCATAAATATTAATATGGATGCTCGACAATTGTTACCAACAAAGAGTTATTTCTTCATAAAAGTTGACAGCCGTTAATAAATTGTTAAATAAGACATGGCTTTTGCACGCGAATTCGTTCGCGTGTGCCAGTAATCGCAAATACAAAGTTGCTTTTCATCAAAATCTGTTCATTTAAATAATACAAATCTGAATAAACAAACCGATTGTCTATCCAGATAACAAAAGCAATCAATTACTACACATACCACTGAACCTAATTAGCTACCGTTTTCAAGAAGTCCTGCACTAATTAAAACAGCCAACCAGTCAGGCATAATAAACTCAATTTAATGTAAGTATGTACAAGCTGAACGATGTATATCTGTACATGTATTGTAGTGCCAGCGAGTCGTGATCGTGAATAGTTCAGTGCTCCGACTATAAATCCTTTCTTGGAAGAGGTCTGCCGCGTTCGACAGACAAATGCTAATCATGAAAATGGATGGAAATCACTGTTGTTTGACGTTTGAAATTCTTACAGTGATCACGACAAGGCAATCTATTGTGGGTTCAGTTCGATTCAGGGACTTTTTCTTTTTTTAATAATTTCAGCACACGACCGTACGCTCCTTGGGTGTGACAGGGCCATCTTGTTTTGTTTCTGACAATGTCATTTAGAGATTTTTATCTGTGGGCCGG
Source organism: Athetis lepigone (assembly GCA_033675125.1). Classification (NCBI taxonomy): domain Eukaryota; kingdom Metazoa; phylum Arthropoda; class Insecta; order Lepidoptera; family Noctuidae; genus Athetis; species Athetis lepigone. The sequence continues at coordinate 3,190,828 of CM066224.1, forward strand.
CGTGAGTGACAGTCATTTCTGTTTCCATACTTACAGAGTAGATAAAATAGATTTTTTGGCAGAGTAGTAAAAAAAGTATCCATTTCACTTTATCAGTCCATAATCACCGCATGTTACGCTGTTGTTTGAATTGTAATGTTATATGTAGTAATAAATGTAATAAAAACATGTTGTCATGTAAAGTGCCTATGTTTAAAATAAATAAGGGGTCGGCAACACCCACTTGCCTCTGGTGACGTAGGGCCGACGCTAATTGTCACAATTTCGAGGAACTTGCCAAAAAATAAGCGGACATTAATAGAAATTACCTGCGATGGTGCGCGCGCAATGTACGCAAACCTTTTGTGAGTGACAGCTTTCAGATGTCAAAGTAACAGGTTGGCAACGCACGAAAAAAAACGTTATAGCCAATTGTTGGAAAAGTAATAACTGTAGATATAAATGAGTTCTGCTTGGAATTTAATTTGAGCGGTAGGAGGTATATTAATTAGTCGCGCGCGCTCTACAATTAAACGGCCGTTAAGACAAGAATCTATTTCTATTTGTTTAGAGAACTAGCTTTTGCCGGCGATTTCGTTCGCGCGGAAGTCAAGTAGGTTTATGACAGTGATTTTGCGAACTTTGTTTGTTTTTGTGATATATCAGAATGCTAAATTACTTCCTTTATCATCAGGCAACTGACAGGTTAAGCTCTGTCAAAATTTTTGCGCCCAGCCTAAACAAAAAAAATATTTATTTCTATTGAAATATTTTATAATCTGGCAAAATTATAACAAATTTCGAGTACATTAAGAGTAAAAAACAGCAAGTCAGACTCTAGCAACAAGCTGTAAACATACTAAAATAATTTTACATAGAATTATCATAAAATAGTCATCATAACGCAATAAGAAGAACTATTCCTGTTCTATAAAATGTTTTACAATATTCAACAGCTGATGAATGGTAATTGGCGCCTCTTCCACATCGCTCGAATTCTTTAGCACCAACTCACTGTAATGTAGTTCGATAGGATGATATCAAAGAAAGTTAAGTGAGAATATTGTTTACTACGAATATTTGGCAAGAGCACTTTTCATTTTACTAATGAATCAGAGGTTGTCGCGTGCCCGGCGCGCAGGGAATTCGCCGGCTTCGGAATGTTGGCAGTACTGCCAATCTGACACTAAAATCTTTGAGCGGGAAAAGGAGCGTCCGAACAGCGTTTTCACAGATAAAAAAGGAATTTTTGTTCAAGGACTACAAGTTGTAGTGCTACGAGCGTATGACGCATCTTTGTATTAATATGTTAAAAAAGGCTTTTTAATTTTTTGTTGCAAATACATGACATTCGATGAGAAACATATTGATGTTTGCCAAAATATTACCTATGTTAAAATAAGTTTTGATTCATGCGGTCAGTAAATGAAATTAATTGATCACTAAGGCGAGGTGATGGGAAATCCGCTGAAGGAAGCCGCAATCTCATCTCCGCTTCAACCAATCTCAAAGACTTGCTATGTTTGACCCTCTGTTTCGTCTCATACTGCAATAGCAATTAGGATTGTTTGCAAAAAAATATGTTTGTGTTTTGGCAAACATCTTAATAACAAACACTGTAATCCCTTGGTCGCCTCTTCCTCTCCCAAAATTAAAACAGTTTAGTACCAACAACATCGAATCACATAGCTTTGCGATATACCATACCTAACAGTTTTGTGACAGAGGCAGAAACAATATCATAAAGATTTCATTCATACTTCATTGTCGACGTTAATAACCCCCTATTTATTCAAAAACCAAGCAGATTATATTTTCCTGGCCATCTACTACAAAAAAAAATAGACACGCGCGCGAATGCCGCTCTGTGATTGGCTAGGGTATCGCGCGTGTTGACAATTTATTTCGAAAAACAGTGATTGGTAAGACTTGTTCATAGTTTGAATTTGGAAACCGCAGTTCTCAGTCAGTACCACAGTAGTTTGGAACTTGTATTGTTGTCATTTGCGTGACGTCACCACCGGGCAACGAACCTATAGTTCTGCGCATTTCACACTCGAGCCAAATGTTAACCGCGTGCCTTCATTCCACAACGATGACATATTTTTTTATAGTTTTTATTTTCACACAAGAATTTGCGTATTACGACTGAGGATTAAGCTCCAGATAATGTTTATTTCACAGTGATATGAGTATCGTATCTTTGACCTAGAGTGGTTGGCTCATCCATACTAATATTATAAATGGGAAAGTGTGTCTGTCTGTCTGTATGTTTGTCTTTCTTTCACGGCAAAACGGAGCGACGAATTGACGTGATTTTTTAAGTGGAGATAGTTGATGGGATGGAGAGTAACATAGGGTACTTTTTGTCTCTTTCTAACGCGAGCGAAGTCGCGGGCGAAAGCTAGTTATTTATAAAGGCACATCGAAAAATAAAGATGATTAAAGATCAAAGTAAATGAATGTCACTGTTTATCTGTTATCTTCAATCGATATGGAAAGTACTTTATTATATTATTATGTGGTCATCATTTCCAGAAACCACGAAAACAACGAATGAACGGATTCTTTATTTATGTTAATTAATGGTGATCATTTTCAAGATGATTCACATAATTTACCAGAAATATTAAAAATATACTATCTAATTTAATTAAAAAAGATAATAAGTATGGGAAATTCAAGAGTGGGACCTGATTGCAAAAAAAAACTCCGCGCTTGTCTTGCTACGCTACGCCAGATTTGCGTAGCACGCTGCTACGCGATCGCTACGATCGCCTGAACCGGTAGATTTTGGGCTGCCGAACCACTTTAGACGACAGATCTTTTTTGAAATTGGAACAATGCAACGTCCATTTTCAAGGGCCCAAATTTTGTTTTATTCCTGTAAAAAGTTTAATGTGGAGTCCTATAAAACAAAAGCTGTTCGCAAGTGTATAGATTTGTTTGAAAATTATATAATAAATATTGTTGGCTCGGGTGAAAACCCAACCCTATCATTGTCCTAAATCTATCCACACGCGTAAGATAAACCCAGCCTTTTGTACTTACATGGCAACCGAGGTCTTTGACACTAACTAGAATCTGATAAATATTGCCTATCTAATCTTATCAGAACTTTGTGGGGTTTTGTTCATCACATAATCTGATATACAGGGTGTCCCACGGCTATGCCACATGGAGGGAAAGTACCTTAAAACTTGTAGATAGAACATTTTACTGAAAGAAGACATTATTTAAATTTTAAAAACAAATTAAATTGCATTCATAGATTTTAAAATAATTAAATGGTTGGGCCGGGAATCGAACTTGTTCCTCGAGAAAAAATAATCAACCTGTAGTTTTATCATACCAATCGAAAGGTTTCATCATAAGGATTATTTTTTGCTAAATAACATAGTGTCACAAATAAAAGGAAGACCGTGAATTTTAACATTTGATGTAAACGTTTGTTCTGAAAAGTTAAAAGCTTACATTGCCGTAAGGACATACAATTAACAAACATAACTACTTATTACTAATTATTCTACCCACTTGAGTAGTACGCGTCATTTAAATAAATAAATATCCACCACAACAAGATCAAAAAATCGTCAGGGAACGAAATAATCAAAAGTTATTACTTTGTATTTCAAGAAGAAGGGACTAGTTTTGAGCATTTGAAAAATTGACTAATTTTGAATTAAAAATGTTAAAATTCATGGTCTTTCTTTTATTTTTGACGCTATGTTATTAAGCAAAAAATAATCCTTGTGATGAAGCCTTTCGATCTGTAGGATAAAACTACAGGCTGGTTAATTTTCTCGAGTAACAGGTTCGATTCCCGGTTCAACTATGTAATTATTTAAATATCTATGAATGCAGTTTAAAATGGTTTCAAAATTCAAATAATGTCTTCTTTCAGTAAAATGCTCTATCTACAATATTTAAGGTACTTTCCCTCCATGTGGCATTGCCGTGGGACACCCTGTATAGATGACTGTTTATCTAAATAACTTTAATTCTCATGAAGGACATTGGGTCATCAACCCTGAACTATGCAAAGTGAATTAAAAAAAACTACTCATAATGCTTCATTAGACAGAAATATTCGAAAGTATACACTCAATTTACTTTTAAAATTCACCGACAATCAAAAGCTCATTTAACTCAGTGAATTGTCTCTTTGTCCGTCATACGATCATTATCATTACGAGAAACGACTAGAGAATAACATCATTCATCGGCAGTACTATAAAAGCTAGTTGAAGCGTTCATCACTAAATAATTAGTCACGGTCCATCAACGCAAATCGTAAAATAGGAACGTTCCCATTAAAACTGAGGATAATTCAGGTGGCAGAATGAATCACGACCCTGGTCGCGTGTGCCAACACTAACATAAAAAAAAAACAAACACCTTCGCGCCATATTTTAACCATAAATTTATTATTTTTTTGTAATTGATTTAGGTACTTCGGTCTTATTTTTAGAGCCCTTTTATAAGCTATTAACTTTATTTTTAACCTTACTTAAACCATGTGCTTAGTTAACGGTCTGCTTTGATTCGCGCTCATTACTTCTTTCAGTTTGACCACTTGATATCATAAGTAAAACCTTTTTACTTATAATATCATTGGTGTGACCCTTTGGCGCCTATGCGCCATTTTATTAGGAAAAATATACAAAGCTCAACCCGATACGATGTAAAGAGCAATTAAACTTTATGATCTGCTAAACACACAATGCAAGTTATATGAAATCACCAAGCTATTTATGCCGAACACTGAACATTGAACAGATATTGTTTTTTTTGATAGCTGTCAGTCGTGCTGGAGAGATCGTTTTTTTCAAAATTTTCCTATTTTTGTAAAATAAGTTAGATTTTTGGATTTTCTTCGCAGAGTTCAGTGTTTTTTATATTTCTGAATTTTATCAGTAGGTATGGACCATCCTCCTCCCCCTCCAGCTCCTCTTGACCCTCCCGATGCTGTTTCGTCATACTCGGCGGTTGGTAAGCGACGCCTGATAGACTCAGAAACAATTGAGGTTGTTTCTAAAAAAACTTTTATTGATAAGGATTTGGCTGTTGCAGCCATCCAAACCTTATTTATTCACCCTACATTAAAAGAGGGCATTAAATTATACTCAGACTCTGAAAAGGGTCCTTTTTTGGTTCATGTTTCCCGGTCCGAACCGGATCCATCTGCAGGGACATCTATTCGTCCGATTAAGTTTGGCCAACTGTTGCATCACAACAAAATAAAAAATATATGTAGGGATGGTGTTAAAAAAGTGGGCAGAAATAAAATTTCTGTTGAATTTACCACTGGTGAAGCGGCCAACAATTTCATGTCTCATCCAGCCTTAGACTCTAAGTATATTGTATCTATTCCATCGTTTAATATCACTAAAATGGGTATCGTCCGTCAAGTGCCAGTTGATATGTCCATGGACGAGTTTGTCGACTCAGTGGTCCTCCCTGAGGGTTGCGGCATGATCTTAAAAGCACGCAGACTGAATCGAAAAATAAAACAGGAGGGCAAGACCTCCTGGATTCCGTCTCAAACAATTGTGGTTACTTTCAAGGGACAGTTCCTTCCCCAAAAAATTTTCTTGTTTCACACGTCTCTTCCAGTAGAGCTTTATCATTACCCCACAATTCAGTGTCAGAATTGTTGCCGCTTTGGGCATGTTAAGGCTCAGTGCCGATCCAAAGCAAGGTGCTTTAGATGCTCTCAACCTCACTCTGGCGACAGTTGTGAGATTGTAGAGGAAAAGGCCACTTGTATCCATTGCTTGGGTCGTCACTTTGCCTTTTTCGGCAGTTGTCCCGAGCAAGGGAGACAAAAATCAATCAAGTTATTAATGTCACAGGAAAATCTATCCTACGAAGAGGCTTCTCGCTCCATTCCCAGCGTTAAAAAGCTGTATTCAGAAGTTACTCAAAATTCTCCGTCCCAATCTTCTTACTCGTCTTCTCAATCTTATAGTCTATCTCCTTCTACCTCTTATAAAAAAACGGTATTTTCTTCCCCAAAACCTAGAGCTCCTCTAGGAAAGTCTTATGACAAAGTTGCCCATAGATCCATTGTGGCAGAGGTTCCTTCATCTTTGCCCAATGGCTTCTCTCTCCTTTCTCAGAATTCATCTCCAAATTCCCTTCAAGAGGATAGCCTCTTAGAATTACTTGTTTCGCTAATTATTAATCTTGTTTCCCGTAATAATTCCTCTTTACCGTCCCACGTTGCCCGTAACCTTTCCCATCTTCTCTCTAGTATCAATTATGGATCTAGTCTCCACACTTCAGTGGAACACACAAAGCATTCGGCCGAAGAAGCCTGAACTTTTATTTTTAATTAATAAATTTCACCCCTCAGTCATCGCCATTTCGGAGACTTGGTTAGTGCCTGGTTCTCACTTTAGAGTTTCAGGTTACTCCTGTCTTCGGAGTGATAGGGCTGATGGGTATGCTGGCAGTGCGCTTCTTGTTAGGCGCTCCCTTCCTTTCTCTCTTATATCTTTGCCCCCTACTTCTCCTGACATTAATATCGTTGCTGTTAGAGCTTTTAATATAACATTTCTCTCTGCATACATTCCTCATCCTCACTCTAGATTAATTCCAGACCTTCTGTGTATTTTTTCCTCAGTTCCCTCTCCGATTATTTTCATGGGTGATTTAAATGCTCATCATCGCTCGTGGGGTTCGAGCCATGATGATTACTTCGGTCTTGCCCTCCTAGAAATTTTTGATGAAGCAGATCTTTGTGTCATTAACAACGGTTCTCCCACTAGGAGAGTTCGCCCTTCTCAAAACCCTTGTTCAGCTGTGGATATTACAGCATGCTCTGCGTCTCTTGCTTCTGTTCTTTCCTGGAATATTTTACCTAATTCTTATGGTAGTGACCACTTTCCCATTATTATCTCTATCTCAGATAGAGTGGTACCTTCCCGCAATTTTAATCCCTCTCTTAAGTATAGATTAAACAACGCTACCTGGACATCTTATTCTGATTCCTTAGGAAATAAGTTAGCCTCTCTTCCTCCTCCCGACAGTAGCAATCTTGTCGACTGCTATTCCAAATTTGTAGACTGTATTATCTCTAGTGCTGATGATTATTTTCCTTTAAAAAAACCGTATAGATTCAAAGTCTCGACTCCTTGGTGGGATCGAGAATGCACTTTAGCTGTCAAGGAAAGAAAAATAGCTGAGGATAACTATTCTAATTCAATGACTCTTCAAAATTTTTTAATTTTCCAAAGAAAAGCAGCTATTACCAAAAGACTTCTTTACAAGAAAAAAAAAGAAGGTTGGCTTTGCTACTGTCGTTCCCTATCTCCTTGTTCCCCTTCTTCCCTGGTTTGGAAGCAAATTAAGCGGTACAGAGGCTCCTGTAATTCTGTCGATATTACTGCTAATGATCCTTTTTCCTGGATTGAACCTTTCTCGGATAAGCTAGCTCCCCCTTCAGTTCCAAGTTTAGACTCTTTTCCCTCTTCTCCGGCTTTTCTTCCTTCTGAAAATAACTTTGATGCCCCATTCTCGTTCTCCGAACTTCAATTGGCACTTGATGGTCTCGTTGATTCCTCTCCAGGTGCAGATGGAATTCCTTACTCATTTCTAAAAAATGCCTCTATAAGTTCAAAACAATATTATCTTGCCCTGGTAAATAAATTCTTTGAGTACGGTTTGGTTCCTTTACCGTGGAAGCACCAAATAATAATTCCAATTATTAAACCTGGCAAAAATCCGTCAGACCCTAATAGCTATAGGCCTATTGCTTTATCATCTGTTTTGTGCAAGGTGGCAGAACATATGATGAAGCATCGACTTGAATGGTTTGTGGAAAACAGGAGCTTGTTGCCCGCTTCCCAGTTTGGGTTTCGTAAAGGTATGAGCACAATGGATAGTCTTAGCATATTAACTTCGGATATTCGTATATCTTTTCTTCGTAAGCAATTTTTGGTAGGTGTTTTTTTGGATATTGCCTCTGCATATGATAATGTTTTACTCCCGGTTCTCAAGAATAAACTTGTGCATCAGTTGAATATTCCCATTAAACTAGTCCGTTTTATTTGTAATTTATTGATGGAAAGATCCATCTCTATTAAATCTCAAGTCTCCTCTCTTCCCCCTAAGACTATCTGGAAAGGCTTACCGCAAGGTTCAGTTTTGAGCCCTCTCTTATTTAGCCTCTACACTTATGATTTACATTTTTCTGTGGATTCATTTTGTGAAATATTGCAGTATGCTGATGATTTAGCTTTATACTTTTCTGGAAAATCTCTAGATGAGGCTAGTGTCCGTTTAAATTCCGCTCTTGATTATCTTTCTGATTGGTTACTACGACACGGTTTGTCCTTATCAGCATCTAAAAGCTCTGTAGTTGTGTTTACGAAAAAAAAGTTTGTTCCTCCTGTTGATATCAAAGTTAATGGTGAAAATATATCGCAAGTGAACAATGTCAGATTTTTAGGCGTTTGGTTAGATTCAAAATTATCAGGCATTGCTCACACAAATTTTGTGTCTCAAAAATGTGAAAGAAATGTTAATGTACTTCGCTCTCTCTCCGGAGTTTGGTGGGGTGCTCATCCATATACTCAAAAATTGATTTATAACGCTATAGTTCGTAGTCACTTTGATTATGGTATGTTCCTATTAGATCCTTGTAACAAATCTGGTCTTCAAAAACTTGATAAAATCCAATCAAAGTGTCTACGGATTATTCTTGGAGCGATGAAGTCTTCCCCAATTAATGCCATGCAAGTCGAATGTGTTGAACCGCCCCTTTCGATCCGAAGACAATTTCTGGCTAATAGATTTATTTTTAAACTTGTGCAAAATTCTGAACATCCTCTCCTTGGTAAGCTGGACCAATTATCATCCATTTTTGACTCTTGTAGTCATCGTTCTAACATTGAACTTCCTTGTCTTCTTCGTGCCTACCTTCAATTCACTCGTCTTTCTAGCCCACTTTTTAAAAACCCTATTGTCTTTTTATACTCGGTGCCTTATGATGCCCTGGTATTCCAACCGGAGATTGTTTTGGACTTTGGAATTCACAAGAATTCCTTAGAACCACATAATACATTTGTTCAAAAAGTTTCTTCTAATTATTATAATTGGACTACTATATACACTGATGCTTCCAAAGCCTCCGATGATAGTCCTGTTGGAGTTGCTGTTTGGATTCCTCATACAAAAATTATTTTAAATTATAAGTGCCCTTCTATTACATCTGTTTTTACTGGTGAATCAATTGCCATTTTCGAAGCCATTTCATTTGTTTTGTCTCATAAGTTGAATGACTCCATAATTTTCTCTGACTCAAAAAGCTGCCTTCAAGCCATTTTATCTAATCCCTTTAGGTCTAAATCAAGATTTCCTATCATTTTAAAAATTAGAGATTTGCTATTTCAATGCCATGAACTTGGTATTAAAGTTGTCATAGCTTGGATCCCTGGTCATATCGGCATTCTTGGCAATGAGTCAGCTGATTCATGCGCCAAGAGTGCTGTTTACTCAGGCTCTGTTGCTCACTCGGAAATTTATTCTCATGATATTTGTACTACTCTTCCTCTTACTATGTTAAAATCTTGGTCCATTGCATGGCAAATTTCTAAGTCCATAAAGGGTAAATTTTATGGAGACATTCAACCAGAGATTCCTCACAAGCCCTGGTTTTTTAAATATAAATTAGAAAAAAAAATCACTACTTCTACTATCTGTCGATTACGATTAAATCATTGTTGCACTCCTCATTTCTTGGCCAAACTTAGGATTAGGGACAATTCTCTTTGTGAATGCGGTTTGGATGAGGGAAACGTGGACCACATATTTTTTTCCTGTCCCAAATTGCGTTTTTCTATTCATGAAATCATTCCTTCTCATATTCCTCGTCCTACCTCGGTAAAATGTCTTCTTTCTTTTGTGTTTACTCGTTTTGTATTTAAATTATGTAAATTCATTGAAATTAATAAGATTAAATTGTAACTGTTATTCTTTCTTTATTTATTTATTGTATTATATTTATTTTTTCTTTTTCTTAGAGAAATATTCATTATCTGTGGTTGTAATGTTCGTCTGCGAGGAAATTCTTAAATTTTGATCTTTATTTTAACTAATAATATTTTATGTTTACGGTAATTCTCGCAAAATACTCTCCAGCGTTTGATGGTTTATTATCAAAGTTCACGTGTTATTGGCAGAATTGTGGTGTCTTTTCCACAAAGGCCATTCATTAAGAGTTGAAGTTGAAGTTGAAGTTGAACATTGAACAGACAATAAGCTTGACATTTCATATTTCACCATAATCGCACATAGAGAACATCACACTTTGATCTAAAACAGTACCTTCAACTCGACTTGCGAAACAAAACGAAATAATCGCCATCGCGAATATAACAAATGGATTCATTTCGAATCACCTGCCGTTCATCCATTACCTTAGAGATTTTGATAATGTTGATTGGTAGTCCTTATGGCCTTGTGATAGGGTTTATATTGTGTGTATAGATAATGTGGTCAATGCGTGCATTTGTAATAATAGTAGTGGGCAGCTGGCTTGTTGCCAATGCAGCGGGTAGCGACCCCGGCCGCACACTGGCGCGTTATGTCACACAATTATAAAACTTGTGTGCGTTTATGAAGTTGGTCGTGAACCCTAAATAACCAGCCTTTTTAAAAGTTGAATGGAACCTCCTTTGTTGACGGCAAGAGCTTGCGTAAAAAGGAAGAAGGAAATAAAATTAGAAATATGTGGTTAAGTAAAAACACTGTCTATTATTAATTCCCTACAGAGCTTTTAATACAACTTGTATAACAAATTTTCAATCCCAACGAATATGATACTGTAAAATAAATAAAATACGATTCTTCACCGAACCAAACACACGACAACACGAAGCTCAAGTATAATAATAAATAAGTCATTGCCTTTTAAGTAAAAATTCAACTATTTGCAAAACATTGATGAATGCGTTTTCTTGAACTGTATGAACCTGTTTTGAACCCTCTTGAACCGTAACAAACTTTGAGTTCGAATTTTAAATTCAAGAAACGTTTTATTTTCGCAACTTGTGAATTTTTGCGGCAATCGTAATTTGAAATAAAAACAGCGTTTTTTGAATTTTGACTTCAATAAACTTTTTAAAGGTTTAAAAATTCACGTGCAATTACTTCAAACTCTATAACCAATCAAATTTAGCGACACGTTATGCTAACTTCGGTAACTACAAGATTTAGTGGCATCTTGTAAGCGGAGGTAGGGTTGCTAGACTTGCTAGATCCTACATTCGGTTCGGAAAGTACCTGTCTTCAGGAAAAAAAATGAGCAAAAAGTCAACGGATCGAATCCTTAGTTCACTAACATTAGGTTAAGTTACAGTTATACTTATACTAAAATATTAACTAATCAGTTGCAATTTTTTGCCTGAGTTTTCAATTGACAACTTGGATGTGCTAAGTGCTAAAAATAGCTAAAAACCGAGTGTTAGTTTTGTTTGAAAAATGAACAATATATAGCCACATTTCAAAAATCGGCACCATAATCGGTGTTTCTGGATGCCTGACATCCCTAAACGGAGGGAATTCAAGGTACAGAACGCTCTGGCTTCTAATCAGGATTACCGTTAACAGGAATACCTACTTCTGACTTGATTGAGTACTATTAGTGTATTTTAAGAAATTGATATTCTTTTTTATTTGTATACAGAATGCGTAAGTAAGTACGTAGCTTGTAACCATGCCATGGAGTCAACAGGAGATGTAAGCTGATAGGCATCTACCGTTGAAAATTTTCTACGCATCCATGCCAACATTGTAAATGCAAAAGTAACTACGTCTGTCTTTCTTGTCTAGGCGGAATCACTAAACTGCCATAACTTAAGTACTTAAAAAACTAGCCGAATCTCAACCGACATTCACGCGAAAGGCACTTTTGTAGGCTTATTCCCAGAATCCACCCAAAAAGTCCTTCCTAAGTGGGAAGGGTAAGGGTATATCGTCCTTAGCACCTATTAATGAAATAAAAACATATTAGAGCAGAAGATTAATCCAACAAGATTCTACCTCGAAACTCAAGCAGCAAAAATCACTACAACTTTGATATACACAACCGTCTGTCGATACAAAATGATCGCTATAGTCAAGCAATATTTATTGATGGTATTACAAACAAATATTTCATCGCAGTCATAACACAAAGCCGAGTTCTCTTCGCACATTCCCAATTGCATAAGAGCCGTAAAGAGGAGCCTCATAGACTATCAAGCTGTCAATATTTGTGCATTATTGCAGTCTTTAACAACTATGGCTCAAGATGCAATAACATATTCGCATTCGGCTTACCGAAGTACGATTTCACGGTTCGATAATCTTCGTTTATTTTCGTTTCTGTTGCCGATTTGCCTTTGTCCGAAAATGTAGGTTGTGACGTGAAGATTGTCGATGTAATTAAAGTGAGCTTGATTTTTGTTATAAATAAAATTACACTAAGTTAAAAATTCTTTAAAAAATGTATTTGTCTTGTCATGTAGAGATTATCAGCAATACCAAGGTTTTATGTTTCTTTGCCATGATTCATTTAACTTGCCGTCTACTTGGCAGTCACTTATTCTTTACTGACTTGGGCATGTATATGCACTTGCACAATTTAATTCTAAAGAGGACCGATTGCGAGAACCAAGCTTCCCATAGAGAAGAAGATGAAAATGGCTTGGAAATATCCAAACTACTTTTAACCTTTCGACGATCAAGCGATAGCCGGCTGTCGGGCTGTTATTGCCTTTCTATTGTGTCTCGAATCATGTGTGTTCGACGGTTTTAAGAGCTCATTAGTTATACGCAGGTAGAATACATCCATTAGCTTCGGTTTCCCGACTATTTCTAGATGCTTTTAAAAACAAAACCTAAGGTTCTTTGACTCCGCAAACGTGGGAGAGGTCCAGAAATACATTCTCAAACAAAATGGAGCATAGTGACAAACGACGCGACGCCGGCGGTATTTGTGGTGAAGACACACTGTCGGCACAGACATTTATGTGGTTTACTTTTGTGCAAAAAACACACGGAAAAACTATATTTTAACCTAATATTCACGATGGTACAAAGAGGTATCGTGTCGCCCTGTCGCCCAGTTACTGACGGGCCTGTTGGTCTAGTGGTTAGTGACCCTGACTGCTAAGCCGGAGGTCGTGGGTTCGATTCCCACCCAGGACAAACTTTGTGTAAAGAGCACGAACGTTTGTTCTGTGTGTGTGTGATTTATCTATAATATGTACCTATGTATTTAAAAATTATATAGGTAAGTGTTTATCAGTTGTCTGGTTACCATAGTACAAGCTCTGCTTAGTTTGGGATCAGATGGCCGTGTGTGAGTCGTCTCAGGATATTTATTTATTAATTACTGGGTTGTGGAGGTCTGATAGGCAGTCGCTTCACGTAAAACACTGGTATCCAGCTGAATCCGGTTAGGTTGGAAGCCGATTCCAACAAAGTTGGGAAAAAGGCTAGGGAGATGATGATGATTCACGATGGTGCAAAAGTAACTGTTCGTCTGTCTGTTATAATAAAAGTTGGTAAATTAGAATCTGGGTATTAAGATAAGGACTGACATAATGCTACTTGTTTATCGATTTTACAAGGGATGAGGTCAACATTTCGTCTGTGTTTTTATTTGTTACGCGATTTCTTTGGCAGTCTTGTGTTTTTATTTTAAGAGGAACTACTTAAATGCTACGCGTATTACAAAATAGTTAGTAGGTAGTAAAAGAGAAAAACTTTAAATGAAGTCGGTGGCCATTCAAAACAACAAACAGAAGCAAAAGCCGCTAATTTCCAAAACTAAAGTTATTTTTCCTGTTTATATTTTTGATAGCGTTTTTATTGCCTTCACTTGCACTAACAGGAATTCACATAGGTAAATTAGTCAAAGGACAAGTTAGTTAGATTAAAAATAATAGTTACTTAGACGACTAAGCTAAAACACAGACCAAAAAGCAAACTACACTTCAGAAAGCTCAAAAAACAACAACATAATGTTGTACAAGTCCGCGAAACGCCTCCCAGCATGTAAGTGCTCAGTAAGGGAAGAAAGTGCAAATGTCTAAAATAACCTGCGTTAAGCCGGTCTGTAGAAATGTCAAGTGGAATAAAGGTGAACGCTGACTTGGCCGCACCGCAAGCGCCGCAGTCTTCGCATTCGAATTCTTTATATGAAGTTCTATGCCACCTCGCACACCTACCCGCATCGCAGTTGCCGCAGACCCTGAAACGACAACAAAGAAAATGCGATGACTGCGGGGACTGCGGCGCGTGCGGTGCGGCCAAGTCTGCGTTCACCTTAAGTCCACTGCGAATAGATGGTAATAATAAGAACAGGCGCGCTGTACCGATTTATACCGAAACCGATCTGACCAATCCGTACTAATATTATAAATGCTAAAGTAACTTTGTCTGTCTGTCGTCTCTTCTTCACGCCTGAACCACTGCACCGATTTGAATGAAATTTGGTACAGATATAGTCTGGGACCCGAGAAAGTACATAAATGATAGTTTTCGTCCCGGAAATCCCCCGGGAACGGGAGCTATTAATCCACGCGGACGAAGTCGCGGGCAAAAGCTAGTGAGCTATAAAGGGATGATACAAAGCTATGTATCTCTTATGTGAAAAAAAAAATTAGTCGTTGCTTTCCAATGCTGTATAATACGTTTGCTTGAGTACAATTAGCCTGAATGTCACGAGCCTTTTACCGTCTCCGAAACGTTCAATGTTAGTATGAGAATGGTGCTGATTCTCTTGTTCACAAACTTAACTAAATTTAAGTTAAATGCATCTTTCTCTTTCCATTTCTTAACGAAAAGGACAGAAGATACATTTTAGTTTAATCCTGTCAAATTAGACAGCGTCTGAAGAAAATTGACGTATGTATATTTAGACACCATGTTTTTAAATCGCGTCTAAATTATCTATGGAGTGTCTTTTGACAGGACTTACTTAACTAATATTTTATCTTCTGTCCTTTTCTTAATTAAACTGAAAGAGAAAGATGCACTTAACTTAAATTTACGTTAGTTTGTGAATAAGAGAATCGGCACCAATATGGTTTAAAAATATGCAATGAATCTGCTTTGTGCCGCAAATATTACATTTTTATATTCAGACAATTTTATAAGAAAGAACTATCACATATGGCGTCTTAATTTCACACTAAAACCTGTAAAACAGCGACGTTCAGTTTTTTTCGAATTAGAAAATAAACAACAAAACTTATTACGAAATCTAAATATGAGTCAACAGTGCAGGAAAACTATTACTCTAAAGGTGCTCCTAAACGGGCAACATAATTGCTGCAATTTTATTGCAGCAATTTTTTGAGCATGGCCCGGCAACTCCAGCAATATTGCCGGCGCTGCTCGGCAATATTTTTGTCATACAAAAAGTGTTGCCCGGCAATACCGGCAATATTGCAGAGAGTTCGGAAACATTGCCGGGCAATGCCGGCAATGTATTGCAGCAACACAATTGCAGTAAAAAATTGCCCGTTTAGGAGCACCTTAAGAAATATTCCACAGTTCCATGTACCAGAATACGATTTGAATTCATTTCAATTCAAATACAATACAATAGTGTTATCTGTGGTGTCGTACTGAGCACACATCTTCGGTATCGGGGTGTTATTGGGGCGCGATACTCGGGTCGTAGGTCGGCGCGCGCGCCGGGTATTGAACTCGCGCATGCGTACACAAACCGAGCCACAATACATGCAGAAACAGAAGGACCACTAGCATTTAGACAATTAACCTTTCAACGACCAACCGACAGCCAGCTGTCGGGCTGCTATTGTCTTTCTATTGTGTCTGAAATCACGTGTGATTAATGCACTTTACGCACTACAAAGCTCTAAGGCGTTATTTTAGCGCGAATACGCGATTATCGCGCGACTAAGCGATGCGACCATCGCTTATTCTCGCGATTCCAAAAACTTGGTGTCCTAATAAATCATGATCCGCGATCATCGCATGGGTAAGTTAATAAGGCGCGATCGGATCGTGCGAGTGTCAATTAGGACACGTATTCGAAGCCTTATGTTTGATCGTGCGTTCGTACGAGCAGAGTTTGCGCGAACCGCGTAGTTCCGTTCTATTAGAACAAGGCCTAAGAAGCAGGTATGCGTGATTTTGGATGGCTTTGAATGAAATAGGTCAGGGCCGCCGTGTTTCCACAAAACGCAAATACGCGTGTGAGTGCGTAAAAAAACCGCACAATGATGCAGATCTGCACCCCAGATTTTGACGCAACATGCAGCGTGATGCGTGACCCTGTGATAATCGCCCTAAGGCTTAGACTAAGGAACTATGCACGCTTATGTAGGTCTATTTAGCTTATGTCCATAGATAAGAAATAAATGGATTTTTTATGTATAAATGAAAGAAGCTGAATAAATATGTCGTTAAAGCGAATTGCATAACAGATGGCATGTTGTTGAGTTAGAATTATTTACTTTTTCATGTAACTTATTAACGGACAAGAAATGATCAGCTGTAGACTCTGTTGCTATAGGTTTAAATGCAGATTCCTTTGTTCTTCTCAATATCCATTGTTCTCACTTTGTATCCATAGATTGAATGATGTAACCTGGTTGTTGTATTATTTTATTGATTTTATACGAGTGTTCATGGATTCTTAATTGAAACTTGCAACGACTTTGAACAATCATTAATTGAATTTCTTAACAGAATGACACCTTTACAATTCCAATAGTTTTATAATTTTGCAGTCATTAATTTAAATGTGGAACTACTGTCTAGTTTCTACATGCGTCATGCGTTTGCGCAACACTCATCTTAGAACTAGAAAACAATAAATCTTTGCGACAACGGAATTTAATTCCTATTTCGTATTCAATTACGTTGATAATCAAATTTCAGTTTTTAATTCTACACAGATCACAAGCAAACTTCCTAATTAACATTTCTTGTGTTTGTAATTAATTAAACTAATTAATAGCACCAATATATGGTGTAAACAACGTATCTAATTATACATTATGTTTGACGAACATGATATCTTACCGCGAGGCCGATATAAAGTAAATATTACATATATATATATATATATATATATATATATATTTATATAAATTAAGAGGAACAGATAATAGAAATCATTTTATTTGTTAAAATGTTAACTTTACGTTTTCTTCTTAGTTTATGTAATGTACTGTAATCTAAATGACCCATTAAGATTACCCACTATAACCGGTTTTTGGTGTTCTAGAGCTAAAGAATAATTATCATTTCCCCACTTTTTTAGGCTTTTAGAGGTTGGAAATAGACACTGCAACTCCTGAAAGCCAGAATCAGGAGTGGAGTCCGCCAGAAAGCACCTAAACAATGGAGTTGGACAAGTCCTGGTGATAATTCGACTGTCTCGGATCTCGCAACAAAGTTAATCAGAAATAACAGCGGAGGAGTAAGAAAAATATGTTATGAGTTGGCTTCCAGTCTAACCGGATTCAGTGGTTTTACAGTCAAGTCCAGTGTTTTACATTAAAATACTGTTTATTGAACCTCTACAACCCATTTTTGGTAACACGATGTCTTAATTAGACTGATTGTCAAGACTTTTTTTATGACTACTCATAACGATTGTCAAACATCAACGAACAACAACAGAAACCAATGGCTGTGGTTTCCGAGGATATCAGTTATCTATACTAATATTATAAAGAGGTAAAATTTGTAAGTTTGTAGGTTTGTAAGTTTGTATGTAGGGGGTAATCTCTGGAACTACTGGTCCGATTTGAAAAATTCTTTCAGCGGTAAATAGCCCATTTATTGAGGAATGCTATAGGCTATATACCATCACGCTACGACCCACGGGAGCGGAACAGTAACGAAAAATGCGGGTGAAATCGCTGGGGACAGCTAGTGTTTTAAATAAACTAAGAAAGAATATAGGTACTTAGAAATTTAAAAAGCTATGCCTGCGAGGGACCCTCAACGACTAGGTCATCACAGATCTTTTAAGAGCTAAATAGACACAAATACAACCCAATTTTTCCATTTTCAATATGTATGTTACTGCTCCTCGAAAATAGATTACCGACGTAAGTGTCTTTAAAATCGCTATTGACGTAGTACTTGAACAGTTCTTTATCTGTACAAGGAAACAGAAGCGAACAATGATAGTGTTATCAGTAATCTTGACGTTACCCAATCATCCATATTTAGAAGATTTGCAAAGACTTTTGTTATACAGGCCTCTGACATACAGACAGACAGTATTGACTATTGAAGATGAGATAAAAATATATTACATAACATTATCGTTACAAACAAAAATGTTACATAATCACCATCGATTCTCAGAAAACTGAATAAAATTCATGCCTCCAAAAATTTAAGAAAGAAGACAATTTAATTCGCGCCAGGGAACAGAGTACAAAGTAAAATGGATTAAATATTAATTCATTCTTGAAATACAATATAAAGGGAAACAGCTATTGTGTCACTACGGAGAATCTAGAAAATTTAATTTCTATAATCGGAGTTAATTAACTTCGCTTGTGATTGATATAAAGCGAAATTGATATGATACTAGGTTGCGTCGTACTTAGATTGGCTATTTTAATTATTGTTAATAACTACGGCCGAGATAAAACGTCGCTTAGCACATGCTTTAGACAAGCATTATTCTTGTCTCTCTCTATCACACTAAGTGAAACAACGAGTGTAAGATAAAGGTGAACGCAGACTTGGCCGCACCGCACGCGCCGCAGTCTTCGCATTCGAATTCTTTATATGAAGTTCTATGCCACCTCGCACACCTACCCGCGTCGCAGTTGCCGCAGACCCTGAAACGACAACAAAGAAAATGCGATGACTGCGGGGACTGCGGCGCGTGCGGTGCGGCCAAGTCTGCGTTCACCTTAAAGGGCAGACAGGTATACAGATAAGCCGCTAGTTATTTTTTTCTTTTCTTGCCGCCTTGTTCCAAGTTCAAAGCAACACCTTTTAAATTAATACGTAACACCAATAAATAACAAGCCTACTAATTAAGGTTCGTGTATATTCCGGTGTTGAAAAGGCTAGGTCTATGACCTTTGTACTTTTATACCCGTGGGTGTCATAACAGGGTGGAAAGGATCACGCCCTTTGGTAGGGCACAACACCCTTGCCTAGCAATGTCTTCTGTCAAAACGTTGGTAGCTGGTTTTCACGTGTCATGATATGATAAACAAAGGAAATAGATAACCTTATCGTACCTGGGAAGGACAAAGCTATCTTGCAAAAATGTACCAAAATATACTGATAACAGTAAAGGTCGGCCAGTAACTATCTGTCTGAACAGATTAGCAAGTGTAGGTAACTTCTCAGTGATAAAGGCGACGTTGAATGTGTCGGAAAATATGGTGTATTTCGTAGAGAGTGGAGGAGAAACATTGTGCTCAGAGTGATAAGCAGGGATTGGATTTTATTGCGAAGCCCGATTGTATGGAATTAGGAGGATAAAAGAAAGGGACAATTCACATATGCTCGATATTGATCTGTGCGGTAGAAACGTCTGAATACGCTGTGAAGAGTTTCTTGAACCAAATTTTTGATGTTTGAACAAAGGATGCGATTTTTACTAAGTGGCGTTCATGTTATTGACCCCTAAGCAGTAGGTATAAAGCTGTCAATCGCTGAATATTTTAGTTTCCCAGATCAGAATGAAACTTAAACACTACATAAACATGTCTGGCTAAATATTCAGAATGTTGAGTGTACAATTGATATTCAAAAGTGTCTTTCACGTCTGTTTATTTTCAAACATTGTCTTAACACGTATGCACATTGTTTGAAATAAACAGAGTCAATCAGCGATGCATGTATGCAGTAGCCAGCTTGCAAGCGCATCCTGCCGCGATCAATATTCAGCCCGGGTACCCGGACACGGCGCGATCGCGACTACACTTCAATAGAAACGCTATCTAGCAGCCGCCGGCGTATCGAATATAAATTACACAAAATTATAGTAGACGCATAAAATCCGCGGTACGTGCCGCCATCGCGCGTCGCCATTTTGAAATTCAAACGCTCTTCGGCGCGGCGTGCGTTCTGAAACCCGGTGCGCCGACCCCGTGACCGCGCGCCCATATTAAAGGCGGAACCACATTACCGTGTCGTGGCGCGCCATGATGCTTACTGGCGTGGCGGTGAGTGTGCACACTTACGTGTCGTGTCGTGGCGCATTCTGGCGTTTTTTCTGAACAGTACTTAACGAACCTTTGCAGCGTTCAAACGTGCATAATGTTTTCTTTTGATGAACACCTACAATTTCTCTTAGCATTGAAATTTCTTCAGACCAAAAAAATAAAAGTAAATACTAGGTTCATCCTATTTTATTTTATTTTATTCAGAAAGGAACTTCAACAAAGGATACACATTACATGCATTATTATACAAAGTTCTTTGAAGATTTGTGCTCTTTCAGTTATAGGAGAACACATCATGCATACATCATCATTTTAAACATAGTTTAGAATTGTATAAGGTAAAGTACACGATAAAATTAAAATCAAAGTAAAATTAAACAGTATTAAATTGAATTAAACAACACATGAACACAAAATTAAATTAAACATTTGAAATTAAAACACGGGTTAAATACTAAACAATTGAAGATAAAATTAAAAAAAAAATTAAACATTAAAATATTCTAACACACAAATAATACAATGAAAGAGAAAAAAAAAACAGAGATAAAAAGAGGATTGTTAATCTTGTATAATTATTCATTTATCCCTTTTTAAATAAATAATAAAGTAATATACTATTTTATTGACGTTCAAAATTTCAGTAATTCCATTCAATAAGATCGTCAGTAATTTTGCAAATATTAATAAATCCAAAAGTGCCCGCCAGATGTTCGTGTCGCGCCACGAGCCACGCGCCGGTACAGAAACACATTTTGCCAGCGTGTCGTGTCGCGTCATAAACCCCCACCACCGCTCTGGCGCAATCGGTGGCGAGCAGTCGGCGACACGGCCGAACGTGTCGCGCCACGACACGCCATGCAAGTGTGTCTCTAACCATACTAAATGTATGAAACCGATATGCTTCTGGCGCGCCATGATGCTTCCTGGCGTGGCGGTGAGTGTGCACACTTACGTGTCGTGTCGTGGCGCATTCTGGCGTTTTTTCTGAACAGTACTTAACGAACCTTTGCAGCGTTCAAACGTGCATAATGTTTTCTTTTGATGAACACCTACAATTTCTCTTTGCATTGAAATTTCTTCAGACCAAAAAAATAAAAGTAAATACTAGGTTCATCCTATTTTATTTTATTTTATTCAGAAAGGAACTCCAACAAAGGATACACATTACATGCATTATTATACACAGTTCTTTGAAGATTTGTGCTCCTTCAGTTATAGGAGAACACATCATGCATAGGTACATCATCATTTTAAACATAGTTTAGAATTGTAAAAGTTAAAGTACACGATAAAATTGAAATCAAAGTAAAATTAAATAGTATTAAATTGAATTAAACATGAACGTTAAATTAAATTAAACATTTGAAATTAAAACACGGGTTAAATAGTAAACAATTGAAGAGTAAATTAAGAAAAAATTAAACATTAAAATATTCTAAATCACAAATAATACAATGAAAGAGAAAAAAAACAGAGGATTGTTAATTTGGTATAATTATTCATTTATCCCTTTCTAAATAAATAATAAAGTAATATACTATTTTATTCACTTTCAAAATTTCAGTAATTCCTTTCCAAACACCATTTACAAGTTCAATAAGATCGTCAGTAATTTTGCTGCAAATATTAATAAATTCAAAAGTGCCCGCCAGATGTTCGGTTCGCGCCACGAGCCACGCGCCTGTACAGAAACACATTTTGCCCGTGTGTCGTGTCGCGTCATAAACCCCCACCACCGCTCTGGCGCAATCGGTGGCGAGCAGTCGGCGACACGGCCGAACGTGTCGCGCCACGACACGCCATACAAGTGTGTCTCTATAGTCTCTAACCATACTAAATGTATGAAACCGATATGCTTCTGGCGCGCCACGACACGCCACGACACGGTAATGTGGTTCCGCCTTTAATGCGTTGACCGCCCACGGTCACGCAGTTACCGCCCGGGTTTACGCGACGAGCGCGGTACTCGAGACGCGTTCGCGGGCCGCACGCGCACGCGTCACGCGGCGCGCCCTCGCGGGCCAGACGTGCCAGCGGCGTGGTCGCCGCGGCCCGCGAGCGCGACTCGACGCGGACACGGACGTTGCGCCGCAAACGCCTTTATTATTTTCCATTTACACTTTTTTTGGTGTTTACGACGAGACAAGGCGAGGTCGCCGCGCGTCCGTTTTGGATTTCATTTCTTTTTATGACTTCATGCGTACCAATGTATCTGTTCGCTCTTAATGGGCATTTTGAAATGTTAATGCCCTTAGTTTAATGCAAATACTTGCCAAACACGTTTGGCTTCTTTTTCAATAAACAGAAAATCGATCTTATTACAATCGTAAAATTCTAGTGGGGCTATCAATAAAGTGTAATCATGACCCAAATCTATGATAGGTATAGCAAAAGGATTTCAAACGTATTATCTATGTTTGTTAGGATTAAGAACAATTTCGCTTCTAGTTTACGAAAATGAATAACAGAGAGACCTACACAGGCAGCAGGCAAGGCATACACTAAAATTCTAGGCCCTACGACCAGAAAATCCGACCTTGTCGAGTAATGACAGCCATAACATGTAATATGCGCTAGTGTCATAAACTTGTAATACCACTATGCTAAACAGAGTTTCGCAAAATAACATTTTGTATTCAGTATCGATCGTGCTCGCAGAAACGTGAATATCGCATGATCTAGCCTACCCCGAGAGCCTACCCTTCTATCTTTACTTTCACTATTAACACTACTACAAAGAAGTATTCGTGCTTATCAAAATCGACACGTGTCTTTTACAGATACGCTAGGTAGGTAAACATCAATAAAGTTAAATCTTCAAGCTTCTAATAGCGTACGACAGACGTCCACACACGACGGAATGTAATTGTAAAATAAACACAAAGCAAAATGCATTCGAATTTTAAAAACAGAATGCCACCCAATTCGTCAGTAGACCTTCGAGGTAGCAAGGCAGTCAGTCGTCGGTCGGCAAGCGCGGCCCAAGGTCAACTTTACAACTGGGTCTGCGTCCATCATTGATTTCACGACGTGACGCAAGACGGCGACGCGCCGCCGCCTGTGCCTACACGGAACATGCATTATACAACTTTTTGCTTCCCCATAGACCGTAGGCGTTACAACATTAGACGCATTATCCATATACTTGATTTGATGTTGGATAATGATACGTTTTTAGACGAAAACAATACGTTACTATGTGTATAGTACCCATAAATGAGTTTGATACGTACACTGTAATCTACTATCTATGCTCAAGCTAGGGACGTAATTCGATATTAAAATCGATATGGAGATTCGAAGATAGGAATCTAATTCGCGAGCGGTGCTGAGAAACTGGCATGTTCGGTTCAGCCAATGATATTTATCTGATAAGCCATATTGACATTTGGAATTATATGGGGATCTTCAGAAACTTACTGTTTCTTATACGTATTACTTCTCGTTCCCGTAATACTTTGAGGATGATTTCACTATGATATGGCCTAATACTATTGCAATCGCTAAATATAGGTCGATTAATATTTGCATTTGAAGAACGGGTCTTACAAGGCCGGTCAAAAGCAGCCTCTTAAATTTAATTGCATTCAGACATAGGACAATATACTTATAATAATATAAACAACAGCATCAACAAACGGGCTAAAAATATCTACAACAACATGACTAATAGAAGTTTGTCTGACTTCTATATTGACTAGGCATTCCCAGAAACTGCTAATCCAGCTGAAATTCCTGCAAATGCTGTGTTATATTCTCAGAATCTTCTTTAAAGTCTAGATGTATTTTGGCCTATTTATTTAGGTCTTGATGACCTAAATAAATAGGCCAAAATAGATGATGGAAAACCCAGTGTTTTCTACGTTTACTCTATTAAAAATTACAATGTTTTGGGATTTTAAATTGTCGTGAAGACGATAGAAAACAATAATGTTGTGGCGTACTGACTGGTCTAAATAATGTCATGGTGATGTCATAGGCATCTCTGCCACCTATCTTGTAGAAGAACCTTCATTGAATTTCTGAATGTTAATGGAGAAAGAATATGTTCTCCGTGCCTCAGAAAGCACGTAAAGCCGTTGATCCCGGTTTTCATTTGTTGAACTTTGACAGTTGTTACGGGTTAGAAGCAAAAAATCTAAAAAAGTTGAGAAAAGGCTAGGGATAGAGAGATGATGATTGGAGGAAGAAATTAATGAATAGGACCAAAATCTTGCTAAAATTGGAGAATTAACTTGTCGGCTCTAATTCAAATTCAATGATACAGAACACAAAAGACGCAGATAGGTTATTATAAGCGCTGCGGAGTGCGGCCCAAATGGCATAATGAAACTTTAGCACATAGCAAACTTTAAAAACAAAGTCACGTGCCACTGTATGGCTGCTATGACGTTTTCCGATAGTGTCATTGCAATATTATGTTGTATGTGTGCGTTCGAATACGAATTCTTATGTTGGTAACGTATCTACGGTTCTTTTTGTACAATTTGGAACGCGATATTTATTATACTGTTACCATTCGACTGGAACCACCAAAAATAGACGCACAATTGTACGCAATTACGGCGAACTATAGCAGTAATACAGAATAACTATCTCATTTGAAGTATTGTTTGTGAAGCTCATAAAAATATCGCTTGTGTACCATTCATTGGATGTCTTTTGTACCTCGTAAGTGACCTTCGAAAAGATCGCTGAATTACATAATGACGTTTGATTTCTGATAATTTTGTTCTCTTTTAGTATCATTAGGTCTGAAAACATAAATTATGAATTATGATGCTGAATATTGGCTATAGATAGTTTAAGACCATCTTTATATAAGGCTGCTATCGCTGAAAACCTAAGTCAAATAGGTTCTTAGAGGCCATCAATTGATTATGACATACGAATTTCATGATTCTCTGACTTATCCCCTGTTGAGGCACAGATGATGTGAGTAAAAGTACACCTACTAATGCATCAGTAATTTCAAAAGCTTTTTTATGTAAACATGTTACATATTAGCAACAATATTGTCATACTGGATGACCTTAGTGACCAAGGGGGTCACTCAGGTTAAAGTGACTAAGAACGGATAAGACTGGCTTCCAGATGTATTCTAGTCAAAAATATATAGAACTACATTATGTGACTCTTTTATAAAGGAACTCTTTTCTGTTCCTCAGATCGAGACTTTACTTAGCACGTACTTTGGCGTAGATATTCTCTGTCTCTTTATCATCGTAATTTTCTCCTTTGCGGGACAGTGACAACAATATTGTTTAGCCTTAGCTAAAGACCTTACTAAGCAACGTTTATTTATTCCGTGCTAAGAGTCGGTTCTAATTTAGTCACCCGGACCAATCACGTCGGCTGAAATCATGCCGGATTAACATCTGGGCGAATAAAATGAGAGTATTACGTAAACCTCCCAGTTTATTTCTACCTTCGATAAATTATTTCTATTCTGGGAATTCTGGGAAAAGTACTGTTACTAATTAAATTCTTACCGAAATTTTCCTTGAAAGGATAATTCTTCCGTGTGATATTTACCTGGAAATAAATAAATCATCATTATTATTTTTAAAGGAAAATCAATCAGTAAGGACAGGAGCTTTCATTGGATTCGCAGAAATTAGCTCACAAAATAGAAAAGATTTATTTTAACAAAATGTTATCACATTTACATAGCACATCTCTTCCTAAGAAAATCTGAGAAAACAAAAAAAAAGAAATCACGCCATCACATTCCATTTAAAAAAATAGCAGAAACATTCAGTGACAACTAAAACAATTTATTGTTGAACCTCATATTTGTATTCAATTTGTAAGAGAATTTAATTTCAAGAGAATAAAAAAAATGGAACGTAAGCTGTGGCACGCAGCATGGCTGCCAAAAACAAAACTCGCTCGGTCCAGTTCTGTCAAACGCGTCTCTAAAATAATGGCCGCTTATTTTTGGCGGGAACACACAAATATCATTGGCTTCGTTATGAAGAAAATATAGCCAATCTTTTCATGCTACAATCAATTTTGTGTGATTTACAATCATTGCGTTATGAAAGAGTTTAAAAAAATATATTCTAGGACACATTTTTATTTTTATTTCTATTTTATTTCACATTGATATTGCGTCACAAACTCACAATTTTAACGCCAGATGGAAGAAGTAAAAGTGTTAGTAAAGAGGTAATCGCTGGAGTAGATCCGATTACGAAAAATCTTTCACTTAGAGAAACACGCTAACATGAACCATTTATTGTGTGAAACATCTTTAACACACTTTATGAAACGAAAAAAAAATTTAACTTACTTTCAGAAGCCAGTTTTTTTTACAAATTTATCAAATAATAAAGATAATAATATTTAGTTTATTTACTCGCGTTAATCTCTGGATCTACCAGTCCAATATAAAAACAACATTTTACAATATTTAGCTCAGTTAGGAAGTTTACAAGCGACATGACCTCTCGCTACCCCAGGAGCGGTTCAGAACATCAAAGACTTAAAAGAAGCGACACTATAGAGTACATAAGATTTTAGAATACATAGCACGTTTCATTCTCTACGTCATATGTTGTGAAGAGATGAAAATCTCAGAAAAAGTAACTCGGCGAGGCGTCAGAGGTATGTAAAGTAACTAGGGGACTGAACAAAAGATGAGTAACTCAAAACTTTTATGCACATCCTTATGTAGATTGAAAGCACTCTAGTTCTGTAAAGAGTCGGTAAATTGTGTAGACGAGACTTTTCTACTTTTTTTTACTTTCGTCGTGTGTATTTTGTGCAGTTTCTGTACTGCCGTATCGTCTGTATGCCCAATGAGGTTACAATTAACCTTTCAACGACCAAGCGACAGCCGGATGTCGGGCAGTTATTGATTGAGTCTCGCTCGATCACGTGTGTTCGAAGGTTTAAAATACGTTGATAATCTACCTACAAGATTCGAATTTTGAAATTGCCACAGGAACGCACACATGTGTTTTATTAATGTCACACTCTATTGAGACCCGCCATAGAGTAGCCCGCGACTCTGGGCATAAATATAACAGATGGTAAACTATTGGTGTACTATACCTTTCAACGACCAAGCGACAGCCGGCTGTCGGGCTGCTATAGTCTTTCTATTGATTCTGAAATCACGTGTGATTGAAGGTTTAAGAGAGCGCTTAAAACCACATCTTTTTACTTTTTGTTTTAGAAAATTATATACCGTTCGAAGTTCGGGCTATAGACTCCAAATTCGACCACAATTCATAATACTTTTTCAGGAAACCTGAAAGGGAAGTAATTGGTTCCCTTTGTCCGTCCGCTTAACTGTCTATCGGGAGGCTGTAGGTATTTCATAAAACGTAATGTTGAGGCCATTTACACAGAGTACAGCAACAAATAAGCTCTTAACCAATGATGTTATAATTAAAAAAGTGTAGATAGGTTATGCAGTCAAAAAGTGGCACATTAAGATTTTGCCAATTAGCAAACATGATACTGAGTATCGCGTTGACATTTGACGTTTATCTCTTTTTCACTCGCACTACTTCCATCATGTCATTCTAGTTTGACGTGTAATGTATGTGTGCGTTAGTGTGCCGTTTTTGAGGATAGAATTTCATTTGGGTAACCTATCTACACTTTTTTACTTATAACATCATTGCTCTTAACCATTTTTATTTTAACTGTGCCAAATCTCATATTCCTCCGCGCATGCAATGCGAGAGAAATGGAAAGATGCATTCTAAAGAGATGCAAAGTCTTACTTCTTACCATGAATGAAATCTTAAATGTCAGACGCATCTCATTGATAACATTATATCTCTAAGCACGCAAAAATAAAATCGCAAATCATCGCAACGCAAACATTTCAATCTATTCATATTTTTATTTACAAAGAGCAAGTATTCTTAATTCTTCTAATATTTTAGTAGTCTTTGAAGTGTTGCAAATGTTTGCCACGTAACATGGTATCCGGTATTTAATGAAACATTTTTGTAAATATCTATGTTTTGTGTACTGATGGCAGTTTGGTGACGTCCATAGCTGCCTTGAAACCGTTTTATTCATTCATCTTGCTGTAAAGACCGCATTTTTTGTGAATATTAATAAAGTTAAGCTTATTTTGATCTTTTGTGACATTTTTCGTGTGTATCCCATGATATGAAGAGGCAAAAAAGCCGTAAATAGGTTAACTAGTTACTTTGAATCCAGACTAAAATAACGGGTCACTCACGCACATAAATACAAAATGATATTGCAATGACACATTCGGGAAACTTGACGATCGTTAGTGAATATAAAAAAAAAGTTTTTTTTTACTCTGATTTTGTTTTCATAAGTCCAGGAAAAAGTTGCCAGTATGTCAGTCCTAACGCTTTGTATCAGAAACTTATTTGAATTAAATAATGAATGAATAAAAAATGAACATTATAAGATTACAGGACACTGTTCTAGTCCAGATTAGGCCTGACGTATAAGCATTCCAAGTAAAATAAAGGTTTGTAAAAAATCAAGATGGCGACCGTATTCGATTTTTAAGTCCTTCATCACTAGCTTTACCTGAAGTTCTGAACTGTCGTTTCATAGTCTTTGAAGGTCTTTCACATGATATGTATAAGGGTAGTGTAATCACGGAGCAGGGGAGATATACATACGGTTTGAGAACGCACCCTAAGCACATAGGGGTTCGTTCAGAATGGCTGCAGCAATTAACGGTACGTACTTCAATGTTTGAAATTTAGAACCCGCTCGGGGGATGGAAGTACTTGAAAATAATGAGCATCGGCTGTACAGAGGTCCTATATGTATAGATTTTAACAGTTCAAGACGCGAAGTGACATGGCCGAAGTATAAAAAGAATTGCAACTTTGCAACTTCGTCTAAAGACTTCAGAATTAACCTCAACACGAAAATTATCTTACAAGAAAACAAAAACGGGATAATAGGCGTGGAAATACGGCTAAATCAGTTCGGCCGTTCTAGAGTAACAGAGTAACAATAAAAATTAATTTAAAAAACTGGAGTCAACCTGTTAGGCTTTACGAGATAAGCATACAGCCTTGTGATAGCTGGACTGACGAACGTTCGAAAGGACAGACTGGGAACTATGGAACCCTAAAAATCAAATAGGTACCATTTAACATTAAATTCGTACTCGTAATGACACTTTTAAATCTAACAGCATCAATCCCAAAACATGGCAATAGCCTTTAATCGATGGTTTCCTAATCGATTCATTCCAATCGAGTGATAAATTCAATTCAGTATTGTTTACGCTGAACATTTGCTTCTCGTAAAATGGCTATAAAAACTTGTATTTATTTACATAAACTGCATAACAAATATTTGAAATAGTGCAAACTATGAATGAATTGAATTTAGAGGCGTGTCATCGCGTAATCGTGTAAGATTCTTTAAAACGAGAATACTATTCGATTTTGACCATAGATAATTTTGTATTCGATTTAGAAACTCTGTGTTCTTACACAACACAATCTCATTATTCTATAATTATCATTTTGTCCCATAACAGAGTCCAAAAATATTCTTCCGTTTTTTTTGCTCCTACGTAGTATTAGAAAATAGGTAAAGGTATTTCGCAGAAAAATCTCCGATTTGTAAATAGCTCACTTGCGTCGTTCATGCGAAAAATATCTACATAGGTAAAAAACACCTTTATAATGTATATGAAGAAACAGGGTTATTGGTGGTAAGGTAGCGCACAGCCGAAACTACTGAATCTACAAAGATGAAATTCGCACAATCTCGCACAATAGTTTGTTTTATGACATAGAGCCTCTTAAAAGCGATTTTGAGATATTTAAATAAAATGGGATAAAATACAGGTGTTTGAATGTTTAGCCGCAGAAATCCGAAGTTTCTAGATAAAAAAAATGATTTACCTAATTACACGTGAAGGAATTTTATTTACACGACAAAGTTTGCAGTATGGTTTAACGTTCATAGAGTAGGTACCTATTCTATACAGGAAAATGTTCAAAGGTATACCAAAATAGTTGCAAATAAAGAGTAAAAAATATTTTGATCTGGCATTAGATACGGACTCTCACAGCGAGCGGTCTTGCGTCCGTTACCAATTTAGCTGCCATCATGTTCTAAGATCACACACATTGCGCCATTCCCATCGCCGTATCTAAACAACATCTGTAGCGAGCCGGCAATGTACGCGATTTATTTACATGAAATTCATCTTTTGAGAACGCCATTCGCTACGGCAGTTAACGTGTGACTAGTGGTACGATTTACGCTAGACGATGTAAACAGGGCACTTAGAAAGGTGCTTTAGCAAACGATTCTGACAAATACTTCAGGTTCGATGGTCGGTGCTTCGGTTTTTATTGATTACACGTGCAGGATTTATTCTAGAACAATCCATGCAAGAAAAATACGTGATTACTCATCGAACTGTCTACTGGAGCTAGAACCAGAAATATTCAGTTCTCTTTAGAATTCCAATCCAACGTGTGATATTTGAATTTGGAATGGCACTGATTTTTTTTTTCTATTGTACCTCACCTCAACTTGAAAATGAAGTTCTAACGTGTCTCTTGCAATATTTAAACTAAGTCCAAAATATACGATTTGCACGTTAAAGACGCAATTTTTAGTTTCTTACAGCCTTATGAGACTCATGCTGCCATTTGAGACATAACTTACCAAGCTAGGAAAAAAAATTATGTTGCTCGTTTGCATAAATATTTTACAAGGTACAGTCTGTTAGAAACTTTTTAAAGATGAAATCCATTTAAATAAAGAGCCAAGCAGAAACTTGAGTAAATTGCATGATTTATTTTGCAATGCATTGAATGCAATCGTGAAAACATTAAAATGTCATAAAAAATCATCATTAGACACTCACACTAAAATGACTCATGGCCAAAGACTTATAGAGTGGGCGTTGTCTGTTATAATTTTACAAACATTTTAGTTTAGAAAGTTCCTTCTAATAATAAATTTTATTTTAATGGCGGGATATATTTTTGCCTTATTTTGATAAGGCTACAATAAAGAAACAAAGCGATTAAGTGCGAACCGCATTCGAGGTCGGTGTGCAAATTTAAGAGGTCTTCCTATCCACGTTTTGCATTTTAAGTATTAACGAGGTTAACAAAAACATTTTGAAGTTAAATTGGTGTTTTTTTTGGTTGTTTAGAATGCTGCCCGCACTATACTGCTAGTAGATAAGTATTCTAATATTCATTAAGTACGTAGTAATTCACTGCATATTTTAGGTGATAAAATTCAGAAAACTAAACTTAGACTTCTACTTACAAGGCTCTTGTTTCTAAAGAATGTATGCGTCATATTTTTTTTTGCATTTAAAAAATTGTTTTCTATTTCAAGAAACAGGTTCTTTTTAAATAAAGTCTCTAGAAAACTGTAATCGAAAGTGAGATCTAGAAGTGCCTAGATTCTCAGAACTCGAGACGTCTGTCCACTTTTTGCAAGACGTCGAGTTCCAAAGATGTACAATGTAAGGAAAATTAACTCACGTGGAGGCTTTCAAGATGTGTGTATGTGTGTGTGCATATAAAGTTGCGGCCTGACAACGCGAAGTTAAAAATAACAACAAACAATACTGAGTTCGTTGCACCGGACTCCGCTGAATTGACCGGCAGTCATTAAAAGTGTAAATATTAAATTATTAAGGCAAAAGTTACTGATGACTGTGCATGGAAATTATACAATTATTATGCGTAGTTTGTGTAATAATTGTGTGAAGGTGTTGACATGCATTTGGAACATATTGCGCGCACATATGACTGTGAAATTTTGCATATGCATGCATATTGGTGCAAGAAGGCTCGCAGAAAGTTGATAGATGAGAGTAGAAGCAGATTCCGACATATTGGAAAAAAGATGAAGATGGACGGTGTCCTCTTTAAATTCAAAAATTAGAAAAACCTTCCGACGACCAAGCGGCAACCGGCTGTCGCGCTGCTATTGTTTTTCTGTTGCGTTTCGAATCACGTGTGTTCGGTTTAAAACGAGTTACAAGTATTGTCCTTAATTTATCACTCATACCCATCCCATCGAAAGATTTGGATGTTTTTTTCCCTGTAAGCCAAATAAATCTTTAAAAAAATACACCCGTACCGAAAACTGTAGGCTGTACCTGACGCACAAAAACCTGCAAGGTCATACAAATAAACTTGTTTTAATTAGTTTTATTTGTTCGTCACATTGCATCGCGGTGCACTGAACTTCTTTATCCCTTATGTTTTATTATGCACTGTATGATCTCACTAATTAGTATGATGATGAATTTTTATTCAGGTCCCGCTGTACCTAATAATTAAGCTTTTTAAAGTTAATAGAGGACAGTTACATTAAATGAAGTTTAAATTTAAACAATAATCAACATCCATAAGTTGTCAATGTGTGTGTTTCCACCTTTTACAGCAAATAAATGGCTGTTGAATTCATTTTGAGTTTTTAAGTTTTTCAGTACAGAAAACTGCCAGATGTTATTCGTAGTTTTATGGTTCGTTAGACTAGCTTGGTCAATTTTAGTGGCACGAGCACTACGGTGAGGGGCCAGAGTATTTATAAAATACTAGCTTTTGCCCGCGACTTCGTCCGCGTGGATTAATAGTTCCCGGGTTCGGGTCCCAGACTATATTATCTGTACCAAATTTCATTCAAATCGGTTCTGTGGTTAAGCGTGAAGAAGAGACAGACAGACTAAAAGACAGAGTTACTATGGTATCTATAATATTAGTAAGGATTCATTATCATTGACTTCCTGCCTTTGTTCTAGGTAAAGTCTCTGCCATACTGTATTAACATGGCGTTCTTAAACCTTCGAACACAATAGAAAGACAATAGCAGCGCGACAGCCAGCTGTCGCTTGGTAGACGAAAGGTTATTAAATGGTTCTCTGTATTTATCAACAAAATGCGACGGTGTGACAAAGCCTTTGAGGTCAGCGCAACGTCTTCTTCTATCTTCTTCGGCTATCACTGACTCCCAATTCTTTCAATAATTCTTTTAACTTGACATAATCTGTCCATCTTTTCTCTGAGCTTCCTCTACCTATCCATCAAGCACATTTATAACTCTTTCTGTTAAATGATAGTTTTCATAACAAACATGCATTTGCTGAGAATAATATTTGTTTAGCACGTACTTCGGCTTAGATTACTTTACTTGTCCTCAGTTTTTTTATATTGTTTTTATCAATAACTTTAAGAGGAAGAAATTTAAAATATTTGAATATAGTTTGTTTCTAAAAAAACAGTGTTTTTCTCATTCAATATAGTACTTTCTGCTGTAACGTGAAATACAATCGGTACTTTTGCAAGAGTTCACTGAAAGAAGTGAATTGTGGATGCAGTTTGATCGTTATATGGGTCCAATTATTCCGTAATGGGTCCAGTTTACAATACCCCACTGGATGCTCTTATACCACAATTGAAGCACTTTTAACTGCATTGCTGGACCTGCATATTTCTTGCGAGAAATCATGAAGTTTAGAAAGGATCTGAAAAGGTTGCTTAAATTTGGCATCACATAGACATTCGCTACTTAACGTTTGTAAAATAAGGTACCAGATAGAATATTTAGTCTTACTTGGTTGACGCAACTAAATTACATATTTTCAAGTAAACATAAAGTTATTTAAAAGACATATTATATTTATTTATACAATTATAATTATACACAATATTTACAAACTAAAACTAAATTAAAAACCCTAAAATTAAAATAAAATGGCATCAAAAAAAGTGCCCAAGAGGCTGGCAGCATTGCCACGTTGGATGGCAATGCTAAGCCTCTGGCCAAAATAAAAGCCAGCCTTTGGTTCACGAGAAGAGTCAACTAGTCTTTTTAAAAGCTCTTTAAAAAATAGGTGGGCACTCGGACCCCATGGCCCAAGGGTTTCAACCCTAAACGGCTCGAAATTATAGTTTCCAGTAAGGTTACTATACTTTCGCCGCTTGAGGTTTTCCGCAGCCAAGGCAGCAGCACCGGTTTTTAATTACATATTGAATTATTGTTTGAATATTTAATTACATAAGGACCACAGTTGGTCATTGTGGTTGACTGTTCTATGTGATACTTCATCCTGTATAACAGTACTTTCAGGCAGTGACATGCTTAGGGTTCAAAATTAGTGAAATCGTAGCAGAAAAAGAAGCTGCAAGCAACACGTCTGTAACAGCTAAGAACTGACAGTGACAGGCTTACATTATAATCTTATTCCTTACAAATTGGGCTTGGCTTGTACCTATAAAAGAAACGCCTGCGATCCTGGCTGGACTATTAGTCTGCTCCAAATAACCGACTGTTCTTCAAGGCAATTCAGAACACAATGATACCATAAACAAAGCAAAACAACATCCATCCTAAATAGCCCATCCTCCATACGAATCCATCACCGCTACGTAAAAGTTTAATAGCTAGGTAGAAGGTTTTGTCGGGTTCCTCCCTGAGGTCGTCGCCCTCTTAACAGCTGACGGGAAGGAGGTACGCCCCCTCGGACAATGAACCTACAGCCATATTATCTACAATTTATTATAAGATACTTGAATTTCCCCCGATATTCTACAGAACCTTTTTAGCGAGTAATGGAGAAAATTGATATTTACTTCAGTGAAGGGCAAAGTGATGACATGTAACAAGTTATTCATATGAGAACGTTAATTATTCCCGCAGCGAGAAACATTATGGAAATTAAAATATAAAGCCATTATGCAAAATGTCAGTGTAATGAGTGCTCAAATTTGGAAGCACGTGCAAGTCAATGCTCGCAAATGATGGAATATTCGCTCAAGTGAATTTAAACTTTTTATGGACGAGGCAGAGACGCTTTTGAATTGTAAATTGTTGCAATATTCTTTTTTAAAATAAAGCTTCAGTAAGTATAGGTATTTTCATGATAAGTGATTCGAATTTAGGCTGTGATGTGTATCAGAGTATCTGGCGGTATCTGTAGACACGTCATCCTCATTATGTGGCTTTTGGCAGAATGCTGATAAACGTATCAAAACTGTCGTTAGTCGGGTCGTCCTACAGAGACATTATGAGTCAGGATAATTAGGAGTCATCATTTTTTCAGTGTGGGAACAGTTGATGCTCTCCATTTAACAATGGATTGCAGAAATGTTATACTTTCAAATGTTGAAGAGAATATGCAAAATCTCAGCAAATGTTAGTAAATGTCTGTATTCACTCAAAAATACAGTTTTAGAAAGTCTGTTTTAGAAAAAACTTCAGCTAAGTTCACAAACAGAAAAGATTCGCGTCACGTACTGTTCAAAGGCATAGACAAGACCAACACTGGCCAGTTCGTTCCGATATCAACAATAGACTCTTGTTTCTAACTGCCGACACGTTACTCGCGAACGTTATTCATATTCAAAATCTATTAGTATACTATATAGGTACTACCTACCAATAAATATTCGAAAAATTTGAACCAAAAAGACTTTTCCATAGTAGATTAGTTTGTTTATTATGTAGATGAGACTGCGTGAACGTGCGTGTGTCGGAGTGTGTATTTAACGACCCACATTTTGCGCATTGCTAAAAGAACTAAAATTCAAGGTCATTACCCTTGCCACAACAACAAACGTCTCAACCACATTATTACATTACAAAGCGAATTTGAAAACATTTAAATAAATAAGAGAAGAAACCTTTCTTGCACAAACAACTTTGTTCCAATACCGGTTGGTCTGTTTGTGTCCCGCTCGCGCCGGCGATGACTAATTGGTGCGAGCGAGACGGAACGACAAGGTCACTGGTCAGCCGTTCTCCGTCAGACAGCGGGACGCGCGGGGCGGGGGCGTGCGCGGGCGCAGACGGCGCAACGACATGGCGGTGGCGGCGGCCGCGGTAGACATGACGTCACTGGCACCAGGTCACGAACGAACTTGCACGGAACCCCTCATGCGTAGGAAAACTGGATGCATTCACGGCACGATAAAAAGCGTAATAATAATATGTAACTATCGAGCGTAAACGTCGCGGAACTCGCGGAAGACATCGACGGGAAGTCTCGTGTTAGCATGGCTCGTGGCGAGCTGGCACTTTGGCACCGCCGCCGCCGACATGTGACCATGCGCTTACGAGCTTAGGAAATCACAACAGCAAATAGCTTATAGGTTATTATCGAACATTCAGAACAACAGTGGGATTAACCTGCAAAAAGAGGTTATCAGATCCGGAATAATCCGCATCCATTAATGAAGCTAGTTGATTATAAATAATGCATAACACATCACAACACCACATGTTTACTTCAGAAATCGCCTAGTATACTATTCCACTTTCTAGATCTAGAACGTTATTACCGTCACAGATATTTCCGGGAGAATCCCAAGGGTTCATAAAGGTTTTTGGCGAGGTAATTAACCTCATTAGTCGGCTTTTTCTGAGCTTCTTTTAGAGTAATCATCAGCTCTGAAAGATTGATAGTCCCTAGTGAGTGTGAGGAACTGAGGACCCGGCAGTCCTCACAATATTGGCCATTTCACACTGCCCACTTGTTTTCCGTTAGTTTATTTACGTATGCGTGTGGAGCACTTTGTCACTGCGCCAATTTATATTATTAGTCAGTTGTCAAACTCCACTTTGCCTTCAACACATTCAAATTGCGTAACGGTTTGTTTTAGGATTTATTTCAGAGTCAATCAGCTTTAAAGCTTTCAAACACAAATAATTATCGGGAGCTTTGTGTTCGGGTATTGTAAACATCGTTTTATGTGTGTTCTCAGAATATATTAATGGGAGTGAAATTCTTGGATACATGCTTTACATGTGGGGGTCTGTTCACCATTAAGTGTCATGCATTTAAAAACAATTATTGTACCACCGTTTGAGAGTGTACTATGCGTCAAATTATTTATAGCATCAGCATCTTACTAGTATGAGAAATTAATAAATAGACAGACATTAAATTAAGAAAGGCCGAGATTAATATACGTTGCTTAGCGCGTACTTTGGCCAAGCATCTGCTGTCTCTTGTTGTTTTAAAATATTGGTTAAATTCCACCCCAATTTACTGACACATGTTTTTTCTACATAGATCTCTGCTGACACAGTAATGCGGCTTGAATTTAAGCGTTCATTTAAATTTGAAGAATTAGCAGAAAGATTAAATCAAATGGTAAAACAAAGCTGTTATAATAATAATGATACGCTACACAAAGCCAAGCGAGCTCTGTAGAGTTAAAAAACAACCATAATTAGCAGGTTTTTTTTTCGCGGTTGTTAACAGAATCTCGTCAACAACGGTGTGAGAGAAACATGTGAAAAAAACAGCCGTGCCCTAGTCTAGTTGACCCAAATAGAGCGTTTCATCTCGCGGCTCGAGGCTCCGATGCGAGAGTCATTTTCTCAGCGAGTCCACAAGCGACGAGATGACGAGAGATCATCGTCTCCTTTAAGTTCGTCTTCAAAGATACTTTCGCATTCGCTTGTACAGCAATAGCATTAATGTCGTTCACCTAGCGTCTGGGCTGGCTGCGACACTTCTGTTTTTTATCAAGTCGCCATTTTTGTGTTTTGAACGTTTTTTGCTCTCCCTTGTTCTTGTCCTCTCACACCAATTTAGTAGCGAGTGTCATGAATATTTAACACCATTCAAGAAAAAAAGGTAAACTTGCCTTAATGGAACCTTTTCATAGCTCTCGAAGTGGATGTCTACAACGGAACGTAATTTGTACGTTACAGCTTATTAACCTTAGTTCTGGATCGGTAGTAAATATGACGGTGATGTGGGGTGAGCCTATTCGCTCGTCACTCGTATCCTGTGCCTCCCACCCCACTCCCATTTGGAGAAACCGGGCCAGTGGGGGGAAGGGGGGCGACCCGGGAATAATAATTTTAGCTCGGCGCGGTGGCATGGAAATGAAAAATGTCACACTGCTCCCGACA
Organism: Athetis lepigone; assembly: GCA_033675125.1. Classification (NCBI taxonomy): domain Eukaryota; kingdom Metazoa; phylum Arthropoda; class Insecta; order Lepidoptera; family Noctuidae; genus Athetis; species Athetis lepigone. The sequence continues at coordinate 3,228,870 of CM066224.1, forward strand.
CACACCGTGTATAAATGCTTTCACCTGCGATGGGATAGCCCGATACGGTTGTGTGAAACTACCATAAAATAGCCCTATGATGTATTAGAGTAGGTTTTTCGATGAGTTATGTCCTTATATCAGCGGCACGCTTTGTATGAATTACGTCTGTTTATTTATTGTGTTCCATCCAAAGCGGTTTGTCTGTTCGAATTGTATGGATAGTTGAATCCTTTTGAGGTTTACAGGATTACTTGTACTAAAGTGGGATAAGATCTCCTTGGACGCCGTGCTCGCACGTATTCCTTTGTTGTGTTATTTATCTACACATGCTTATGGCCAATCGTTTGAAATATGGGATCGGACTTATCCGTTCACGAAGATTTTAGTCCAACGTCCAAGAAAATAAATAAAACATTGTAAGTCGTGTAATAGCCGGAGAGCTGGTGAACCCTCCTACTAACGGTCGTCCTGTAAGGCTAGAAATTTGTGGAGTGATGAGTCATAGTACACCAAGGCCAACAACAATGACCTGGCAGGCAACAACCCTGCACGTCATCAGCCCTTTAAATGTGTATTTTTTTAAATGTAAAATAAATAATAAAAAAAAACGTTCTTCTGTAAGCTTCAAAATTTAATATAATTTAGTTTATTGATTAATAATTATGGAAAAAAATTGACAGGCGATTTGGGTAAGCAGAAGTATCTGCCAGGCGAATCGAAAGGTGCATAGTTTAGGGGGAAAAATAAACTTTCTCCTGTAAAGTTGAAATTTAAGTATGTGTTTGAGCAAATCATTAAAAAGAAATGTGTACAATGACAGGCGGTTCTGAGCAGCATAAGACCTTGACAGGCGAGGGGAAAGATGCTAAGAGCGGGCGAGTAAGAGGCGTAACGTGAATGCGTATAGTGTGAATGACATTAAATAAAATTAAAAATTATAGATGCAATATTTTTTATTAATTGTAGTGTAATCTACATTATTTTTTACATTAATTATCATTATCATCCGACCACTTCTTCACTACTACTTCTTTCGTCATAATCGAGGAGATGATTTTATATTAATACCTATTTAAAAATGTAATTTATATGTATGTAATTATGTATACTGAATAAATGGAAAAATAATAATAGTATAATATCTTAGGACAATTCACACACGGTCATCTGATCCCAAGCTAAGCAGAGCTTGTGTTATGGTAACCAGACAACTGATATACATACTTATATAGTTTATAAATATATACATATTATAGATAAATTACACCCAGACACAGAAAAAACAATCATGTTCATCACACAAAGTTTGTCCTGGGAAGGAATCGAACCCAAGACCTCCGGCTTAGCTGTCAGGGTCACTCACCACTAGACCAACAGGCCCAGGCGTCAAAACATAGTTTAAAAAGCTTTACATCAGATTGTCCTAAGGAAATAGGATAAAAACAAAAAAAGAATATAAAAAGTATTCTATGTCCGTCCCTAAGCTACCTCCCCACCAAATTTCAACCAAATCGGTTCTGCTGTTGTTGAGTTATAAAATGTGTAACTAACACGACTTTCTTTTATATATATACAGGATGGAAAATTTCAATGGGCCCTGAAAGAAAACTACCTTAAATCAATAAGATAGATTATTTTACTTAAAGGAAACAATCCCTTATTTTTTTAAAGAAATAAAACTACAATCAAAAATTTCGAAAATTCGCTTGTCACACTCGGGAATTGAACTGGCTTAAAATGGAAAAAAACAACACCCTGTACTTTAATGATGTTAATCGATAGGTCATTTTTAAGGATCAAATCTTTCTAACAAACATGGTAAATAAAATTAAAGGGAAAACCATGAAATTTTAACTTGTCAAATCAAAGGACGACTTTAGCTATCGAAATTTTCGTTCAACTAAAGTAAAATTCTTAAAATGTATGGTTTTCCTTTAATTTAAATAACCATGTTTATTAAAGAGATTTTGTCCTTATGAATGACCCTAACGTTTGACATCATAAAAATAGACTGTGTTACTTTTTTGAATTTTTTGGGGTCAGATAGGCAGTCGCTCCACATAAAACACCGGTATCCAGCTGAATCCGGTTAGGCTGGCAGCCGACCCAAACACGGTTGGGAAAAGGCTAGGGAGATGATGACTTTTTTGGATTTTAATCGGTTCGATTCCCGGGAGTAGTAAGCAAAATTTCGAAAAACTTTGAATGCAGTTTTGTTTCTTTTTAAAAATAAAGGAATGTTTTCTTTAAGTAAAATAACCTCTCTCAACGATTTAAGGTAGTTTTCTTCCAGGGCCCATTAAAACGTTCCACCCTGGATAATAAATAGATTTGAAATATATTTTTATATTTGTACGTGAATGAAATGTAGATTTGACTTTTTGAAAAGTAAATCAATTTTAAACACACTGAAATCTATATTATGCTTATATTTGTATACAAAATAGTATAATATGTATAAGTTAATAATTTTCGTGTCATATGTGGCAAGAAACTTCTCATAGCGTGCGTTATCCAATCTTTGACATTTTGATCCGTACATGATGATGATAATTAATGTAAAAAATAATGTAGATCACACTACAATTAATAAAAAATATTGCATCTATAATTTTTAATTTTATTTAATGTCATTCACACTATACGCATTCACGTTACGCCTCTTACTCGCCCGCTCTTAGCATCTTTCCCCTCGCCTGTCAAGGTCTTATGCTGCTCAGAACCGCCTGTCATTGTACACATTTCTTTTTAATGATTTGCTCAAACACATACTTAAATTTCAACTTTACAGGAGAAAGTTTATTTTTCCCCCTAAACTATGCACCTTTCGATTCGCCTGGCAGATACTTCTGCTTACCCAAATCGCCTGTCAATTTTTTTCCATAATTATTAATCAATAAACTAAATTATATTAAATTTTGAAGCTTACAGAAGAACGTTTTTTTTTATTATTTATTTTACATTTAAAAAAATAAAAGGGCTGATGACGTGCAGGGTTGTTGCCTGCCAGGTCATTGTTGTTGGCCTTGGTGTACTATGACTCATCACTCCACAAATTTCTAGCCTTACAGGACGACCGTTAGTAGGAGGGTTCACCAGCTCTTGGGCTATAAAGCTTGCAGCATTTTCCTCTCGGTACACGCACGATTGTGCGACGGAGTCATCTACTTGCATATCATCATTAGTATGCTGCCCATTGAGCATAAACGCGAAGGGTTCAAACAACTCGCTACAATCACTGGCTCCGCATAAATTCACGCTCAATATCTCTAATAGAATGAACAGTGCTTCAGGGAGCACCGACGCCTTCGACGGACCCATTTAACACTTCCAGTGTTATCTCAAAGCTTTCATCATTCATCCCTTTCATTTGTTTCAAGACAAAGATTTCGCTAGCCCGTTCTTAGCAGCTCATTAGACCAAAGTTGTCGGTACTTCGCAACAGTATTGTTGGACTTATAAGGAGCTGTTGCGCTCGCTTCGAACATTAAATGGAGCAGACATTTTGCGGCAAACGGTTTCACGTCGATAGTAACACAGAATAGTTTTAACCTGAATATGGGAAAGGGTGTTCTCATCTAAGTTGAATCTTTTGGTAACGAATCTAAAATGGGAAATTCGTTGAACTTGGGATTAATTATTACCGATAAGATACAAAAGAATGTCTACGTACGTAACCAAGCTCCTCGATCCCATAAGAACACTTAACCAACCTATTCGATTTGATGGATTGTGAAAGGTAGTCAGTATTCCTCTTGACAAACCACCAGACAAGAACCCCAGACATAAGCCAAAAATAAGGAATGCGTAGATACTAAGTTACAATCAAAAGCAACATAATTTAAAAACAAATCACCTGTTAAAATAATGTATTCGAACAAGGAATACTTCACAGCAGTTTTCCCCTTTGAATTTCGTGCAAATGGCAGATATTTGGAGAAAATGTCGGCCATTCGGGTCCAGATATTGATGTCAGCGAATTGAAACGTAACTATAATCAACCAATTCGTATTCTAAGTACTTAAATAACAAAAGGAGAAGCTCCTTCATTCCGAATATTCAAAGAAAAATGTGTATATTTTAAAAATAATGGATGTTAATGCTTGGAAACACGGCTAAATTGTAAGAAGGGTTGGCAATGAATAATAACGTGGCTTCCTACTTATAATAAACGATTGTGACAGACTGACTGACGCGTGAGTGATATTATATGGCTTCAGTTATTGTTTCAGATTGAAGTACCTAGTCATAGTACAATAAAACAAAGTTTCTATGAATAGGCTAACCGCTGTTTAAGGTCGGCCAAACCCTTGGGTTTTGGCTGACATGAGCGTTCGCGGGTCACGTTCGTACGGAATCATACTAACTTTTAGGTCCTAAAACTGAGAAACTAATTTACTACATTTAATGAAAAGTTTTGAACTTTATGCGTTGCGATTTAAAGTTATCAATACTGTGCTCTACTAATCTTGCTGCGTATTAGGATAAAATAAAATCGATTGATTACTTTTCATGAATTCCGTTATTAATGGCATCGAATATCTATCAAATATCGAATCTTGCTATAAAATAATTAAAAAGTGGTATAAAATTAGGTAGGTATGTATAAATCGTAGATGAACAAAAACAGTAGAATAAGAAATACAATGCACCTTTTCCAATGCTCTTTCTCGGTCCGACATCGCCGATCACTTTAGTCAAAAAACTTAATGGACTGAAAATAAATAAAAATGTGTATTCTTTTGTTTCGTACTGAAAGCAGCCCCAGCCGGGTGGCGATAGGAGCGAGCTCAAAAGGTTTTAACTTGGATTCGCTGCATGAACACGATTCTCCCATTAAAATTGTTATTTTTCACGTGTGTCTGGACCATTAACTTGATGTTTTCAATGAGGAAGAATTAAATTTTACTGAAATATACGGAATTGAAACGGAGTCTTTATAATTCAAAAAGATGTGTATTAATAGACGTCACTCAACTCCGAGACGCTCTCAGGTCTCTTGCTATCCTTGTCATTCTAAAGGGAAAAAATAAGGACAGCAATAAACTTAAGAGCGTCTCAGAATTGAGTGACGTCTATTAATACGGGCCTAGATTTGTTTTACTTTGCTTAAGAAAGGACACCACCTCTTTAACTTGTGTAATTCCATCATAGTCATGGATGACTCCTTTACAAGGACTATGAGAGGACAACATTGTACATTCAACAATGAATTAAAATGTTTGCTAGAGTATAGCAAGGTCCAAAAGTTGTTACATTCAGACAGGTTGTTTTAGGATGACACAAATTACGAGTCATATAAGTTATACCAATAGTTAAGCTAATTCTACTTATAGGTACTATTAATATTTCCTAAAAGAGAATGTCGGAATGTTCATAATTTACATTACTCATTTAACTAACCACGGATAATCAAATTGAATACCATACGTGATATTAATTAAGCACATATTTTTATCAAGCGAGCAAAAAGTGCACGGGCAATAAACTCGGTACCCACTATCTTAATTAACGTCTGTGTGTCCAATTATTAAGGTTTATTAATTAATCATTTTCTTAAACATATTACCGACAACAATGGCTCAGTATTATGAATTACTGGGAACTATAAAAGCGAGACGTTAACAAATATCTTCAAATAAGTCATCGCGCGTAGCAACCGCAGAGAATAACTTGACGTGTTAACTTTATGATGGTACTATTTTTATGCTCAAGAAAATTTGCATTTAGACAACTGAATGCTTGGTTAGGTTAATATAGTCTGTGCTTAATACTATAAATAGGTTGAATTGTGTTTGTAAGAGGTAATTTCTGGAAATGCTGGTCAGATATTGAATATTCTTTCACTGAAATTAAATTAATTGCAGAGAGCGTTTTGTTTGAGCCGTAGATAAAAGGTAGTTATAAATATGGTGAAATGATGACATTCAATAGATATCGTGTCAATATTGGAGTATTATAATGAATTGCAGTCAAAATTCAAAGCATTTATTTCACTTAGACCATTTACAGGTACTTATGAATTGTCAAAGAGTCGGTCTGTTAGTCAGAAAAGAAAAGTAGCGTCACTTTTCTTTTCTGACTAACAGACCGACTCAGAATTGAGTGACGTCTATTAATACGGGCCTAGATTTGTTTTACTTTGCTTAAGAAAGGACACCACCTCTTTAACTTGTGTAATTCCATCATAGTCATGGATGACTCCTTTACAAGGACTATGAGAGGACAACATTGTACATTCAACAATGAATTAAAATGTTTGCTAGAGTATAGCAAGGTCCAAAAGTTGTTACATTCAGACAGGTTGTTTTAGGATGACACAAATTACGAGTCATATAAGTTATACCAATAGTTAAGCTAATTCTACTTATAGGTACTATTAATATTTCCTAAAAGAGAATGTCGGAATGTTCATAATTTACATTACTCATTTAACTAACCACGGATAATCAAATTGAATACCATACGTGATATTAATTAAGCACATATTTTTATCAAGCGAGCAAAAAGTGCACGGGCAATAAACTCGGTACCCACTATCTTAATTAACGTCTGTGTGTCCAATTATTAAGGTTTATTAATTAATCATTTTCTTAAACATATTACCGACAACAATGGCTCAGTATTATGAATTACTGGGAACTATAAAAGCGAGACGTTAACAAATATCTTCAAATAAGTCATCGCGCGTAGCAACCGCAGAGAATAACTTGACGTGTTAACTTTATGATGGTACTATTTTTATGCTCAAGAAAATTTGCATTTAGACAACTGAATGCTTGGTTAGGTTAATATAGTCTGTGCTTAATACTATAAATAGGTTGAATTGTGTTTGTAAGAGGTAATTTCTGGAAATGCTGGTCAGATATTGAATATTCTTTCACTGAAATTAAATTAATTGCAGAGAGCGTTTTGTTTGAGCCGTAGATAAAAGGTAGTTATAAATATGGTGAAATGATGACATTCAATAGATATCGTGTCAATATTGGAGTATTATAATGAATTGCAGTCAAAATTCAAAGCATTTATTTCACTTAGACCATTTACAGGTACTTATGAATTGTCAAAGAGTCGGTCTGTTAGTCAGAAAAGAAAAGTGACGCTAATTGCCTGTTCCAAAACGTAGATCTCTATGGAGAAGAACAGGCAAGAAACTCCACGGACACTCTTTTTAAAAATATCATGTTTTACAAAGTCCTGGTTACATTTTGGTGCTTCTACATGTGAAAACAATGTAAGTATTTAACAAAATAAACAAATACAAAATTAAAATAAAAAATCAAAAATAAAAAGTCATGGCAGTTAAGAGATGACCCATCTCAACAGTAGTATACAGAGCGAAGTTCCTTCACATAACTAAAACTTAATTGTACTTCAAACTCAATGTCTCAAGAAACCGTAGATCCAACGATGTTCTTAAAATGTGGTTACTTTGATGTCTTAACACAGGTAAGTAAGACATTGCTATTTGCTAGTTAAAAAAATGGCCATTCTAATTTGCGTGTCGAGAACCACAAATATGATTGCGTATTAGATTAAAGATTGCAAGTTTCTTTGTTTCTAGATGAAGCCATTTTGTAACTAATTTATTCTTTATTTTCGGGCGGGTGCGACGATTAGTCAAGTTTCGGTTTTTTACGTTGTTAAGTGTTTCTTGAGTGGAGACCACGAATCGCTAAATGTATGTCCTCAGGCTAGGTGGAGCGATGACCTTTGCAGAATGTCTGGTAATAGATGGATGAGAGTTGCCGAAAATCGAGAAGAATGGACTATTGTAGAGACTTGGCTACCGGTGGACTGCTATTGGCTAACAGTGATGAGCTGGTACAGTATAAAATCAATCAATCAATAATTTATTTGCGTAATATAGGTTTACAGAAGATGTTTAACTTTTTAGTTATAATATTTTAATTTTTTTAGGTAATTTAATTTTTTTTTTTACTTATGGGCTTGCTCTTGGTCCCAGACTAGCCCGAGGGCATAGACGGGGCCTACGATGGAGCGAGCTCACCATGAGCTCACCCTAAAAGATGCCTATGCACTCGTCTCTTGAATACATCCGGGTTAGGTATATGCATTTGGAAACACAGACGCCGCCGGCAGGGAATTCCATTCTTTTGCGGTGCGCATTCGAGGAATATCGACCAAGAAAGGGTAAAAATCTAACCAATAAGCCAGGACAAAGGTTTTACCCTCTTTGCAATTTTCTCTTTTTCATTTGCACTATTCTCTTCAAAGTACTAGTATATTTGCTACCTTTTTCAACAATTATCAACATCACAATTACAAACTATGAAGTTAGAATGTAAATAGATACAATTACTTATTAATTTGTCTGTTTAATTGCTGCTCGAGAAAGAATAGCCCCATTTTAAAGAAATATCAAATATCTCATACACACGGACATACATACAAATGTTCAAAATGAAACATAGCCTTGTTTCATGACGCCTCATTATTCCAACAATTGTAACCTTATAAGATTCCGACGAACGCATTCAAATTATCATAAATACGTAGTTTATGTTAATATCACCGTACATAACACCGTGATAATTACGAATCTAATTAGTTCATTATAAACAGGTGGTCTCTATCTATGACAAAACTATACACAGGCGGATATTTTGTAAAACCAGCGAGCCATGTCGCTCACTAGGTATTTTATATGAAGTTAAAACTTACATGTGGTTCATTTATTTATTTAAAGAAAACGCCGCGAGGTGTAACAAATTTTATGCATTTTGGTATCACTGTGTTATTATGTTAATAAGTTTAATAAATAAGTACTTCGTGCGGTCAAAATAAATATGGAATATTAGTGAATATGCATCAGTTTTTAAACGGACACCTAGAGAACATGTTTAGAAAATTTTCACATTAATTTACAGGCACATTAAAAAGAAGTCATAAAATCTCGTAATGGTGAGTGCTTTTTGGCATAAAAATATAACACTAAAACATAAATTATGAATAATGTCTTAATTTAGTCAACAATTGTTTTTTTTTTTTCATCCTTCTTACTCCTAAGTAATTATTATTTTAATAAATTACTTTAGTATATTTTATTTTACATTAGTTTTTTTTTTCTATGGGCCAAAACAATAGTTATTTTGCGTTTAAGTAGGTACTACCACTTTTTTGATATTACTACTATGTGTATTACATTTTTTTTACTTTATACTAAATTTAATGTAATACCTACTAGTTTTCGTTTTGCTAAATAATTTGCACAATGACGCAAACGGTATTTCATGTTTTTTTTATAGTACTACTAAAAATATGCAGAAATAAGAGACCCGCCTGCGGGCAACTGTTTAAAAAATAACTCAAAACAGTTTGTCAAATTGTACTTATTTATAAATATTTATTTCGTTCATAACATAGTATTATTTTGAAAAATATATTTCTTCATAAAATTGTATGTTTGTTCATAAAACTTATTTTTGTAGTACAATAAACAAAATGAAAAAATTGCAACTCTCCGTTCATTTCTCGACAAAAGAAAACGTTCTTCCACTGGTGTGACACGTGCCGAAATCAGGTTTTACAATGTTTATCTAAACAATAGCTACAACAAGGACACCAAGTGCAATGAACTACAGTTCCGCTTCAAGAAATATTTCACTCAATTTGGCAGAACCTTTCTTACTTTTCTTTCACATAGGAATATTCATTTTAAATACGTTTAATTATAATTATATTGGTGCCGATTCTCATGTACACAAAGTTTGTGCACAAAGTAATCGGCACCAATCACAAACTAACGTAAATTTAAGTTAAGTGCATCTTTCTCTTTCCATTTCTTAAAGAAAAGGACAGAAGATACATTTTAGTTTAATCCTGTCAAATTAGACAGCGCCTGATGACAATTTAAAAACATGGCGTCTAAAATATACGTCTATATTTAGACGCCATGTTTTTAAATTGCGTCTAAATTATCTATGGAGTGTCTTAATTTGACAGGACGTAACTAATATTTGATCTTCTGTCCTTTTCTTAATTAAACGGAAAGATGCATTTAACTTAAATTTACGTTAGTTTGTGCACAAGAGAATCGGCACCAATGCCTGAATACTCAAACGTCACTTAATTTTTAGACGCACTAAAATCTGTTGCTCTCTCTGTCATTCTAATGGGATAAAGTAGAGACAGCAACAGATTTGAATAAAATTAAGTGACATCACTGTAATATTTAGTAGTCCTCAACGATCCTTTAGAGATTTTAAAACAAAATTCAATACTAATTGAGCATTCTTAACCTTTTGACGACCAATCGACAGCCGGCTGTCGGGCTATTATCTTTCTATTGAGTCTCAAATCACGTGTGTTCGAAGGATACCACGTTAGTCAATAGTTAATGTAATATCGTTTTCTTTTCCCAAATAAAATAAAATAAAAATTGACCAGTCTTAATTTTATTCCAGAGGATCGGTGTACTAGACAGCGACGAAGGCAGTCCTTTGTTTACTATCTCTGTTGACTGTTTACCCTTCCCCTTAAAACTTTGCTTACTTAGAGCTTCAATCTAAGAACAGTTGCGTGCTTCCCCTTAAATAAACTGCCAGTAACACTCGTTTTTGCCTGCGAATCTCTCTGCGCGTAATATTAAATCACTCTGGAAGAAATGGGCTGTTCTTTAGTGAAGTTTTGCAATCAGATCAGAGGGCCTAGACAAGTGGCATTGTAGAATAGATAGCGAAAACGAATAGATTGTCAAATGTATGAAATTGACATAAGCTTTCGCTAAACAATTTGACATCTCCATACATTGTACAATCTATTCGTTTTCGCTATCTATTCTACAATGCCACTTTTCTAGGGGGGCAGGACTTCCAGAGATTACCTATCCAAACTATATTATATTTGTTTACAAACCTAGATTGTGAGCAACAGTTTTTACAGGTATAGCTGAGTAGGTGGGTTGGAGCTTAAACAACAAGTTAGCACTTTTCTCAGAGACATCATCATCTCCCTAGCCTTTTTCCCAATCGTGTTGGGGTCGGCTGCCAGCCTAACCGGATTCAGCTGGATACCGGTGTTTTACGTGGAGCGACTGCCTATCCAATCCAGTAACTGGGCGACACGATACCTCTTGGTTAGACTGGTCATAGTTTCTGGCTAACCAGTAACGACTGTCAAAGTTCTACGAATGACAACCGGGACTAACGGCTTTATGTGCTTTCCGAGGCACGGGATGTCAGTGATGTCTAAGATAAACTTTAGAAAGTACATATGAATTGAAAAAGTCACATTGGTACTTGCCCGGATTCGAACCCACAACCTCTTACACGAGAGGCGGGCGCCTTATCCACTGGGCCATCACAACACTATTCTCAGAGACATATACATCACTATTTAGAGAAAAGCCTCCCTAAGTTTCTCCAGGCCCCAGGCACCTGGCGTAACATTTATTCTGTACGAATAGGTTCTAAAATAGCACTAATTACGCAAGTGATAATGTTGGAAATATATTTCCAACGTTTTTCCGCGTTGGATAAAAACTGAAACCACTCGGTCTGCTTGTCGCCCTCGCACGTCTATAAACAAGCATAATATCTACAAATCACACGGCGGCTGTTGCTAGGCGCGCAAACCGGCTAAATCGCGGAGTCATCTATTTAAAAGTCCCAAGCATTACAGCTTCTACCATCTCTGCCCAGCCGTGATACGTGTAACGCGTTCAATCCGGCTAAATTCAAAAGGCCTCTGTGACGGTAAACAGCTGCCCCGATGATGTATTCTCAAATCGGTAGGGTTATGTAAAGTAAATGTACCACGTTCATAATAACGTTTCGCATTCAATTTGCATGCTTTGAAGTGTAAGGATAGGGTTGGCATACTAAATACTAACTATTTTTAACTTTACAGATATTTGCGCTTTCGACCTCGGTCTTGTGGGAAACCACTACGCACTATACTATTGTTATAGAGATAAGAGATAATAAAATCTAGGTAAATCAAATTGTTTACGGCATATCTGATACGATTATCGTCAAAGGAGTAACCGTTATCAATATCGCAGTATTATTTATTGCTGAATTTGAAATTGAATCGTTTGACGATCAAGCAACAGCCGGCTGTCGCGCTCCTATTGTCTTTCTATTGTGTCTCAAGCCTAAGGCTAATGTCAACATTGGTTATGATAAGGTCATGTGCAAGCGAGAATAGAATCATCTGTATAGTTCAATGTCATTTAATACGAAGCATTAGTGTGGTGGACAGTCCGTGAATCCATATTTTCGTACTAATCTATCTGTTACAGTTCCACGGTTATCCTCTGAACCGAAACTTAAATGATTGCAGTTGAAGTTATCAAAAACCATGATTTTGGTAGTACTTAAGGTAAACATTTGATGGCATTTTGCAGATTCCGGATATGTTAATGACTGTAATTGACCAAATCGACAGTTTAGCAGTTCTTCTCAATCCGACCTCGGCATTCAAATCGACAGGCGCAGGCGAAATCGCAGGGAAAAACTAGTAATAAAATATACTGTGAGTACATTATTTTGCTGACTGTATGAGTCGGTCGGACCCCTGGTTAGTTCCCTTAGCGAGGGCTTGCACAATATACGTAGGGCTACATTGCAATATGCACGACTGTACGCGTCACTCGTTGCTCTCAGTAGGGACGCAGACGTTGATGCTAACAAGTATTTATATTTATTTGAAGGATTTATGACTGTTTAGGATAATTTGAAGTAGTTTTGTGACCGTCTGACAGGGCAAGGCTTCAAACAAAAGCACACACTAATAAAAGGGGAATAAAGAAGCATTGACAAAGTAATTGGTAGATCTCAAACAGACTAGATCTTGTGTCTAGTTGGCCTACCAGTGTTAAAGGCACATGAGGCATTTTAGCTTTTCTCTAGGGTGGAAACGCATCTGCAAGGTCTTTGATATTGCAAGTTTATGGCGTCGTTGACCACTTAACATCAGCTAAGACAGCTTGCTTTATCTCGTTATCCAATCAAATAAACAAAATCTTTCTACGGTTTGAATATTGAAGAAATACCAAACATATCGCATGCGTACACCAAGCCAAACGTCTCATGGGAATACAACTCACTGGGTTCACCCCAGAAACTTAATAAGGATCAATTTACAATTTATACGTAAGAAGTTTTCAGCTTGAACACTTGGAATTGAGTTCAAGACAATTTACTGCCTGTAGCGATGGTATCCTTCAGGGCTCGTCAATTCCTAGGAGGCAGTGGGCGGGTTACTTACGTCGATTATTTACACGCGTTTCAGGAACAGAGAGAAAATAGGCTTCTACTCTAAGCGGACGGGCAAGGACCCCAACAATTGCCAGAGAATTTGAGGGTTCGCTCGGAAATTTGGGACACTTTTAACCTAATTACTAGCCTACCTAGAGTGATCTGGAACTAGAAAACTTTCTGTCGTCTTAATAATTTCTTTAATCTATTTTAATATTTAAAAAACTGTCGTATTGTCTATTTTACTAAACGCAAATAAAAGTCGCCTGTTTGTTCTTGCTAGCTCAGACTTGTTAGACTATCTAAAAGATACTCTATTTCAGAAAAAGAATAAGTATTCGGTGAGAGAACATATGATCATGTTAATACATTTTGACCCTTAGCGACTAAAGGTTACCATTACCACTTATCACGAGCGTGCAGAATCAAATCGAACTCCCATCACAACCAGTCATGATACAACGGCATGCACGTAACCCAGCGAATTTCAATGAAGATAGAAGCTCACAAGAACCGTTCGTCCAACTAGCTAATTACAGAATGCAGATCGCAGAACATTGACCAAGTAATCGTGGTGAGGCAGGGGAGGCTTGTGATTGGTGCACGCGGCAGGCGCGGCTCTCCGTTCACTTCGCATGACATTCAGGCCGAGATAAATAAGTTACTAAGCAAGTGCTTCTACTAGAGTAATATAGCCAATATAGCCTATTACTGTCACCGTCGTAACTGGTAAACTACAATGGCGGTGGTGTTAGCTAATGGTACTTGTTTGCTGTTGGTTGCTAGACTCTCCGACTTAGATAAATATGTTACTAAACATATTTATCTAGGCCTGAGAGTACTTTAGAAAGCTATACAAAACAAGCCCAAGTTTACAATATCAAAAAACTTAAAAATACGAGTTAAATATGCTAAAGTCTACAGTATTTACTATGTCTGCCTGAGATGTTTCAACAGTTAAACCACTGGGTGGCCGGTTTCGAGGTTTTGTGGGCTATTTAGCAACCATGAGGTCCAAGTGAGGACCTAAGGACTAGTGTTTCTAAAAGTTTATCCATTGCAAACCAAAAAACAAATGTTACCTCATGGTAATTTGATTTTCAACATTTAGAAGACTAATGTTAAACCAACAAACCGTTGTAATAATCTGGTCGTTGGGTCAAAATAGAAATCATGTTTTGAACGTACTACCTAGCCGAGTTCGAGACAAAAGTTTTTCAGGCTATTGTTCGATCTTTTCTTTTTCAGTAGAACAAACTTTCACCTGCCGTTTATTGAATTTTGTTAGTTCAAACTAAATAATACAAAATGTTCATTTGCCACACGAAATTCTAGAAATTTTGTTCAACACTTTTCTAAAACGAAACTTAATCATGAAGTTTCTTGAAAGCGAGGAACAGCGGGATCTGGAACTGAAGACTGCTTAGCAATGCTAAGGTCTACATCGTGTTAAGCATTGTAGCTTGCTTAAGCAACGGTCATGGGCAAAGGCAACCAGCTTTTTTAACAGCTCAGAAGATCCTTAAGAATCAAATCTTTACTTTTATCAGGCTATTTTTACCCCAAGACAATCCGTTCAGGACAATCAGGTTCCGCTGGCCAAAAACCCATAGATTCTCCGCAAACAGAACAGGTAGGACCTTCAATAATTAAGGGGCGCAACCACAATTTGCCTAAATTATTACAAACGGTGAGAGGTGAAGTTTAGCACTGATTGCAGGCCACACCCGTCTCGGTTACAATGAAAGGTATGTAGGACCGAAGAATAATGGCCGGGATGTGTTCTCGTTCGCCTGAATAGAATGTCGAAGCATTGAATAGTTCTGTATGTACGATGCCGATAAACGCAGGTTGGCCCAGCCTTTAGATGTATCTGTTCTGTAATAAAAATCATAGTACCAGTCTACTTTTGTCCTTTTGGCTAAAGGACTCTTCTAGTATGAAGACAATAAATAGCATTGATCACCAGTTCACCATGTTTCACCATTTATTTTATAAATTTTTATTATTATAAATTCATAACGAAGTGCTGAAAACGCCGATTGGCGTGTTTTTTTTTGTTCGTCAAGTGCGGCTCACGCCTATCGGCGTTTACGTTAAAACCTATGCCGCATCTGGGTAGCGAGAGCAAAATTTGTTGCCGCATTGAATGGGCTAATATTATATCTAAATGCAACTGTATAAACCTGTATAAGTTTACTGCGTTCGCATGGCAAAACCATTGAACCGTTTTCTGAAATTTTGGTATGGCTTAAAGAAGGACATAGGCTTCTTTTATTTAACTTTTACGCATAAGAAGTCAAAGTGACATGTACGAAAACTGACATACATATTGACGACATCACGGGCAAAAATTGTTTTAAAGTAAGAGTATAAGTTCAGGTTTCCGCATAATATCTTTAAGGAAAACTTCAAATTTAACATAATTAAAAGGTCTATTTCCATAGAACCCATATGGCGTTTCAACAATAGCATACACATTTTAAATTCGTCGATATAATCAACTGGTAAAAACAAGTCTTTTTGTAAACCTCTTGTCCACAAAGTCGAAACAACAGCAAGCAACGCCGCCAGGCAACACACTGGCTAATATTACTCGAAAGATAATGCGCTCATGCGTTTACGAGCTGCGCATGACACGCTCGCGTAATTACACCCTGCGCCTGAGTGGAACGCAGACGGTGTGTAAAACGAGACCGCCATTGTTTAGCACGGCTCTTGATAATGTATTGTTGATCCCGAGGGGAGTTTTCGACCAGGGGGATCAATTGTGGGTCCGTACACTGGTTTAAAAACGGAGTTTGACGGAAGTAATAATAATGCGGTAAGTTGGGTAGTTCGAGATTCAAATTTCGAAAAGAGAATCACATCGTTTTCCAAATTTGAATCTACATCAACTGTTTTCTGGTGTACGGACACAGGTGCAAATTCTGCTGTGTCTCTCATTAGCCCCAAGCCTCATCCCAGTTTTTGCCCTTAGGGCTCCATTATTTATGTATTTAGTATAATGATAACACCGCCATGTCTGCCCGACAACGGGCGGCGCAGTTACAGCCACTTAAGATAACCGTAACCCGTTTTTATATCGTTGATGAAAGCGATCGAATCGTAATTTGCTACCGTAATACCAATGGTGTATCGGTTTTGGATCGAGGAAATTATAGGCTTTGAGTAATCTGTATCGGGTAGCCATTACTGATAACAGCAAACGTAAACGATTTAGACCTGGAGTTTATGAGATGAGTTTGGAATTTAATTAGGCTTGCTTAATTGCTGATAAGGTTCAAGTTTTCCTGGTTATGCGGTTTTGGTTATGAATGTTTACTAAAGCTTCTTATGGGGGTTAAGTTACTCCTGAGGATCATGGAAAGATATTCATCAAACTTAAACAGACATTGATAGGAGACAGTAACTTTTAAAAAACCGCTCGAGTGTGAGCCGGAAGGGTAAGGTCTCTCTATCTCCATAATACGAACATCATATAATTATGACGGCATAAAAATCATGATTGTTGTATTGTATGGAAATCCTACTTAATTCCTTGTTATACCCGCATTAGAAATATTTAATGTATTATAATAACAATAATCATTTTATTATGAGTTTTATAGACAGACAACCCGAGGATGCTTCGTAACAGGGTAACGAAGAGTACGTAATCTAGAAAACTTAAATTCATATTCAAAATAATGTCGTTTCCAAGGTCTTGAGACACAGAGGTTAGTAACATAAAAGTAATGAGTCTACTAGAACAGGTTACTGTCTGACAAAATGAGCTGATTGCCATCTTTAAATTGAGCAATTTACGTAACATGAGACTTAGCACAACTGGTACAGGCTCAACTTCCTGATGCTATGCAGAATTTTATATTCGTGCGTTGCAAAAAAACGTGTGAAACGTTCTAAACTAACCTAAACTCTTCATGAAATGAATACAACAATTTCAATGAAATGGTCAAAAACTTATTCAACATTTCCTGAAAAGAACAATTTTTGGATCTGGCCACCATTTACTGACCCGTCCCAGCTTCGCATGGATGTTACAATTCTTTGGAAATTTCGGTTTTTCTTCACTGTAATATGTATGCATTTTACACTTAGACCGTCCTCTTGAATTACTCTACCTATTAATCCGCATCAAAATCCGTCGCGTACTTTTAAAGATAAGCATAGGTCAGGAAGCGGAAAGCGATTTTCTTTTATACTATGTAATGATAAGAAAACCTATCCAGCTATATATAGAAAAACATTTTGGGAATACCCAAGAGATAGTTGGAGCTTTAATATAGCGCTAATACACGCCATGCCGTCATTAAAATTACAATTTAATCAAGACTAACTGTTTGTTGCCCACGACTTTGCCTGCGTGAATATACATTAGAACTGACAAACTTCCCTATAAACTTTTATCCCTTAACCTCATCCTTAGTGGATTCTTCTAGAAGTCTAGAATCTACGTCTTAGACTGTACATATTCTCAGGTAGTGTAGTGTACGTTTAGGTTTACAAAATCACTAGTTTTCTTTTAGAAAATGTTACAATGACCCGCATAGTTGTTGTAAGTTGTAACATCTTCCACCATGAGGTTATCAATTCTCTAGAGGGATAAGACTACATCTTCGTCATTTCCCTGCCACGGATGAGAGAGATCTCCTTCTGTATTATTTCGCTGCGACAATTGAAGAAGAGAGACAGAAAAGGATTCAAATTTGGTTTGATTATGTTGACGGAAGGTGAAGTCCTACAGTCTAGGATCCACCACGTTGTCCATATATTTAGATTTTACTGGCAAAGAGATCGTAAAAACTAGATCACAGAGACTAAAATAAGGCAGATATAAAGTAGTGTTCCAAGAAAATATTTTGCTAATCAAGGGGTCTCTAACTACAACGCGACAAAATGGAGGGCAAAAGCTCCGAAATAACATAGAGCTATTTTTATTCTTAGAATCTAAATCGAAATATCCGGCTTAGTCTTACGTAACCGGGAACACCCAACTTGTTAACAAATTGGTTAATTAAAGCCCAACATTGCGAATTTTATCTGTGACGCCTGTCACAGTTACTTGTCATTAACTTCGGGCAAATTAGTCGCGTACATCGTTTAACTTCTAATGTTTTGTTTTTGACTAAACCAAAGTATGTTGGTAACTAACTTAATTGTCTTTGACTGTGTCAAAACGCCGTGCTTTTCACTTCATTTATTTATTTGCAGAAAGATGCAAACGCTGGCTTAGTGCCTGAATTAATGCATTCTCTACAAGTCAAACATATGGGACTATGGGTTTAGTTTTGCTAATGTTGCTACTTACATACGTTTCTCCAGATTTTCGAAGCCATAGTTTTAATTTAGGATATTTAATGCTTAACAGTGATATGTTTAAAGCCAAGCACAAGTTGTTTTGGTATATTTGGCAAAGTTTCCCATAATTATTGGGATAACTGGCATCCAAAGTCGAAGCATACATTTGCTGCATTACGGAGTGGCTCAATTCGTTTTAAGTGACCTAATCTCATTCAGGTCTTGCTAGAGATAATATAACTGAATGGAACTTTGATACACCTACAATCAGAGCGTTGCGCAGTTTATAAAAAAAAAGCCAAGTCTAGCCACTGATAACATTGATAAACACTATAAACCAGCTATCTAATGCCACATTTAATAATAACACTAAAATATTTATCTTACAACTGATAAAGTTGTTTTTGCAAATCCCTGATAATATTGTTAAATAAAATTATTCAGACAAAACACAAAATGGCGGCTGGTGATTTGGCTGTATACGAAAACGCCTTTATCATGGTTAGTTAACATAAAGATTTATCGCTAAATTGGGCAAAGGTCGTCTCGTATTCTGTCTGGATTGTAGTACCTATAGTTACAGTCGTTGTTTATAATGCTCTAGATGGGAATTAGGTCACGTCTGGGCTTCGGGAAGGAAAATGCTAGTTAATGATAATAATAGCGAAGGTCCGCCGTGTTCGGAAACGTCTATGCCGAGTAGGTATTGATTGTTCATCGCTTCGATCAATGGTGTGAGGAAATATCGTCTTTATCAATAGGTTCATGCATTTTTGCCTTCGATTTTCGCGCTCTGCTGACGAAATTGGTCACCAAACATGCATTTGCTTTTGAAATAATTGCATGCCATATAGATATCTAATTTACTCTGGGTACATATGCAATAAGTATCATATTCGTCTGGCATTCGAGCATGTGTGGGCCGTGCAACTGTGCAAATCCTGGCGCAGTGACCTTTCATACCGTTTGCAGTTACTAAGTAGACTAAACAAATAACAGAGCTGCAGACTCAAAAAGGCAAACAAATTAAGTACCTACAGTGTCTGTAGATAAACAATAACGTTGCAGGCAACAGCTGCTAATCTGCTGTGTAGGTTATGAATGTTATGATAAGATTCATGGATTTTACCAATTTGTGTCTGGCAGTCATTTTTCATGTCGTTGCAATTGGATTCTTGTATGAAAATTGTGAGAAAAGCACTGAATGACAAGCTATTTTTTTTTGGTTGCTCCTTTTGGTTGGTAGTGTGATGATATGTTATAGCTTTTTGTACGTATTTCTCTATAGACGGGGTAGATTTTAACGCCAAGCGGAATTTGTTCCTGAGATTAGCTTCATATCGAAAAGTGGAAGTACCTAGTAGTTTTGAATCTACTTTTCTAGAACATGTTCCTGGCACCAACATTGTTCCTTCCAGCGCAAATTGATTGTGATTTCCAACGAATCGTAAACGCGAATTCGCAGCTAGATCTTCCATAACAATATTAATAATAGGTAAACATTACATAATTAATATTGCAGTTACAATGTAGGTAGTCGCGTCACCTGCCAATGAGTAGGTATAAGTGCATGTGCTACACTGGACGGCCTGATAACACTATTTATCTCGTAAATGTATGTCCGCGATCATAATCAGTAGGTTTAACCACAATACACGCGGAAATGTGCTGTCATCTAAAATGGACGGTGCAGTGCAGCTGAATGAGTTAAATAGTGCTTTCTGAATGACGATTGCCTTTGTAAAGTTCTGTTTTCAAGCATAAGGGTATCCTATATATGATACATAGTGTGCACCTATTTACAAATGCAATTGGCGTTTCGATAGATCAGAATAGGTCTTTGGGCAGAGTATATTATTGTTGACGAAGCTTTCATATTGGAATACTGTAATAGGATTCCAACAAGAATGGTCTCAGGTATTAGGTATTTGGAGTCTGTATGAGGCACTTTATAGATGTAAGCTACATCCAGTATCATAATGTCAACACAATTTCCACCGACTCTTTGCCAGTTGACTGAAAAGTCAAAAGGGCAAAGTCAGTGAAAGTGGAACTTAATAGGAGCACAGCATCCCAAGTGATCTCATGATGTAGAAAGTGTGGAACATCATGCTACCTACCTGTTTCCTTTTGGCGGGCAGGCCGTGCTTGAGCGGCGCGGGCGCGGGCGGAGGCGCGGGCGCCGCGTCGCGCGCCGCCAGCGCGTCCAGCAGCGCGCCGCACTTGTCGCGCTCCGCCTCCTCGTCCGCCACCAGCAGAAAGCGCCGCCAGCGCGCCGAGTCGAAGCCCCAGTGGCACGTGCGGTGCTCGGCCGCGTGCGAGTGGCACACGAAGCGGCGCGGCGAGTACAGCGCGCGGCACTCCAAACACTGCACTAGGCTCAGCTCCACGGCGCACACGCCGCGCGCGCCTCCAAAGCACTCGTGGTACACGCGGAAGCCGGGCAGCTTGTGCGGTCGGCTGGCGGCCGGCGCGTGCAGCAGCGCCGCGCACAGCCGCTCCGCGTCCGTCTGCGTGATGAGCCCACACGACGGCGCCGACTTGGGCAGCACGCCCGTGGACTTGAGCTCGTGCAGCTGCTCGGGCGTGCAGCGCGAGCAGTAGATCTGCAGCTCGTCGCACACGCGGTTGATCTGCTCTAGCGTGAAGTCCGTGAGCACCGAGGTGAGGATCTGCGGCAGGCACAGCCGCCGCTCGCCGCCCACGCTGAAGCACGAGATGGGCTCGCCCTCCAGCAGCGTCTCGCCGCGCTCGCCCAGCACCGGGTCGGGCGCGAGCAGGATCGGCGGCGCGGCGGGCGGCGGCGGCGGCGGCGGCGCGTCGCCGCGCGGCTCGGCGCGCCCGCAGCCCGGGCCCTGCAGGCTGCGCGGCGCGCTCGCCTGGTATGTCTTCAGCACGGAGGTGATGTGCGGCGTCACTACATCCATGTTCGAACACCCCCACTGTCGTTGCGGCTCGGCAGGCGCATGTCACGAGCGAGCCTACGCGCCTGCACGCACGACGCGCTCCGGCCGCGACCGAAACATGTCTGCGAGCCGAGTGTGCCGTCGCGACGGCCCGGCCGAGCGCACGTCGCTCGCTGCCGGCGTCTCCGCCCCGTCGCCGCACGCACACCCGTGCAAAAAATACGCAAATAACCTCAATTTGTCACAAAACACTTACACTTTTTCGAAAAAAAAATATAACACACGCACTATATTCGCAGAATTCAAAGAATGTCAGCAGGCTGCATACAAAAAGTCCGCGTACCATTGGAACAAAGTGGTACGTAATAGATGCGGACGAGTGAGACTGGGGCGTGGATTCCGCCGACCGGCCGCAGTCAAAGCAGCAGACGGATGGCTCGGCTACTGGAGAGTCTAGCCGGCGCCCCGCGCCCCGCGCCCGCGCCCGCCGCCGAGTCACGTGACCGACCTTCCCGTCAAAATATCCAGAATGGCGGCGCGAGCCGCGGACCGCCCGCCGCCAAATACTACGCCAAACGGAGGGTAAAGTAGGTAAAATACTCAAACATCGCATTTTTTAAATTCGTATAGGTTTTCATTTTTGTAAAGCGCTAACTAACCAAATATAAAACTTAAAATAGAAATAAACATTTATTCAAAACGGTAACCAATTTTTAAAAAGTAAATATTGTTTTAAACTTATTATTTTTTTTTATTGTTTTTTCACTTTCATAAAACCTGTGTGAAAATTTAATAATTGGTCATTAACCAAAATTATTATGATACGGACTAATAAAGTTAAATGACTGGATAATGGTGCGGATTCTCTTGTTAAAAAACTTAACTAAATTTAAGTTAAATGCATCTTTCTCTTTCCATTTCTTAAAGAAAAGGACAGAAGATACATTGTAGCTTAATCCTGTCAAATTAGACAGCGCCTAAAGAAAATTAGCATATACTTAGTAGCCATGTTTTTAAATCGCGTTTAAATTATCTTTGGAGTGTCTAAATTAGACAGGTCTTAACTAATATTTTATTTTCTGTCCTTTTCTTAATGAAATGGAAAGAGAAAGATGCACTTAACTAAATTTAGGTTAGTTTGTAAAAAAGAGAATCGGCACCATTACCTTAGGCTCTTCAAGTACTTAACTATCTTCAACAAAGTAGATGTAATTTATATTAAATTATTTTAACCACAATCAATTCTACGTGTCTGCGTGCGAAATTTTTATTTGTGAACTGGTACCTGGTATAAATCGTATGAGACTGTCATAATAATAATATCACATCATTTGTGACATTTCCACGAATTTCGACTTAATTAATCATACAATTACATAAAAGCTAGGCCATGATTCGAATTTGTCGACTGTACCTCAAAAATGTATATATTATCCAAACAATTTTTTTTTTGTCGAAGTAACACTGAAACTTAGCATATTCATTCATATACACTCACCGGCAAAATTAGGGGAACACAAAAAAAAGGTTGATTTTTTCTAACATTGTCGAGTAATTTTATAAGTAGTTTTTGTTTATGTGTTAATAACTTCATAACAGATTGTTTTAAGTACCACCAACTTTAATTTTAAGTGTTTTGACAAGAATTTATGGTTGTTTAAGAATTTGCTCACTTAACGTTTTGTACTCATTCTGATAAGAACTTTAGTGGATGCTGCGAATAGGGACTGTGGGTCATTTAACTGTTTACATTTGAATAGTGCACATTGTTCTGATACAAAATGAGTGATTTACCAGCAACTTCTGTGGCTAGGGCTGTAACCATGATCGAGGAAGGGCACACCTATCGCTCAGTCAGTCGCGCACTGGGTGTATCGACATCGGTGATTCATCGCGTCGTCCGACGTTATAGGGAGACTGAATCGTTCGTGCGCAGACGAGGACAGGGCAGAAATCGAACAACTAGCGCCTTGGATGACCGTTTCTTGGTCATGCAGACTTTACGAAATCGTCCTCAAACAGCTGTCCAGACCCGAAATCGTTTAGCAGAAGTCCGTAACGTCAACGTGAGTGAAAGGACTGTTAGAAGACGGTTGAATGAAGTTGGCTTAAACTCGTACGTGCCAGCAAAGGCCCCAAAACTCGAGGTAGCTCATCGTGTAGCAAGATTAGCATTCGCTCGAGAACACCAAGATTGGACTAATGAGTGGGGCCGTGTTTTGTTCAGTTACGAAAGCCGATTTTGTGTAAATTTCGTGAATGGGAGGGAAAGAATGTGGAGACATCGAGGGGAACGTTATCACCAAACAAATTTCACTGGAACTGTGTCGTATGGTGGAGGGTCAGTTATGGTATGGGGTGGCATATGTTTGGGAGCCCGCACGGAGCTAGTGATCATCAGTAATGGATCGCTAACTGCACAGCGGTACAATACAGAAGTCTTAGAACCCCATGTCATGCCTTTTGGCCCATTCATAGGCGAAAATTTCATTTTCATGCATGATAACGCACTGCGCGTATAGTGAGTGACTACCTTAATGAAGTAGGCATCACTCAGATGAACTGACCAGCGCGATCACCGGATATGAACCCGATAGAACATGTCTGGGACTACCTGGGAAAAAAGGTTCGACAAAGAAATCCAGCCCCTAATAATGTGGAGGAACTTAAATTAGCGTTAGTGGAAGAGTGGAACAATTTGTCCCAAGAACTCATTGATAACGTTATCCGAAGCATGGGAAATCGTGTACAGGCTTTAATTAGAGCCTGTGGCGGCAATACCCGATACTAAAACTCCTTTTTTTTTGTCATTTTTGAAAATATTGACAGATTTCACTTTTAAGGAAAAACGTTCAATTCTCATTTTTTGTCATTTTTGTTTATTTCTTCACGTAGAAGTATTGTGTAAGTCACTTTAACGTTTATTTCAGTTAGTTTGAGTGCAATTAATTATTGATTAACTAAAAAAAATATGTGCTAACTGCTACATAAATTTGTTAAGAAATACGACCTTTTTTTTGTGTTCCCCTAATTTTGCCGGTGTGTGTATTTAATTACTTATATTATATTAAATATATCAAATTACTAAAAATATTACTAGTCTTATTAGAAGGAGACACAATAAAGGCAATAATAGAAGAAACAAAACAGCCTTCTGTGTATTTATTTAGTGTTTGACGCCGCGACACGCGCGGGGTATGGGAGACGCGCGGAGGGCGCGGGCGCGGGGTTCGGGGAGGGGGGGCAGCTGCGTCTACTCCGCTCGCTCACAGAGCTCTGTGAAAACTGCTTTTATCGCTACAAATATCACCCATTCAGAACTCGACCTTATCAACCTCCAATAAGGTCCTTTTCCAAGACAGCACCTATAAGTTGTGTTATAAATTTTACAAGTGGTAATCAAACCTAAACTTTAGCATGCTAATTTTAAGATTACTTTGGGTTTGGCCATGTTTGAATGCGGTATGTTTTCAAGTTTAAAATATATTTCACGCGTAGATACTCTAAGCATAGGTAGACAGTAGACAGTGTAGTGGTAATAGGAGTACTAGATTCAAGTACTTAATACCTAGGTACTTAATAGTATTTCCAACATCTTAATAAATTATCATTAAAGAAAATAAAATATACTTAACAACAATGATATTATAAGTAAAAAGATGTAGATATGTAGGTTACTTAAGCGAAATTCTATCTTCAAAAACGGTACATTACACGTCAAAGTAGGATGCCATGATTGAAGTAGTGCGAGTGACAAAGAGATAACGTCAAATGTCAATGCGATACTCAGTATCATGTTGGTCAATTGGCAAACTTTTTACGTGCCACTTTTTGACTGCATATAACCTATCTACACATTTTTACTTATAATATCATTGCTTAACAAAGTGAGAGAAACAGGCAACTTTTTGACATATATGCCAAAAAAATACCGAGATAAAAAGTAAAATAAAAATATTACAGTTCGCCTCAAGTAGGTACCCGACCCGTACTAACTGATCAACCAAACTTACTCTGTGAACCATCCTTCTATTCTATTGGTTGATAAGATATTTTAAAAATCGGAAGTGCAATGGGCACTAAGCCTTCCTGCACAGTACACCAGGCGCACTGCTAATGATTGACTGCCTCTTTACAATGAGAGAGAGAGTTAGTAGTTAGTACAAGAGAGTGAGAGAGTAAGATTGTTTTGTTTTAGTCCTGTTGCAGGAGTGTGCAAGTGACAGCGCTAGACACGTTGTCTAGCGCCGTCTCTTTCCCACTGAAAGTAATATCAAAGTAATACTGCTATAAGGGCTTGTGGTACGCCCCTACATGTTTGGTGTGAACACGGCTTAATCCTAACTTATTGTAGCACAGTAGGATTATCTTGTGACGTTTGCGATATCTAATGCCAGTGCCACTGATAGCAGTTAAGTAAGTAGCATTGAGATACATAAATACACACATCAAAAGTGTCTAGGGATATTTCAATTAAACCTAAACAACTAAAATTCTATTAACTTTTTGTTAAGACACCTACACATTAAAATAAACCTTGTTTAATAGCCTATCTAATCTGATAATAAACATTTAGATAAAGTTAAATTAAAAAAAAACTTAGAAGAAGAGGAAATACTCAGACAAAATTTCAATCTTAACTTTATTTTTGAAACATCAAAACCTAAACCAAAAAAAACTATTTTTTTTTACAAAAATTGTTGAAAACATAGAATTAATAATCCGTGAATCCACCTAAGACTCTCCTGACACATCTGCAGCGGTTCTGCATACTCAAAACAAGGTGTCAATATCCTGTTGTGGAATACTGTCCAAAGTCCTTTTATGATGCAAGAAAAGCTGGTTTTCATCCTCAATATCTTCAGGGAAATTCCTAAGAGCTCTTCTCAGAAGCATATCACAGGCATGCTCAATAGGATTTAAGTCAGGGGATTGTGCAGGCCAGTCTTAAGCTTAGATATCATGCTGTTGTAACCAACTTGTGACGATACGCGCCGTATGGGGACTGGCATTGTCGTGCATTAGCTGGAAATTTTGTTCCATTTGTTGTCTGTAGGGCAAGATAAGGCTTTAGCATCTCATATCGGTATTTTAGAGCAGTCACATTGCCTTGTATCCAAACCAGGTCCGTTCTACCGCCGAGACGAATTCCTGCCCAAACCATAATCGTGCCACCTTGATATGCATGAACTTGTTGTAGGTGCTGCAGTCGATTCCAACGTCCAGGTTCTCTCCAAACGCGTACTCTTCGCGAATCAGGATGAAATCCAAACATAGATTCATCAGTGAAAAGCACAAGTGACCATTGAGAATGGTTCCAGTTTTTGTGTGCAATAGCCCATTGTAATCTTCTTCATTGATTGCCTCTCCTTAGCGCTAGTACCCGAATCAGCCTACGAGTACGTAGGTTGACTTTATGCAGTCGTCTTCTCAAAGTTTGACCGCTTACCAGCAAACCATACTCTCTCTGTAGCCTTTGAACCAATTGCATTGCCGTTACATTTGGTTGACTTCGTGCAGCATTTACTATGAATCGGTCCTGTACATGTGTTTTAATGCGTTGAGGTCCTCGGTGCCGTTCCACCACTTCCCCCGTGACACGATAACGTGACCAAAGCCCGGATATAACGCTCTGACTGGTCCTCATGGCTTCAGAAACCACAATTTGGGACAGTATTCCACAACAGGATATTGACACCCTTGTTTTGAGTATACAGAACCGCTGCAGATGTGTCAGGAGAGTCTTAGGTGGATCCACGGATTATTAATTTTAAGTTATCAACAATTTTTATTAAAAAAAATGTTGTTTTGTTTAGGTTTTGATGTTTCAAAAATAAAGTTTAGATTGAAATTTTGCGAGTTTTTCCTGTTCTTCTAAGTTTTTTTTTATTTAACTTTATCTAAAAGTTTACTATCAGATTAGATAGGCTATTAGACAAGGTTTATTTTAATGTGTAGGTGTCTTAACAAAAAGTTAGTAGAATTTTAGTTGTTTAGGTTTAATTGAAATATCCCTAGACACTTTTGATGTGTGTATAATATAGGAAGTTATATCTGAGCGTGATAGTTTGTGGTGATACTGTGATAGTAAGGTTTATTGCGTGTCAACGTGTATTGTATCTAGATTCTAGAGATAGGCAACCCTGGTCATTTATGAAAATGTGGCTCGGATGTATGGAAGTTTCTTATTTATCGCTAATAAAATTTTGTTCTCGGATTTTTTTTGTGTTAATGATAAACAAGCCCTTGTTAATTTATTACATTTTTAGAAAATGACACATAAAAGTTACATAACCAGTAACCACTTTAATTTATGAAGTTTTTATATAGCTTAGCAAAAATGTCCTGAATCTCGAAACACCCACATCATTTTTTTCTTTAGTACATATATTATTATGTTCATTAAAAGACATTTCGTCTTTTTAATGAGTTTCCTTCTTTATCAAATATTTTATTATTTTTATACAGGATTTAACTAATATTTTATTTTCTGTCGTTTTCTTAATGAAATAGAAAGAAAAAGTTGCACTGAACTTAAATTTCGTTTAGTTTGTGAACAAGGGATCGGCACCATTATTTTAATAGATATATTTAAATAAGTACATGGTTGAACCGGGAATCGAATCAGTTATTCAAGAAAAATAATCACTTTGTAGTTTTATTATCATACTGGTTGAAAGGCTTCATGATAAGGATAATTTTTTGCTAAATAACATAGCCAATATTCTGAATCTACACGGCCTAAATCTACCGACTCTAACTTCCAAAATTCTACATATCAGTAAAAATGTATGGCTACGCCCCGTGTCGCTACCATCGGTGATGCGAATATTCAGTTTCGAAACAACCAAGTAAGTAATGAACCAGCCAAGCCATACATAGCCCCCCTAAGATAACCCACTGACCGAACTATCTGGTACATTGAAAACCTACTCTATAAGGATTCAAAAAAACGACGAAACCTTCGAGAAAACGTAGGTAGTGCCCTCGGCGGGGGCACTACCGTGCCCCCATATGTCTTCTTTCAGTAAGATGTTCCAACCACAATATTCAAGGTACCTACTTTCCCTCCATGTGGCATATCTGTGGGACATCCTGAATATGCTTCAAATAAATGGTCATAAAATAATCGTAAGCCATAAAGCCATTGCAAAGTATCCTCCGTTTTCATACAAATAGGGGTGGACAAACTCACCAGTAATGTTTTTGTTTTTGGGAAGTCCAGCAAGAATCGGTTATAATTTGAATTTTCACGCGAAACCTACTGCGTGGTTTACGAGACCATAGTTGGGAAGTCAGTCATGTGCCAAAATATATTTAGTTTTGCTGGAGAACTGTTCAGCCTCACAGCACAGATTACTAAATACTTACTACCTCACACTTCTTTTACTGTTTGGCCCCCGGGATGTCAAGAAATATCCCCTTTTTGTCGCTTGTAACGATTCGATGCAGAAAAACCTTTTTTTTTGCCTTTTGAGCAGATACCCTCATCAGGCGGGATTGTGTTGTAAAGACTCAGCTCAACCGTGGACTCAACTCCCTACAAGATGATGCCGCCCAATGAGGATACCCAACGAGCCTCCCTCCCATTTTACCATTTCCTTATATGTGTTTTCCTTTACGTACGACTATGTTAATTGTAAGGGAAAATACATTTAAGAAGCCCACTCTGAGCTGCACAGTTTTTTGAGTTTTTTCATGATCATCATCATACTGCACTGCTGTAAAAACATAGACAAATAATTTATGTACTGGCTGTTTACAAAAAAATAAAAGATTTGTCTCTGGTACATCTTTTAGTCGCGTTCCGGTCCGTTCCTTCATGCCAATATTGAGCATCAAAGTAATGTACCAGAAGTTTAACTGAGAGCAGAAAATCTAATGTTCAATTTATTTTGCTATTATTATTTCAAGATATTGATAGAATGTATGATGGACGACACATCAATTTTAATGATTTTATAATTCGATGATTGTTTTGAGAATATACATTCACTGAAATAATTTATAAAATTTACTGAATAAATATTGAATGCAAAAAGTCATAAAAAGTTTTATGTTTTGAAACGCAGTTCGATTTAAAACGTCATGTCATTGATTTGATTTTATTGTCAGCAGCAGGCTTACAGGCTACTCGGAACGGAACAATAATCTTTTTTACCGTACCACTTATTTGTACCTATTATTTTTTGTACAAAATCTTATCCAACGTCGTTAAATTAATTACTAGGCGTACAGCCTACGTTTGAGTAAGTTGCCTTCACAAACTGCGTTTTATTTTGGTTGATTTAAATTTCATGTTGTGAAATTACATTATATCCGCCTCAGTTTATGTAAAACTGCATTTGCAGTAAAGACTGCATTTTCATGTTTTGTTTGCAGAGTTTGATGGATCCTTGGGGCAACGGAGTTATCAATTCTGAAGTTGTATCGGAATTTGAAGATAATTTTCAACCAACTCCGGAGTCTGAGAAGCTATCGGATTCTGAGCAGTATCTCGCTATTTTAGGTAATTGATAATGCGTTTAGGTACTAATCTCATTTTAACGATTTTTATTTGCTATCAATCGAGTAATTTTATTACACAATATTTATTTATTTATTTATTTATTTCACAATGATATAATGTGGGCCAGTGCTGAGTGCGGCGGTTACTGTTACGAAATATATATTGGGTGTCACAGACACCACATTCACTCGACGAAGTACAGTCGTACTGCTACTGCTCGAAGGTCGCGCGCCCGCATTTAAACACACATTGCAATTACTAGAAGCTTCGTGCATTATTTAGAAAGATCTATCTACACGTAGTTTATTTTCTTGTGGTAATTACATTTGTGATTATGAAGATGAAGATGGGTGTTGATTAAAAATAATCTTATTAACAATAAATTATTCACATTTTCAGAGCGAAAACTCAAGGCAATCAAATCCAAGAATAAGGTAGTGGACAACCTAGCTGCATACAGGGCTGATTGTATTGACCGGTTGATGCGAGAGGGCTGCGACCTAGACCCCGTAATAGGAGACACTGAAGACGAGAAACTGTTGCAGGAATAACTTCTCAAAGAATTAACACCATTGTAAGTAATCATGGCAACCGCGTCAGCTTCTAACATTGACTTATCAGGAGCTACCTACTGTATACTCACAGGAGCCTCCCAGGGCATAGGAAGGGCTATTGCAGCCGAGCTTTCTAAGCACCTGGGTCCTAAATCTTTAATGTTACTGTTGGCTCGCAACAAACAACAGCTGGCCCAGACAGCCGACATCTGCAAGTCTGATAACATTAACATTGTGTATGAGTCTATGGACCTTGCCAAAGCATCTGCACAAGAAATGTTAGATGTGATTCATAGTTCTTTAAAAGGATATAAAATCACTGACTTTGCTAACTGTGTGATCTTCCACAATGTTGGCTCCCTGGGCAACCTGTCTGTAAAGACAGAGCGCATGGAGAATCTGGAGGAAATGAGGGAGTACTATGATCTGAATGTATTTAATGTAATCAAACTGAATACTCAATTTCTTAAAGTTTGTGAGGAAGTGGAAGACAGAGTTGTTATCGTTAATGTGACGTCTCTGTGTGCCATCAAGCCAATGAGTGGGATGGCCAGCTACTGCAGCGGCAAGGCTGCCAGGGAGATGTACTTCAAAGTACTGGCTGAAGAGAAGAAGCATGTTAGAGTGCTGAACTACTCTCCTGGGCCAGTTGAGACTTCCATGATTGACTATGTCCTGGCTGAGACAGTGAACACCAATTTGAGAGAGGTATTTACGTCTTTCAAATCTCAGGGTGCACTTCTCAAGCCAGAGGTAACCGCCAAGAAATGTCTGAAAGTTCTCCGAGAGGGGAAGTTCAGTCCGGGCGAACATGTTGACTATTTTGATGATGAGTAGACATCTTTGCCTATCTAGAAGTAGCTTTCTTACTTGCATATTTGCCAAACTATCAATGTGATTATAAATTATTAGCTTCCAAGTATTCATGTGATGTCTAATGTAATCGAGATTATTTCATAACAATCTGTGTTACTAACTAAGGCTGTTTCATTGTTTAGAGATGTATTTAGAACATAATATTGTGTGTCTGTCTGTTGAACTTATAGCACTTGTTGTGTCACATCATGTGTTGTGTTGACATGTTTATGTCTAACAAGAAGTTATGTATATCTCATTTTAAATGTGTTCTATGTTCTAAAATACTACCCTAATGTTATGTTTCTAAATAGTAAATGGTTTGAGATAAAATATTCACAAATAGTATTTTTTATACTGGTTGGTGGTAATTCATGTTTTTTATGTCTATGTTTTTTCTGAAAGTCCTGGAGGGTGGAAACTCATACAAAATTGAATATCTTCGATATTTTTTTTGTTATTTACTAATGGAAATGTGATATTGTGTTGTAGTTTTAGGTTAATAAGTGAATTACCATGAAAAATACATGGAGAATATTTTATCACAAACTGCTGACGTTATCATCATAGTATATGTACTGGACACTGCAGAATTATGAATTTATTGTTTTGTATTAGAAATTTAAGCCACCAAATGTCACATACATGGTGGTGTAAATCGAAATATTTGTAGTAAGTAACTTAGTTTGTTCCAAACATTCCATATACTTACATGTATCTAGTAGTCTATGAATGCAATTCATATTACAATAAATGCTTGAAATAAAACTTGTTTTTGTTACCCTCACCTTATCTTTTATTATTTCATGATATTAATATGAGTTACATTCATATTTTTTTCTAGTTTTGAACCTATTTTATCAATTATCATTTGGCTTTTGACCCTTTATATAAACATTTAGTTATATCTTGGATTGAATATTGTTTGTTGGAGGAAGCTTGAGTCCAAGTGGGTGGACACTGAGTAGTTAGGTGGCCCTGGTAACAAGAATTTCAGGGTTGGTACTATAATGAAAATGTTCGAAATTATAAGTAAATCGCTCTCTTTTTAGATTTCTATTATGAGCTTGGTATGATCCGACGACGAATGAATGGGCGGATCCGACGACGGGATTACGTATCTTGCAGAAGCCGAGCGATCGCGATAATTGCGCAAAAATCGCGCAATAATTGCTTCTCAAACGTCAATTCGTATTAGGATCAATTTATACTAGCGCAGAGTCGAAGCGTCAAATTCTTTATAACTAAAGCGAAGCCGCACGAATGCGCGCGTATTCGCCAGAATCCATCTATCGTGATCAACACATTCAACACCGACGCAGGCCAATTTCCGACTGATGACGCGTAGGTTCGCTAGTGGGCGCACGGATACGCGAGAATGCGCGCGCACCAATCAGCGTTGGTCACGCGCAAATTCCGAAGAATGCGCGCGTCTTTTTTTAAATCTCAGAAGTAATGTGAGCGTTACGCTGTAGGTTGAATTTGTTATGTTCAGTTTTGGATAGACGCTTCGACTCTGCGCTAATATAAATCGACCCTTACGTATTAGCAATAGCAATGCGATAGAAATCTAGCGATAGTGCTGCCTCTGTGGAACAATCAGTTAACTAAAACATGCATTTTTCGTTTGGTGGTTTCGTATTACGTATGGTTTTTAAGAGCAAAGTTAAATTTTTTTAAAGGTGATATTTAATTAGTTCCAGCGATTGCTACTTTATCGTCGTCGTAGCAATAAGTGCATTAAAACAATCGGCGAGCGATTAGCAATCGATTCATACATAATACGATTTTCTTTGACGTTAAGCGATTAATCGCGCGATGATCGCGTGATCACTGCACAATTATTGCTGATTGCTGTTTCATAGGTAATAAGCCAGCCGAAGTGGCAGATCATGGGGTCATGAGTAGTCATGAACCGTCTTGGCATATAGTGTTGCGATTCATAGCCCTTGAATTAAGCTGATTGGTACTTTTTGTTGAGCCATGTCTCTAGTTGACTGTACTTATACGCATGTACTATGTGATCGCAATGTACTTACGTGCTGGCGATAGAAGGTGCCGATCCAGATTCAAAAAAAGTTGAAGATAAAGCCCTCCTGTAAATCGACCCCGCTGGACGGGCGCCATTGTTATGTTGTAGTTAGGTTTTCATAGGGCACGGTTAGTTTAACAACTCACGTGACTATTATGCCTAGTCGTAGATATAATAATTGGATGATTGGAAAATCACCAAATTATATCTAATTCTAGACCTACGAAACATTAGTGTCACTGCAACATTGATTTTTTCCACATAATTATAATATTATGTTTCTGAACCATAGTTGCTAAACTTCTAGTAAAGTACATGTACTACCGTGGATACCGAGTATGTACTATGAGAATAACTGAGCCGGCTATCAGTTATAGACCTAGGACAAGCACCTGAACTTGGACAATGCTGCCGATTCCCTTGTTTACAAACTAAAGGACAGAAGATAAAATATTAGACTAGTCCTGTCAAATTAAGATACTCCATAGATGATTTAGACGCGATTAAAAACATGGCCACAAAAAATAAGTCGATTTACTTCAGGCGCTGGCAATTTGACAGGACTAGGTATACCTACTAATATGTATCTTCTGTCCTTTTCTTTATGAAATGGAAAGAGTAAGATGCACCTAACTTAAATCTGATTTAGTTTATAATCAAGAGAATAAGCACCATTATCTGCATAAATATCACTATAAGTTATAGAGAAGGAGTTATAGTGTAGGTAGCTTAAAACATGAAATGTATGAAATAGCAGTTATATATTGCGATGTTAGATGTATTGAGATAGGACCAGGCCCGCGTCGACGGCGCGTTAGTGTTCCACGCGCGCCTCAAAGAGAAGTCAGCACGAGGAGGGGCCCAACAGGGCCAACGCCTGCCGGGGTTGCGGAATGTTTATAATAGTTACCGTGACCCCGGAACATAAAGGGCAACCGAAGGAACATGAGTGGTTGCGGAATGTAATAGTTACCGTGACCCTGGAACATAATGGGCAATCGAAGGAACATGAGTGGGTTTTAGTCAGTAAAAGTCTGACACGCCCTCCCGCCGCACCCAGGACGGGAGCAGTCATTTGATGATTTCCCACTCACCAAAAAAAAAAAAGTAACATGAGTGGGTTTTAGTCAGTAAAAGTAACACGCCCTTCCGCCGCACCTAGGACGGGAGCAGTCATTTGATGATTTCCCACTCCCCAAAAAAAAAAAGATGTATTGAGATAAAATAGACTCGCTGGATTGACTGGCCCGTTTGTATACTGGTAAATGTGATTCTGGACCCAGACTGCTAAGGAGGTGGTAGGTTCTATTTCCATTTAGACAAATCTCGTGATGAGCAATGTCTATTAGTTGTCTGGTTCGTAGTACTGGCTATGCCTAGTTTAGAATGAGATCACTGTGTTTGAGTTATCCCAAGATCTAAGCCCAAGATATTTATTACTAACTGTCCCTCGCGGTTCCACCAGCGTTTTTTGTTACTGCTCCGATAGGTCTTAGCGTAAGTTATAAGTCCTTCTTCGGTTAATGGGCTATTCAACACATTTTTTTCAATTTAGACCAGTAAGATTACCACAGTCAACCAAATAAAAAAACACTTTCACACAATTTTTTTTTAGGACTATTCCACCCACCACACTATTCCCAACCACTGCAACTCCTGAAAGCCAGAATCTGTGTAAATAAACACTTTAGTTTCAGATTACTTATTTGTCTATTTCCTATGCAGGTATAATGTCCTTGCAGTGATGGCTGGTCGCAAGAGCCTGTTCATATTCCTGATGGGGCTGGCGTGGAAGTGCCGCTTCAGCATGCCTCTGCTGCTGAGCGGCACCGTCGCCATTCTCGGCAGAGCCTGGATGTTCCAGATCAGGGTGCACACGGTGCATCGGCTGCATGAGAATGAGGTAACTGGCTATTTTAATTTAAACCTTCGAACACACGATATTCGGGACATAATAAAAAGACATTAGCAGCGCGACAGCCGGCTGTCTCTTGATCGTCGAAAGGTTAATAGGGAAAGAGTATATATAATGTTATGTTATTCCTTTTCTCCAAAGGGTTGATAATGAAATTTTAACCGCACCTAGTCTAAATTACATTCAAGGCCGTAGGCAGCCCCTCCCTTCGAAATTTGCAACTTGCAAATTGACGTAGGTAACTTCCGTGGATTGAGGGGGGCAGGGAAGGGTTTCAGGGGTTGCATTGACCTGCTAGTCTAGTGGTTAGTGACCCCGACTGCTTTAGGTCGTAGGTTCGATTCCCACCCAGAACAAACTTTGTGTGATGAGCATGATTAGAACGATGATTTACAGTTTTACACTATAATAATTATGTATGACGGACGAGCTTTTGCCCGCAACTTCATCCGCGTGGATTAACAGTTCCCGTTCCCGGGGGGGATTTCCGTGATGAAAACTATTCTATGTCCTTTCTCGGGTCCTAGACTATATCCGTACCAAGTTTCATTCAAATCGGTTCAGTGGTTTAGGCGTGAAGAAGAGACATATATACAGATAGACAGACAGACACACTTTCCCATTTATAATATTAGTATGGATAAATATGAATTTATATTAGTGGTCTGGTTACCATAACACAACTCTACTGAGCTTAGGATCAGATAGCCGTAGGTGACTTGTTCAAAAATATTAAAAAAATAGAAAGGAAAAAATGCGTATCAACTAAGTTCACCTAGTAATACGCAAATCGGATATTTCAACGCAACGCCTATTACCTGTTAGTTTGCAACAGAGATTATCTATTCGCCCTTGCGCGCATTAAGTCTTTGCTGGTTAATTCGATTAGCAGTCACAGGTATTTTGTACTACTCGCTACTAAGCGTATTAACATCGTATCAACCCTTTGTGTAAAAACGTTAGAACACATTTGTTCTTTAGGTGATTCTTTTGTGGTTTAATATAGTATAGTAGTTACTATTGTTAATATATTATGTACTATACACATAGTTTCATTGCATTTGATAATGCATTTCATTTAACGGAGTGTCAACTTTAGAATTTTGCCTCCAGCCAGCGTATTTTTGACTAGGTATATATTTTGGAGTTATTAAAAAAGAGGCAAAGCTAAATTTTACTTAATTATGCAGAAACACATTCTCAAGAAGAATTGGCCAGCAACATTGATTATAATCAAAGTTGCTTCCTGGCCCGCATGCTGGCGCAAACCCGACAATGAAAAGGTCCTTAGCGTTCATTCATTAGGATGATAATTATTTTATGTACGTCTCACATTTATTTATTTCAGCCTTTATTACATTTAAGTTTGTCCTGGCTCCTTTCGGGTATAGTTGGGTTTCTTCTTCGCCTTCTGGAGGCCCAAGTGTATAGTGAATGGTAAACAAAATATATTTGTGACAACGTATCTTAATTCCAGTTGGCTTACTACGACGATGACGATGAACAGGACGACGACGAAGGCACTTGGGACACCGAGTCCTCAGACTCATGGGAAACCATCGTGGAAGAGGTGGCCTACGGGTGATCACACGATGGCCCAGCCTTCGCCAGCGCAGGCCATTCCTGCCCCGACGATTACCTACTAAATTGCAACAAATATACCAGCTAGGTTCTAGGGAATATCATTTTTTTTGGGCATAGGTTTCTGCCGCATTTGTAAATACTTATTATCTTTAGGGATATTATGTTTTTTTAATATTGTCGTGTATTTTATTGGTACAGTGTGTGTCACAATTAGCTGACCCACTCTACAAATTAATATGTTTTAGGAAGGTTCAGGAAATTGTGACAATATACCATACTTGGATTCCAGAAATATTTTGAACGATTCCAACTTGTAAATGGTGTTGGGTATGTGATATTATATTGCACGAATATGTCTTCATTTTAGTGACAAAGTTTATTACCATTAAACATAATAGGGAAAGAGTATACATATTGTAACATTATTTCTTTTCTCTAAAGGTTTAAGTAACCCAACATCCATTAGTTCTTGTCTTTGGCACGGGGGAGGGGGGGAGGGGGGGGTGATTCACTCCCCCCTGGCGATATCCATGAAGTACTGCAGGTACTATATTGTATAATCTGGAATAACAAGATACTTTTAAGGAGTTGTACCTTTCCTATTTGGTATTACTACAGCTCTTAAAAAAATGTTTTTCCATGTTTAACTGTCATTCATTACCTACTTAAAAGTAGTGGTGTGATAATGTAACATTTCGTAACCACATCTTGTTTTTCATTTTTATCCTCCCCAAGATGGGAAAAAGTGGCGAACCAATTATAAAGTAATCATGTGTCAAACCCTCTAAATAATAAACGATGGTTAAAGTTAAAATAATAATGCAACCATAATCACAGTTATTATATTTAAACATGTGTACTTTACACAGCGATAATATTATTAGTCATGGTAATGATGCTGATTCATTTCAGCGACTAAACTTATTTTAGACTATCGCTCTCTTTTTCTAATCATTGAAACTAGAAAGAGATATCAAGAACTTTACTTGATGTGTACTTGAATTTGATTTTAAGTGTTTTTCAGAAAGGTTTGACAGATTTCAAAGCAGTTTGTTACATTAAAGGACCTTAGAGGAGTAAAATTTATGCTATCTCTTTCTAGTTTCAACGACTAGAATAAAAACGATAGTCAGAACTCTGAAAAAAAAAATAATTTCTGCTTAAAAGGATCGGCTAGTCTAGCAATGTGATGTGATATCTAAAGTGAAAGTAGTTATAAATATTCACTTATATTTTTTAGATGTACAGACGAAAGGCTACATGAAACTGTAAAATTTTCCCAATCAATCTTGAACCTAATGGTTTAGCAATAAAGTTAAAAACCTATTAAAGAAATTAGGCAAATTGTAGCAGCTTGATCACACACATACATTGTCTGTACACATAATAACCTAATAAAGCTCTGTTCATAATTGTCTGTTTAATAAACTGACTTTACTAATTTGACGGTCGTACTAGAACGCGCGGGAGCGCGGTGCCGCTATTTTTTAATGTATGTGTCAGTACAGTTAATAAGGCCTGACAGATATAATTTAAGTTTTTTCGACGAACAAATGTATTTCAAATATAAACTTAAATTATAGTGGAGAATTAGTCTTTAATTATATAGTTTGAATTTCATTTTTTCATTTGTAAACTTATATCTGACGGACCTGTATACTATTAACTTTGCTAACAATGGTGCTGATTCTCTTGTTTGAAACTTATCTAAATAAATAAATAAATAAATAAATTAAATGCATCTTTCTCTTTCCATCTCATTAAGAAGAGGATAGAAGATAAAATATTAGTTAAGTCCTGTCAAATTTAGACACTCCATAGATAATTTAGACGCGATTAAAAATATGGCGACTAAATATACGCCAATTTTCTTCAAGCGCTGTCTAATTTGACAGGATTAAACTAAAATGTATCTTCTGTCCTTTTCTTTAAGAAATGGAAAGAGAAAGATGCATTTAACTTAAGTTTAGTTAGTGGTGATCAATGCTCGTGCCTTCTCTGTATGAGAAGAGGCCTTTGCCAAGCAGTGGGAAAGTTATAGGCTGGTATTATTATTTTTATTATTTAGTTAAGTTTGTGAATAAGAGAATCGGCACCACCACCAATGTCACAATATCTCAGTTTGTATAAAAAAGACGCGCGGTACAGTAATCTAAAGAAAATAACTTGTTACAACGGCCACGCTCGCTATGTATCAGAATGTTGTAAAACCATCTCTGTATTCGTAACATCTTTCGTACCATGTTTAAGCAAATAAACGTTTTTGATTTGAACGTAAAATTTGTTTTGAATTTTAATGCATCTACGCGATTCCTCCCATTCACTGTAAATCTGTAAATTAATCAATAAATAAACTCAATCCTTAGCACAATGAGCAAATCACATTTTGGTTGAGGAGTTTCATTGATTTGCATCAAATCTTTTTAATATTTCTTAAGGGACTCAGGGATTCAATAAAAAGCATTTCAAAAATCTGTTTATAATTTTACTGTCGGAGATGGAGATATAAAAAATACAGACGATTATAAAGCCATCTTTTTAGAAGTATAACAGACTTCAGAATGAATACAAATATTTCTATTATATTTATGGTGTGGAATATAACCAGATCCAGCATAAAGGTTTATCTTCTTGATCTCTTCTAATCAATAGCAGGCTGATAAAAACTAAGAAATTGTAAGTCTATTGTAACAATATGACATGTGATGACAACTTCACAAGTAGACGTCAGTTGAAATTACACAACAGAAATATGTAGTCACGTATTTCACATAATCAAAATAAAAAATAAGTAAAAAATATGCAAGCAATGTTTTAAATGACCCAATATAAAAACAAACAAAAATTTTCAAGTTAGTTTTTCAGTAAACCGTGCAGAATCAGACAAAATGTCTGAAAAGAAAAATCCTCCGACAACGGCTCTTGTGATGCCCATGTATATGAACTTTTTGATAGGAGGCGTTAGCGGGTAAGCTTATCTTACAAGGCTCTATGTTTAGCCCCGGATCTAGAGGCCCTCGCACTGGGTGGCTGTTTACATAGGCGCCAAACACACTATACTTAAAAAAAACATACTTATTCTAAAAGAAACAACTTCCTCCAAAAAGCGACTATATAACGCAGACTCGCTTGTTGGGTCACCGCTGACCTGTAATAAGAAAAGGAGCCACACAGACTATTAAGGGGTTCTTATTGTAACTTAACATTTTGTAACTTATCTGAAACACTGGAGTTTATTTGCCACTATCAAGTATCTGCTCCGCATGAAAAAGTTACATGGTCTTCTTGTACAATTTCCACCTTCTATAGTGTAAGGGAGGGAAACCTACTTTCATTGAATTATCGATAACTAGCTGTCTCCTGCGGTTTCACCCGCATTTTTCGTTACTGCTCCGCTCCCGTGGGTCGTAGAGCCTATAGCATTCCTCGATAAATGGGCTATCTAACACTGAAAGAATTTTTCAAATCGGACCAGTAGTTCCAGAGATTACCCCCTACATACAAACTTACAAACCTACAAACTTACAAATTTTACCTCTTTATAATATTAATATTAGTAATATTATATTAGTATATATTAGTATTAGTATATTAGTATAGAAGTATAGATATCATCGCTATACCTATACAAATTTATTTAAACAGACTGATGACCATAATATACTTTTTACTTGACCAGTTTTAATTCCTTGGAAACTAACCAGCAGAACAAAATAGTTTGCGCATCAAGAAGAAGCTTTTTCCATTAGGAACTTCTTTGTAACCCAAAATTAGAAAGATAATCGTGACTGTGATACTCTTTAAAGAAGACTGGTCGATTATTTATTAACAAAACCACCACTTTCGACAATAATAATGATGAGAATTCTGGCATTAATAAATTATTTTTTATTTGAACAGGAGTTTGGCAATTTGTATAGTTCAGCCAGCTGATTTACTGAAGACTAGAATGCAACTCATAGAACCCGGTAAAAAAGATTCGTCGTTGCTTGCTGTAACTAAAGGAATTATACAAAAAGAGGGTGTCCTAGGTTTCTACACTGGCTTGTCGGCTGCCGTGCTGCGTCAGGCCACGTACACCACTGCGCGTCTTGGAGCTTTCAACTGCATGCTAGATATGTACACAAAGTAAGTAACTCGAAGTAATTTCTAGAAGTACTGGTACCAAACAAGTTTGCAGACTAATATCGACCGAGGTATATCAGCAGTTCAGCACCGTTCTTCAAATATGCACATAATGCGATTCAGTAAAGATTAGGGTTGGCACCGCATCATCTCCCTAGCTTTTCCTGTGTTCGGGGCGGCTTCTAACCTAACTGGACTTCGATTGAAAACAGTGTCTTATGTAAAGTAAAGCGACTGCCTATCAGATCTCCACAACACGGCAACGGGGCGACACGATACACCTTGGTTAGGCTAGTCAGACTTACTTGCTTATAACGGTCGTAACGACTGCTAAAGTTGTACGAATGACAACGGGGACCAATGGCTTTACGTGCATTTAGAGGCACGTGATGTCAGTGACACCCAAGATGAACTTTAGATAGTACATAAATTTGAAAAAGAAACATGGGTACTTGCTCGGATTTGACCTTACCACTAGGTCATCACGACATTCACTCTCATTAGAGCTGGCCGCCATACTTGGCGAAAACTCCAGTTCTTAGGTTGGATCACATTATACGTACGTTTCTCAAGCACTTAGAAGGTGAAATAGGACTTGATCCTACTGTGGCAAGGTGGCAACCTTTATCTCCGAACACGTGAACTGATCTGACATCCTACATCGCGATATAAGAGTTTTCGGCGACATTGTACAAAATCCCGACTAGAATCGTCGGGCAGTAGCCCACCAGACACGTCCTCCCTTTTGAATGGAGAATGAGAGACTTTACTACACTCTGTTCTCGTTCGCCTAAACTATTAGACAATTATTTCCGCAAGCCATTTGACACAATTAATTTTAATCCTTCATCGAATTTGGCAGACAATCAACAACGAGAAATACAACGGGCAACGGTTTATTTATTTTCTTAGATCTCACGGTACCCCCTCATTTCCACTAAAGGTGGCTATGGGAGTGAGCGGTGGAGCTGTCGGCGCTTGGATTGGAACTCCGTCCGATGTGGCGCTCATCCGGATGACTGCTGATGGAATGCTTCCGAAAGAAAAAAGAAGGAACTACACAAATGTCTTTAATGCTCTAGCGAGGTATGCTTCGTTGTATAGAATAATACAAACTGCTTATGCCATGGATGGCTAAACGAGGGACATATTTAAAGACCCGATAGTAAACGCTGACATAAGTAATGAAAATGTAAATAATAATCCATACTAATATTATAAATGGGAAAGTGTGTCTGTCTGTCTGTCTGTATGTCTGTCTGTCTGTTTGTCTTTCTTTCACGGCAAAACGGAGCGACGGATTGACGTGATTTTTTAAGTGGAGATAGTTGAAGGGATGGAGAGTAACATAGGCTACTTTTTGTCTCTTTCTAACGCGAGCGAAGCCGCGGGCAGAAGCTAGTAAAACAATAAAACAATATAATATAAATCGCAAAGAAAACCGTAATGAGGTTAGACCGCAATAAGTCTTAGTCTTAAAAAACGGCACCCTTGCGCTTACGGTTGCAACGGATGACCCGATTGGAGAGTATGAATGAGAATCAAATAGTGAATAGCCTCCATCACAGAATTCTTAATAGTAAGGCACGGTTGCCTTATTATTCAGAAATCAAATTCAAATATTCCACCTAGAATATTTACTTGAGCACTATATATATCTGTAATCTGAGTTATTTTCGTGATACTAATTTAAAGCATTCTGTTATTTGATTAACTTACAGAATAACGCGTGAAGAAGGTATAAAGACGTGCTGGAAGGGCGCAACGGCTACAATCACACGAGCCATGGTTGTCAATGGTGCTCAACTTGGCTCTTATGCACAGGTAGATACTTGGTATTTAGAGGAACTCAAGAATCATTTATTTAAGTATGGAGCACTGCAAATCATTGTTACTTATGGCAAAGTCCGCGAGCATATCTCACAGGTTTCCTTCCGACTTAAGGTGAAGCGTCGACTCATTTTCGCAAAAATCAAAATTTCCTTCGTATTTTGCTACTTGCAGCTCAGTGTCTGGGTGTGCGTGTTAAAAACATTTTTTTTACTACTCCGCTGTTCTTTTCTGATTAATTTCGTTGCGGGATCCAAGACAGTTAAATCGTTTCTCCGGGACTCGTCGAGCTTCATTGCTTCGGGGCTCTTCTGGTGGACTCCGCTGTTGATTGAG
This sequence comes from Athetis lepigone, assembly GCA_033675125.1. Classification (NCBI taxonomy): domain Eukaryota; kingdom Metazoa; phylum Arthropoda; class Insecta; order Lepidoptera; family Noctuidae; genus Athetis; species Athetis lepigone. The sequence goes on from CM066224.1 coordinate 3,272,022, forward strand.
GCTTTCAGGAGTTGCAGTGGTTGGAAATAGTGTGGCGGGATTGTCCCAAAATAATAAAGCAACGACTAAAACCGTACCGTATGCTCGTGCCTTCTCTGTATGAGAAGAGGCCTTTGCCCAGCAGTGGGACAGTTATAGGCTGGCATTATTATTATTATTTCATTTATTCTTTAAACATACGTATAAATTACATTTTTAAATATTAATATAAAAAAAATATCATTTAAAAATATAAAAAACTAGCTTCTGCCCGCGGCTTTGCTCGCGTTAGATAGCGACAAAAAGTAGCCTATGTTACTCTCCATCCCTCCAACTATCTCCACTTAAAAAATCACGTCAATCCGTCGCTCCGTTTTGCCGTGAAAGAAAGACAAACAGACAGACACACTTTCCCATTTATAATATTAGTATGGATAGTAGCCCACCGGCATCGGGAACAGGGTCCAAGCTACCGATGGTCAGGGCTCCAGAGAGAGGAATTATTATTATTATTTTATATGCTTTACATATCTCGGGACCCAAGGATCCCGGGCTTTTGGCATAAGAGGCGCCGAAGCCAACTCGCAGAGGCCCCTTGAGCTAAACTTTATGTGAAAAGGGACACCAACCGGCGATTATCCCTATATGCACTATATGAGTGCACCTTAGGACAACCCCCGGATGGTGTTAATATAGCAAAACATGACTCCTAGCTAAAATTTTGAACTATGGGTTTGCGTTCTTTAGTGATTAAGGTACCAGATACTATGGAATGACTATAGCCCCTGCCTGACCAATGGTTGTAAACACGGAAAAATTGCAGGGAGTGACTTGCACACTCAGTAAATGGGCCCCCGAAAACGGCCGCTAGCACATAGTGACGTAGCGACAAGGGGGCAACATATATCGAGGTGCTTGAGGAGTGGAGAGGTATTCCACGGCTATCAGGACAATCCCGGAAGTACGGTCAAGATCCCTACCAGCATCTTACTGGAATACTTCCTTCCTCTTGCGATTCTCCACTCAAACCAGCCAATAAAGGCAAGAGTGAGGTGGGAGCCTTGTTCCTCATTTATTATTATTATTATAAAACCGTACCTTAATTAACAGGCTCGAGAAATGCTGATGCCATATTTGGGCGATGGCTTACAGCTGCACTCAGCTGCCGCCATGATATCTGGTTTTGTCACCACGGTTGCTTCCCTGCCTATGGACATCGTTAAAACTAGGTACAGTATTGGCAATTAATATACAAGGTGCTTTTTTGAATCTGCAAAATCTTTCACTATATTAGAGATTCTCGACCTGAAACAATAAAATGGGCAGTAAGTCCGTACTAATATTATAAATGCGAAAGTAACTCTGTCTGTCTGTCTTTCTGTCTGTCTGTCTGTCTCTTCTTCACGTCTAAACCACTGAACCGATTTGAATGAAATTTTGTACAGTTATAGTCTGGGACCCGAAAAAGGACATAGAATAGTTTTCATCCCGGAAATCCCTCGGGAACGGGAACCATTATTTCACGCGGACGAAGTCGCGGGCAAAAGCTGGTAATATACTTTTAAAAATATATATTCCTGTTACTCATATCGGTAAGTGGGAAACTACCTATCGTTCTTAAAACGCGGCCAGTCTGTAACCATCCTATGATCGCGCGGTCACGCAGACAAACGCAAACGATAATTTCATAGATCCTAATCATAAGAGGTTTATTAAGAGAGTTATTCAGAACAACAGTCAAAATTAATTAAAAAATATTGCTGGTCAAGAATCAATATTGCTTTTTATCGTAATTTTATATGAATACTAGCTGTTCCCCGCGGTTTTACCCGCATTACGTTAGATTTTTGGATAACTGCTTAGTTTCCGTGGGACATAGTGTGTTTTTATATACCTAGCCTATGTTACTTAGGAATAATGTAGCTTTCTAATAAAGGGAATTTTTGAAATCGGTCCAGTAGTTTTTGAGTTTATTCGTTACATACAAAAATACTTACAAAATTACAAATCTTTCCTCCTTATAATGGTGCCGATTCTCTTATTCACAAACTAACGTAAATTTAAGTTAAGTGCATCTTTCTCTTTCCATTTAATTAGGAAAAGGACAGAAGATAAAATATTAGTTAAGTCTTGTCAAATTTAGACACTCCATAGGTAATTTAGACGCGATATAAAAACATGGCGTCTAAATATACGTAAATTTTGTTCAGGCGCTATCTAATTTGACAGGATTAAACTAAAATGTATCTTCTGTTCTTTGCTTTAAGAAATGGAAAGAGAAAGATGCATTTAACCTAAATTTTGTTAAGTTTGTGAACAAGAGAATCAGCACCAATATTAGTATAGAAGTATAGATTTACGAGTTCCGTGACAACATCCTGAAAAGTTTTTCAGTTTCTAAAAATGCACCTTGTACGTCTAGGTACACTAATGGCAATATCCATCCATACTAATATTATAAATGGGAAAGTGTGTCTGTCTGTCTGTCTGTCTGTTTGTCTTTCTTTCACGGCAAAACGGAGCGACGGATTGACGTGATTTTTTAAGTGGAGATAATTGAAGGGATGGAGAGTAACATAGGCTACTTTTTGTCTCTTTCTAACGCGAGCGAAGCCGCGGGCAGAAGCTAGTATGTACATATTTGATGTTTTATTTTTGAATTGTACTTCAGACGACTCCCTTTTTCAATCTATACATATAATAAAATTCTAAAAGGTCGGTGTCTGTACATGGAAGATAAATTAGAAAAACTTTATTAGGGGAACTTTATATACGCAATAGAACCCAAAACAATGATTTTTAGAATTTTTGTCTGTTTGTCTGTATGTCTGTTTGTCTGTTTGTCTGTACGTTTGTTCAGGCTAATCTCAGAAATGGCTTCACCTAATTGAATGCGGTTTTCACTAATGCGTTGCGGTTTTCTGGGATTAACATTTAGTCTTTGTTTTGTATTAATCGGTCAATAAATAAAAAAGTTATGTCAATCTAAAGAATCGCAGCATCACATCAATCAATCAAATCAATCAAAAAATAAAATATTGTATACATCCTTACCAAAATAAATAATTTTTATTCAAGTCTGTTTCAACACCTAATTACTTTTTGAATTACTCAAATCGCACATTTCATTCAAAAAATATTAAACCCAAAGCGCAGCGGTTTAAATTTCTCCATAGTTTCCGTTTAATTTCGCTAGATGGCGCTGTACCGTCTGTCACGATTCCTAAAAAGTGGTGTTAAGATTTTTGTGAAAATAATGACTCTCCCAGGCAGCTTTCCTTCGTGCAGGTTCTATCCCTGTTGTAAAAAGTGTTTGGTTGTCGATGCGCTTGTGATAAATATTGGGTCATTTGGTCAAAAACAATAAGTAATCAATTAATTTAGTAAATTAATTAATTGTTTACTTTAACCCCTTGCAGTGGTTCTATCCCTGATTCGATTTATATGTGGGGTGTCGTTTCGTATGCTTATGAGAGTGGGTCGTGAAGCAAAATTATATATAAATTCAAAACTAGCTTTTGCCCGCGACTTCGTCCGCGTGGAATAACAGTTCCCGTTCCCGGGGAATTTCCGGGACGAAAACTATCATATGTCCTTTCTCGGGTCTCAGACTTGGTTCAGTGGTTTAGGCGTGAAGAAGAGACTGACAGACAGAGTTACTATCGCATTTATAATACTAGCTTCCGCCAGCGGTTTCACCCGCTTCCCGAGGGAACTATTTCCCGCACCCGGATAAAAAGTAGCCTATGTGTTAATCCAGGGTATAACCTATCTACATACCAGTTTTCAACTAAATCCGTCCAGTAGTTTTTTCGTGAAAGAGTAACAAACATACACACATACATCCATCCTCACAAACTTTCGCATTTATAATATTAGTAGGATTAGTACGGATTAATATTGTAGGATGATTGGTGATCGAAACTGATGCCAAAAATGCAATCAGTATTTTTTTGTCTGTCTGTGTGTGCAAGCATGGGCTAAAAACTACTAAAGGGATTTAACCAAACTCGGTACGATTGTATTCCATACTCTTGGCCTGGTTATAGGCTATTTAACATAACGCTGAGACACATAGGCGCCCCAGCGGGCGCTCTCAGGTATCGCCAGAAACAGGTCCTCACCAGAAACGGATATCTGAGAAAATGGTCGCCTAGAGCACTCGGTGGAGCATACGATGGTAGTATGCCCCGCTGCGGTGGGCCATCGCCGTGTTCTTCCAGAGGCGATCGGCGGGGGTGACTGAATGGGAAGCCTCCTTCTGCGAAGCAGTCATGCTGGAGAAGGTGGCGGCGGCGCGCATGACGCAGCGTCAAGCCTCACGCCCGGAACAGTGAGCCAGGCGTAGACGTCGAAAGTCGCAAGACGACTTCCAGCCACCGTAGGCGCGGGACTGCGAATGGCGAGCAATGGGTAGCTCGCCGCCCGATAAGGACCGTTTGTTCCACTCGCGTCTCAAACAGCAGTCAGCACGTGTCGGGGTTACGGATTAATTCTAATAGTTACCGCTGCCCCGGAAGTAAACTCACTGACTAATATCAACGCGTTTGTTGATATTTAACAATAACTAACTAGAGACACGAAACTTGGAGGATTATTCTTTGTGAAGAGTAAGCCTAAGCCACTAAGAAAGGTTTTTTTTTATTCAACTCCTAAAGGGCTTAAAATTGTGGATAGAAGTTCGACATCTACGCGGGCGAAGCCGCGGGCAAAAGCTAGTTGCTAATAATATTAATCGATTACTGATATTTTACATGGATATTAGGTTTCTGTTTTATCAGCGTCGAGTTCTTTATTGATGTGAAACATCTATAGCCGCACGTAAAAAAAATTCTGGCGTGGCGAACGCGTCGCCACGCTTTTGTTTCTTTTCAATCATATTACTTTTTGATATGCGCCTTGGCCTCACGTTTTGTGGTTTTCGGGGGCACTGATACCGAAAATGAGGTCCATTTCAGAATCCAAGATGGCGGCTAACATTTTTCAAAATTTCGGTCATGGGTATCGTTTTCGTGGTTTCGATGTGTGGATGTCGATGTTTCACATCTGCCAGGCGTCCCGTTACGGCTCACTTTTTTTATTTTTGAAGTAGCTCTTCATAGCACCTTTACATACTTTAAAAAGGTGATTAAGGAAAGTAACAAAAGACTCTTGTCTCTAGAAAAAAATAGTAGATTGTATTACAAGGGCGCAAAGTAATATTTTTACGGCGAGGGCGTTTTTTGAATCCAGACGAGTCCTCACTTCGGAGGGATTCAAAGTACGTCGCTCGAGCCAAAAATATATTTTGCGCCCGAGTGATACACTCTACTTTTCATCACCCCCTATGAGAAAATAAAAGGCGCTTCATACTTTATTGTAAAATTATTATTGTAAGCTGCTATTATTATCATAGCTTAATAATAATAGCAGCTACATAATAATTTGCTGCAAAACAATCCGTGAATTTTTTTACGAGAAATCGGGCGAGTTTGCGCGTTTTATTTCTATTTAAGTTTTTTTTATTCAGCCTCGGCGTGACTATGGTGTTGGCCGTCGTACCAGCCATTCATTATTAGCGTTCGATTCTTTGGCGCTGAGCATTAAGACGTTCCAAATTCGAAAAGTTTTTAGGCGCACTTATAACAGGGCGTAAAACATGCAAAGACGCTCCAAATTCAAAAAGTGCGATTAAAAGTTACTTTTAGGCGCACTTTTTGAATTTAGAGCGTCATTAATATTGCCCGCTGAAAGTTTCTTATAGAAAACACGAACTTTGCGCGTACTTAAAGGGGAACAACATTGAGTTATAATGTACTACGTACTAGAGGAGCTATTTCAAACAAAATATGGCGCGTAATTTGGTGACAGCGGAGCATGCGCAGTGCAAGCGGGTGCCATAGATAACACCAATGCGCGCAGATGCGACATATTTTTTAATATGGGTATCGTTATAGAAATAATTATATTTAAAGTAAGAAATGTATAACATAAAATTATGTGGAAAATAATAATAATAATATACTTAACAAAATAAAAAAAATATATTGAAAGGGTAGCGAGGGAGTGTAGTGTGACTAGTGTGGATTGTGTGAGATAGAGTATCAAAGTGTCGCTCAGTGTATATGTGTAAGTATTTTCAGTTACCTCACAATATCTTGTATGATATATAAATAAAACGAATTTTAACGGTAAAATTTTTAATTCCTATTAAATAATATACTTAAGTACTCTTCTTGACTTTGTGGTGTATTTCTCGTTTTCCTTGAAATGTACGGAACATATTCGTGAATATTATATTGGCAATCACGTGACTTTGCTGCGATTCTTCTGAATAAATTAATCCATAATTCTCTTGTACTAGGGCACGGCCGACGACACCTTATAAAATAATATATATATAATAAACAAAAAATATTAATATTACTAAATATATTTTTTCTCATGATTATTAATAACATTTTCTTGTTTGTAAACTGTTTAACGTTACCCGACGATAGTGTCCATTCTGCGCATGCAACAAATATTTTACTCTTTGATATTAACATCAAGATGGCCGCCGTCGAGGTGACTCGTCATACTTTCCAATATTAATTACAAATAATAAAATTAGGCATGTTTTAAAGATAATATTTTGAACTTACAGGTAAAAAATCACTCCTTGAATTTTATTTATATTTCTCAAGCTGTTTGAACAGTATCTCAATGCACACGAAAGCATATTTTTTGAACAAAACTTTGCATTTGAAATCGTCTAGCTGCTGCAAGCGCTCGGCATAGACTAAGTGAGTTAGGGTGCATGCACTCTAACTCGTGTTACAAAAAATTTAGTTGAGGTGACTCCTCTAGTACGAAGTACATTATAACTCAATGGGGAACAAAGTCGTCTTTTTCGATTAGGTGGGATGAAAAATATGTTGTAATGGCCTGTTTCAGAGTACAAAACGCCGAAAAAGGAAAGAGTATGGGTCAAATTCAAATACTTAGTGATGTTGTCAAAAAGGAAGGATTTCTAGCATTGTGGGCTGGTATGCTGCCGACGTACGCGAAACTGGGGCCAGTTACAATCATCACGTTTTTAATAATGGAGCAACTAGGCATAATGTATTACCGAGCAAGTGGTCAAATGCATTAGTTGGTGAATTCAGAATTTGGAAGTGGTGTTTAAAAACGTCGAAGCAAGGCGGTTAAAAAGATTGCATTAAGAATCTTTATTTAATGTGTTAGCAGACAAGTCCAGCCCCAGATCTGAATGAAAAGTGCCAAACAAAGCGATAATAAAAAAAAAATGTAAGAAAAATTAAAAATAAAGACAAAAAAAAATTAAACCGTCGAGAATAACAAGATACTTTGGTAGACACGTTTGTTCTTTAGTGTTGTTCCGATTTTCACGTCTTTATGTCGCCATTAGGTATATTGTACTGTACCTTACTTTTAAACCTGTTTTTAATATTTTAAAAGTATTTCATTATTAAGTTATTTTGTTTTCACTTTTGTAACCCTGTCTAGGGAGTTTATACCTATCAACGCTACCATGAGTAAATGTAAGTTTGTGAACAAATATACATAATGAATTTCAAATGAAAGTATTTAATTTCGTATTTAAATTTTATTTGATGTTTAATTTATTTTTCTTCTTATTGGACGGACTTTGGCACGTCAATCGCCTTTATTCAACTGGACCCGAGGTAGCGGCGCGTAGTCTAGTGCACTAACCGGGGATTGCGGAAGTTGCATCAGTCCTTGGCGTAGGTGGTGAGAGGACCCTTTCACCCCCTCAGGACGGAGGACATCCACAAGGATTTTCCACCACGGAACAAAAAAATAGAACGGTCCGCTCTCGCCGTAACCTTCTTGGTTATTTTTTTTAAACCACCCTGAAATTAATGCAACTTTTAATGCCGAAGCATTATGTAACGGCCATTCTTCGATAAGCAAATTTTACGTGTCCGGGCTTGAATAATCCGTACTTTTATCATATTCAATCATCCAATATTTTTTATATGTTAGATAGCATCCCTATCTAGCCATATACAAAAACATAGGCTTCTGTTTTCAGTATTTAAGACTAAATTAATTTAATCTAAGTTCAAAAAACTCTGTTCTCTAATTACCGTAACGTGTCCGCACACTGTCTTAATGTTAAAACTTACTTGTAATTTTTATGACTTACAGATTTACTTTGATCTATTCAACATTTTAAATGGTGTTAAACAACGTGTATCGCATAGTAAAATATCGACTCACTAGAACCAGTCTATAAATAATTATCATTAAATTATCGGATGTCCGATGGAAAGTTATAATTACCGTAACATAATCTGTTCTCGAGTGCACACCCCTAAAAAACAGTATTAGGCACACCACTTCCGAACGCGTCTCGTCTCCTCCATGTGTACCGCGAAACATCAGCAGTTGCACGTCTCTAACGTTAGTGTACCGCTAATAAAGCGCTCTAGTATATAATTACCGTAACCTTGGTTACAAACTTTTCTAATTACCGTTTCACATTATATAAATTAGATTTTTTAAGTTAGACCTAAGTTGATCATGTAAATCGAGGCAGTACTTTGGCCTCTGTACGTTGTAATAAGCTAGTATTTGCATATTTTGTTGGTTTCCGAAATTTTTAAGAAAATCTATCGTTTTCTAATTACCGTATACTAATTACCGTGTGTTTATAATTACCGTTGTATGAAAATTTAATTCTTATTTACTAACTGTAGCCTCAAAATAGATGGGTACAGAAGTCAATCTACATGCAAAGCGCGCTCGAGCATCACCCGCGATCATTAGTGATGAGTTGGTGAGGCTGTATATATCCCGAGGATATGTGGAGGATGAGGCTTTCTTAATGCTAAGTCTCTCCACAACTGCGAGACATACAACCTCCAGGAATATTTCCTTAAAGCTGACGTGGTTCTCCACGTCAGCACCGAGAATCCGAGATGTGGTCACTGTGGTCAAGAACCTCACTCCGCTCTCCTTAACTAAAGAGAACTGGCGCAAACTTGTAGTGCTTGAGACAAAGGATCATGAGGAAGAATGGCAGAGTAAGGCGCTACACGGGCGGTTTTTCCGGGCCCTGCATGGGCCCGATGTAGACTTTTTAGTGTCCGTTTAGTAGCTACAATTTGGTGACCTATTTGGGGAAACCGAAGGTTTTGTCTGTACAATTATGGATGAGGTTATCATGGCGAAGAATTATCGGGGTTTTATTGTCAAAGATGGTACGGTTGGCTTATGTCGGGCATGTCACCTGCTGGGAGAACGATTCGACACATTATCTCTGTTAACAAAGAGTACTTGAATGGGCACAACCTAGTAGCCATGATTATCAATCAGCAACTTGCTCTGAGATACGGCCTCGTAGAATCTGAAGATGGCAATGTCACATTGTACTGGGGTTGATACATCATCACTGACATGACTGTTGTAGCAAACAAGCCTGATATAGTGGTGGTGGCTCAATTGGGCATGTCGGGAACATTTTGAAGACCGAGAAAGATAACAAAAATTAAATATCGTTAGTAAATAACATTGAACATGAAATGTGGACCCAGCGGTCATGTGCCGATAGTTGATTCTGCCAATGGTTTAATTGCAAAGAGTCTCTAAGGAGGCTTTCGTTAGATGGCTGGATCAAGGGCTTCATTCAGAAGCTTTTGGACACGGCTCGCATCGTTAGGAAGTTCTTCTCTCTGAAGCCCTGATCACCGGTAGCTGGAACCCTGTTTCCGATGCCGTTGGGCTACTGTTTTTTATATTCTTACATGTTTTTGTTTTTTTATTATCAATATTTAAAAATGTAAATAATCTGTATGAAAATAACGCGAAAACGAACCCGCGGCTTCACTCTTACTATACCCTACTCTAGCCTACCCTACTATATCCCATTCTAGCCTGCTCTAGCCTACCCTACTATATCCCACTCTACCCTACTCTACTCTAACCTACACTACCCTAAAGTACCCTAATTTTCAATTTTTTTTCCATAAGAACCTTCTCCAAACAATAACAAACACAACAAAGAATTAGTGAAATCGGTCCAAAGATGACAAAGGGAAATAGGGATTCATTTTATATAAATAGATGTACACAAATTATTAATGTGTGTTATTTTTATTATATTATATCACATTTTACTTAAAATTGACAGTGTTTTCTAATTACCGTGGCATTAGATATTAAACTTTTCTAATTACCGTACTCATAATTTTTTTAAGTCTCAATAACTAGAAAACTACCAGTAATTAAAACATGCCTCATTTATAATTGAATTCGTATTTTTTGTTAGTTTCATATTTTAATGAGTTTAAGTTAAATCAGTGAAAAATAAAAATGGTTACGGTAATTAGGCAAATAACGCCGAATCGGAGAATGACCGGTAACTGGCGGATTCATACAAAATGCCTGCGACAAAAACACTACATCTTGGCGCGAGCGTAAGTATCTTTGTTTGTATGTATGTCTCATATTCTATGGCACGCTATACAGCCTAAACATTGTCTTTGTCCCAATTTTAAGAAATATCAATCTACCTATCTTTGGGAATCTACACTATCAGGTTTTGGAAAGTCAGGATTACTCGTCTAAGCTAGCCAATCGGGTCAGGTACAGGGAAAATGGGTAGAGAATAAAATCAAACACATGTTATTATGACATATACGCAGGCACAGTCTGTGAGGCCTCAGCTAAGCTTTTTATCAATGTGAGTGACCTAAAGAAATAAAGGTGCACCGCGGAGAATTAAAACGTACAAGTGACGCACAAGCCTCAGGCAGACTTAGGACAAAGCAAAAGAACAAAATGACAAGTGATCTTAAGGGTCAACTTCGCGTGGCAGTAATACGACACCTGACATTAATGACAACTGTCACATTTGACAGTCTAGGGCTGTCGCTAGGCCGAACGTCTCAGTCTCACCTACGTTATTTTCACTCACACAAATACAAAGCTCAGCTTAAACCTCACGGACTGTTTGCATTTTATTCATTTAAATCAGTTCTTCCACTTGAATGAATTACCACTGCCACTCTTCGGTGAACTCCTGGTCTGACGGGAAATGTCTCCTGAAACAAATGTCAATACATTATTGAGTGGGTTTTAGTCAGTAAAAGTCTGACACCGGTGTCCCGCCCCTTCCAGGACGGGAGAAGTCATTTGATGACTTCACGAAATCCCGACTCACAAAAAAAGTGTTAGGGTTCCGTTACACACTGATTTATACATGAACTGTTCTGCCCCTCAAAACAGTTCAACGAAACGATTTGCATCTATAAAATAACAGATCATTTGAAAGCACACAGGCAGTTTTCAATAGTGGCTCCAAGCTAAGTATACTACTGGCTCTAAGCCTATATCTTGGATAATAGTAATGAGATTGAAGCTAAAAAAGAAAAACAAAAATGTTTAAATTAAATATGTTTGTATAATATAAGTGATTTGTAATCTTTTAAAAACAAATAATTCAAAGTAACATATACGGTGACTGGTACCTAGTTAGTGTACGAAACTTAAACACGTGATTGTGCTCATGATAACAAAAAAAAATATTATGGGAGCATAGCCGAAATCGCGAAATAAATATCAGCTGTTCAGTACATTAAGCAAACGGAACAGCTGATATTTTTTGCTATTTCAGTATATTTATTTAATTTGGTTAGCCAACAATTGTTAACACAACAACACATACACATTACAAATAATTTCTTAATAGTACATTTATCAGTGCAACAATTACTTAAAGGCTAACACTACATGCGCTACTTATGGTTTTACATTATTTTTTCCTGGTTAAAAATTTAAATATAAACAATACACACAAAACAGTAATTATAACTAAAAGATATTGAATAACAATAAAAGTAAAACAGGTAAACAATATTAACTTTAAATAAAAATACAGGTAAATAAAAATGATATTATAAAAACAACATTATAAGTATCGTACACTAATTACCAACCGTCACCCTATAAAATTATAGTGTACCTCCTGTGTGTGGGCGTGGCGGGCGAGCCGGGCGAGGGGGGCACGGAGCGGCGCGGGGGGGTGCGCGTGCGTGCCTGGCCCGGCGTGCGGCGCGCCACCTCACCCAGCAGAGACAGGCACGAGCGCGACAACCGCTGGCTGAAGTTCTACCAAACAAAACCGGCATTTATGTTTAGACCAAGAAGTTTTTTTCACTTTTACTAATATTAACATTACATCGTAAAGGCGTCCGTCTCGGAGCCCAATTCTCGTGCGTTAGATAAATATCGAAATCGATATTTATCAAATTAAAATGGCGGATATCGAGTTATTTGGATAAATCGGTATTCTCAGTTTATCGAGTGAGATAATTATCCATCCATTTCATTCATTTGTCATTGAATTTTGTGATATTTTTGATTGATATAAGACTCTCGATATCTTATCGAATTCGATATTATATCACATAAACCGAGAATTAGGTCCCTGGTAACCATAAGGTCGGATCGACAGTTTTATCGTTGACTGTCTGTCGGGTGTTGCTTTTCACACTAGAAGCTACCGCCAACTTATACTAGACGCTAATATAATGTCCAATCCGACACAAATAGTGGCTGAATGTTCGGTAAAAAAGTGTGGTCTCAGATAGATTTATCGGGTCGCTCTTATGTCAATGGCGCTATTCAAATATGTCCCAATATGCATCCAGCACGTTGGTTGGCTCGGTAAAACTGTTGGTTTGACCAAATTTGAACCAGCTTTCAGAAAGCCATAGCTGCTTGTCGACTACTATTAATATAATAATAATAATAATATTTATTTATTTCTCTCAAAAAGGTACATTGTTTGTTCATAGTTTCGAGTTGCAACACAAAATAAACCTTAGTGAGAGCTGGAGTCTATACTGGGTTCGAGACCTGTGTGACAGATCTCCAGGCTCACACCCATTAAATATTATACTAGAATTGCACTTACGTACTACAAACAAAATTAGATCGAAGTACTGAGAGGAGAAACAAAATAAAATAAAATGAATACAAAACAATAAAAAAAGGGAACATGCTATGTGTTTCTGTGGAGTGTAGTGTTATGTAAGGAAATGTCAGAGTTTGTGATGTACTAAGCGCGTAGAAAATGTCCGAGTGTGTGTGTGCAAATGTGTCAGTAGGTAAGGGAGCAGTATGTGATGTCATTTTTTATACAAAAGACAAGAGTTACTTCAAAACACTAAGAAGATTTTCGGTCTCTGTATAATTCAATTTAAGGAGCCACTCTGTTACCGTTCTTTTGCACTTTGATTTGCACATGGGATAGATATTTAAAATTTTATTAACTTTGTTATATATGTGGCTGCTAAGGAAGGGGAAGCTACGTTGGGCCGAACGGCCTTTTGTACGGAAGGAGGGACAAACCATATACTTTCGTCGTTTGGAGCTAAGCTGGGATGGATCATAGGAGGTTTGACGGTGTGTGGTTATAACAATATAACAAGGTCTAAAAGAAATAATTTACGTACCGAGAGAACCCCACACGTCTTATAAAGATCTGTGGTCGGGAAGCGGTAAGGTAACCGCCAACCAACCTTTATGAGGGCCTTTTGTGCGCGCTCCAAAATCAGCATGTGTGTTTTTGCTGATCCGCCCCAGGAGACTATACAATATTGTATAACCGATTGGCATAGGGCCAGATATACAAGTTTGAGCACTTTAGAGTCTGCAACGTGACGGAGGGTCTTAAAAACGTAAATCAGCCTGCGTAGTCGCGTCGTTACTGAATCGATGTGAGGGCCGAAAGACAAGGTGTCATCAAGCTGTACCCCAAGATATTTAATGCATTTCGCGCGGGAGAGATAAGAGCAATCGCAAGCTGCTTGGTGAGGAGAAATGCACGAGTGAGCTTTCAGAGAGAAGGAAGAAGGGGGTTTCCCAGCCGTAGAAAACAAAAAGGTCAAGTACATTGTCTTTGAAACGTTTAAAGTAAGAAGGTTCTGGGCCAACCAGTCAGTGACAGTGTTCAGTCCGGATTGTGCACGCTGAAACACCATTTCCCACGTGTTCCCGTGAAATAGTAGGGCAGTATCATCGGCATAGGTGAAGATGGAAGTATTTTGAAGTTGGAACCCGCAGAGGTCATTTATATAAATGAGAAATAGGGTAGGACCGATAATACTGCCCTGTGGAAACCCATAGGTCATGGTGAGCTCATCACTCGTCCATTCTCCTATCCGAACACACTGTCGCCTGCCTGTGAGGTAACTCTTAAAAAGTGCAAGTTGGAGGCTTGGAATACCGATCTTTTCAAGTTTTGTGATAAGATTAGGGACAGAAATAGTATCGAAGGCCTTGGCTAGGTCTAAGAATATACCAATTACCTTCTGCTTGTTGTCCAGGTGGGAGACAATGTGGGAAGTTAGGTCCAACACCACATTACTTGTGGAGATACCGGAGCGAAAGCATACTGACTTGAAGAAATAAGGTGATTTTGCTCTAAAAAGCGAACCAGTCTCTTATTCACGAGCCTCTCTAGTAATTTTGAAAGTGTGGGTAAGATTGAGATGGGTCGGTAATTACTCACCTGGTCTCTGTCCCCACCCTTGTGCACAGGATGCACTATTGCCAGTTTAAACGCATCGGGGAAAACGCCAGAGGAGAGAGCCCTATTATATAGGTAAGTCAGATGGGGGATGAGATGTTTTTTAAATCTCTTAAGGAACGAGCCCGATATGCCATCCGAACCCACCGCACAATCACTTCTTAGCCTTCCAATCATGTCATCTAATTCAAGTTGGTCTGTTTCTAGCAGGACAAAAGTTTTCTGACACGTGGGGAGATAATTAGTTTTAGGAGGTATGGTTGAAGCCACAGGAATGTTCTCCGCTAGAGTACGTCCAACACTGGCAAAATAGAAGTTTACTTCATTTACAGAAGTCTGAGGTTCAGAGGATGATAGAAGAGCATCAGCATGGGTTTTACCTATAGATGTGTGGGTGATAGATTTAACAGCGTCCCAGAGTTTCTTACTATTGTTATTTGCATTAGCTATAAGGGTTTTATCATAATTAGTTTTAGTGGTTTTTAATATTTTAGAGCAATAATTTCTGTTTCTTTTAAATGTAGTTTTTAGTATTTCATTATCAACTACTACTACAACTATTGAAAGCAAATCGACCATATCTAGGTAAAAAGTCTGTTAGAATCTTCTAAAGCCAAAACCATATTAAAATATATTACCGGGAGGCACGATCCTTTCATCTCACGAAGGTCAATCTTCCTGAAAAGCTCGCATAGCAACAGCTCATGTAGACTGGGGGTGCGAGGACCAAATATCTGCTCTATTATCTCCACCACCTAGGCAATCAAAATAAAATTTATACTAAATGAGTGGTTAAGCGTAGGTGAAAAGGGAACATTTTGCCAGCCATGTAATAAGTCTTATGTAATGTCAGACAAAAATGATGTAGACTATTTCCCATAGAATTTGATGTAATACTGCTGCTCTACTGAATATCTCAATATTAAGTACTTTTCTAAGCATCACATCTCCTTTCGTTTTCTTTTATTACAATTATGTTAGTGTACCACTATAATTATCTTATTTATTATTTGCAGGGTTTTATTGACACTTGGGTAAAAAAAAAAATATAAACACAACACCCAGTGAACTGGCAGAACAGAAGGTTTTGAGCAGAAAACATACTGATTTACTTACATTAGGATAATTCGGTAGCAAATCAGGTAATAATGACAAGTCGATCTCTGCGCCGGCGCACATCTCGAACAGCAGATGACCCAGAGACAACGCCTCCACATGCTCCAATTGAGCGGCCAAAGCTATTGGACACCGCGGCTGCGCGCCAATCAGTGTGTTCTCTAGACCGCATATCCTGACATAACATAAGATAGAACACTTCCATAAACCATACGTAACCAGTAGTTAGGTGTAAGGAACTTTATTTCTCATTAACAACAGCTTGACTTAAAAAAAAATTCATATACAATGAATGAATTAGTAGTTTTAGCATTCCTAATAAAATTATAATTATTTTGTAAAGAGATTAAATATTACACTTTTACACGTTAACAATAATTCATATTTGTGATTTGATACCAATCACCATATTTTTTGCAGTATTAAAGGGTCCCACTTGGGCGCCAATATTCACTTTTGGCGCCCAAACTGGGGCCATTATCTACTCACCGTGCGACGCCATTCTGTACAACAACATTGCCAGAATGCAAATGACGAAAAGGCGGGAACCCTTTCTCCTTTAGAAAAAGTAATCCTTCTAACATTTGTCGGCCAAACCTCGCGACTTGCCACGCTGGGAGTCCAGTGCCCGTCGACCCGTACTTACGAGAATACTCTTCATTCCATGTACTCTGAAATACTTCAACCGATTAATTTTTTAAGATTTTATGAAACTGGAAGAGCTATATTCGTGGATAACCAATACAAATAATATAAATAGAAAAGTATGTGTCTTTGCTTGTCCGTCTTTCACGGCAAAACGAAGCGACGAATTGACGTTTTTTTTTAAGTGGAGATGGTTGAAGTAATGAACAGAGGACATTGGCTACTTTTAGTTTCTTTCTTATGCAAGTGAAGCCGCGGACAAAAGCCAGTGTTCAGATATTATTTATTTAAGTATTATATTTGTCAGCAAGTTAAAAGTTTCAACTACTAGATCAATAATTAAATTAATTTACCTTATAAATTAAATCCTTTAAACTTCCTCTAGCGTTAAACGGTATGACGGTTAGAGCATGACCATTGCATAACTCCAGATCTAAGACGGGATAAATGTATGGATGGTGAAGAGCCCGAAATAGCTCCATAATCAGTGTCTGTGAACGTTCGCCTTGCTCGATAGGACATTTTGAAGTCAGCGGTATCTGAAATGTAAAGGTTGTATCAAGTAGTTACTGCTAACAGCTTAGCTTTGCACAATTAATTTAACAGTTATACCGCGGACGGCTTGGACTTACTCGGGTTTAAAAATTACATTAATTTTATATATAATCCAGGTAGAGTTGAACTCTGCTGTCAATTCACAAAGTTTCATTTTATGTAGACACACCTATAAAAGTTTTTAATTGCTGAACTGTCCGAGGAGTGAGTGAGTAATCAGCAAGACTTGTATCTCTCTGGAAATTTATCTGAATTCGCGTAACTCGGGAAAGTATAAGCCAGAATTACTGTACACAGCTATATAAGAACACAATGTTTTTAACGACTTATAAGATGTAAGATATTACGTGAGTATTAATTTTTACCTTCTGTAACGCAAGGAACAATGCAACATACCAGTGTTAGAAGCCTGTCGGTCTTAATAGAGTTGTCGTGTATAGCAAACCAGTGTTTGTTAGGTCTGGAGCCGATCGAGCCCAGTGCTGACAGCAAGTCATATCTGTAACGGGTATATTACTTTCAGTAAGCACCCTAGTCTGCTATTACAATCGTGTCTCAATGATCGATTGTAATAGCAGACTAGGACCCCAGGTCGGAACGGATCTTCTAAGAATCAAATTTTAGGCGAACGCTAGTATAATCTACACTGAATTAAAAAACCGAAGAGTCTTTAGTTGAACACGCATCTTAAAGAACTACTGATGTGGTGTCTTCACACCTTGTGGTGCCCTGGCCCTCAGGAACACGGGTATAGGGACCCAATAAATATAAATACCACGAAATATAAATGAAATATTTAATTAATTTTGCACACAACATGGGTTGCACTACAGCAAGCTTGGAGCGGAAGAGAGAGAGTGTTGCCACTCTTGGACCAACATTATTACATATTAGACAATCGGATACACATCAACATATTACATACTAGCTTTTGCCCGCGACTTCGTCCGCGTGGAATAATAGTTTCCGTTCCCGGGGGATTTCCGTGATGAAAAGTACCCTATGTCCTTTCTCGGGTCCCAGACTATATCTGTACCAAATATCATTCAAATCGGTTCAGTGGTTTAGGCGTGAAGAAGAGACAGACAGACAGAATTACTTTCGCATTTATAATATTAGTACGGATTAGACAATCGGATACACATCAACTGGATCGAAATGAAGAATTATTTTTGTGTAAAATAGGATGCAGGAAGACTATAGAACATCACGCTACCACCTACGAAGATTGGAGTAATCAAAAATGCAGGCGAAACCACGGAGAATCTAATAAAAAAATATTTTCAAGAGCATTGAGTCGATGGTCTTTATCTGACAGTGGATTCATACCTCGGAGACTGCGACAGGTATTCTGTGCAAATAGCCAACGCAGCTGAGCTTTCCATAGAACGGTCGCCGGCTCTAAAAGAAAAACAGTAAGCACATACTTTATATGGGCACGTTGACTCTCACCCATGGCAAAGTAAGCATGAAAATGAGTATGGTTATAGACTTTAGCCATGTAAATTGACGGCTCCGAGATATAAGTTCGTACAACGCTGTTAATACACACCACATAGTTGTGACAGCAATAACAAAAGCCGCCTAAATGCCGTTAAAAATCAGCTAAATAAGTGCGAGTCGAACTTTAAAAGCACTGTCACCCGTGGATATATACGTTTACAGCTTAAAGAGGATCACCTGGGTGAAGGTGGTGGTTCCAGAGGCGAAGACTTCCCCGAGCCGGTGCCGATGAGCGACTTGTTGAACAGCAACTTCGCCAGCGAGTCTATCTTTTGAGCAACCAGTGGAGCACGCTCGGAATTCTCCTCTAAAATAGTTTCTCATATCATTTTTACATAGTTGTCGATTTTGTCTTTTTAAAGTATAAATGGAGAAAAGAAGGTGCTCAAAGAAGTAGCTAAAGGTGGAATAATTAAAAAACTAAATGGATAAATAGAAAGTAGACGTTACTTTAATTATGAAAGTGAGATAAAAATATTGTGTATTATAAGGCTACAAGGATTCAAAGAGGTGAACAGCCCGGACAATAAAAACATGGAAAAAAAGAGATGCTCAGATGCCTTATATCAATTGTCGTACACGCAGTACAATGATTTTGATGATCATGGTGATAATGATTATGCTAAGAAGAAAATAAAAGCAGTACTTGAGCTACAAGCGAACGACGATCCTTCGCCATCGTCTTGCCTCCCAGCCTCTTGCGATAGCGAAAACGAAAATAGAAAGAGTAAACTACATGCAGTAAAAGAAAATCATACGCTAAAGAAAACAAAGAAATAAGAACAGAATGTAAAAGAAACAGAAGAAAGAAATAATAATAGAATGGAACAAGAAATAAAAAAAAATAGAATAGAATAAAGAAGAGTTTGCTAGAAAGAATAGCTTTCAACATTGAAATGAAACTGACAGGACAGACAGATACTTACATTTACGAAAACAAATAACGTATAATTGTGATTTCATTAAAATTTAGATATTCATCTGCACATTTTAGTTCATAATGTAAGTTAAGGGGACAGGCGAATAAAATGGGTTCAGTTTGAAGTTGTTCGCAAGTTATTTTAAAAAAACAGCTATTTAAGTAATTTTTGGTTTATGTGATGATACAAAAATTGACGTGCGTTATTTCTAACTGTTTCACCAGTCATTCATTAACCCTTTCGCGGACGGTACTCGGTCACATGATATACGTAGAACGACACATCAATTCTTCGTACAAAATGGTTAGACGTTTATTGACGTCGAGTCGTATTTTTTCGACACATTTGGCCAATAGCGGCACTATCGTTATCTAACGTCAACGTTTATAGACGCTCAGTCATTGCCTGTATAGCAGGTCATTCTCATTGCTCTACAACGTTTATTGACGTTGAACGTCTGCAAACGTCGTGCCGTGTTTGTAGGATACTGTGACATATAATTATGCACACAACGTCTACAAACGTCCAACGTTCGGTAACGTTGCTTTTAGAGAAATGGTGTAAAGACGGCGATTTGGGTTTATTTCTATGGGGAGATAAACGGCGAACAGAATCTAAATCAAAGTCGTCTTGAGGTGAACGGTGAACAAGACCTATATCAGGATCAGCTTGAAGTAACTGGTGCACAGGCGGTAACTTAGGTTCATCCTCATGGGCACCTTGAGATGAACAGCAAAGAGGACGTAACACAGGAGCATTTTGTGATAAACGGCGCATAGAACGTGATGCAGATTCGTCCTTATAGTCGTTTTGAAGTAAATTTGTTACAGTATCATTAGATTGCCTTTCCAGTAGTTTAGCTAGCGGAAATATTTCCAAGTCTGATGAATCCGCATGCGAGTCTTTATCATTGCTGTCGTCAAGATCTTCTGAGGCTTCTGAATCCGATTCTGAGCTCTGAATTGATAGTCAGAGCTCAGAACCACTTGAAACAGACCGAAAACTGAAACCATTATTAGTATTTTTAGATAGTACCTGCTTTTTTACCTTACCACGGCGTGCATTTTTTTTGCATTTATCAATCTAAACAAGCATGAAAGACATTGATTAAATCCCTAGATATTGTACATTACCTTTCCGCTAGATAAACATCTAGTTACAACGTAATTCTGGTAGGTACCTGCGTAAAAAATCAAAGAAGCTAGTATGTACTTACATTAGTTACATTCTGTTATTACTCATTAAAAAGTCCGTTTAAAAAATGAATTATAGCAAAATATAACTCTCTAAGGATGGTTTATCTGTTTTTACATAACGTATAATAAATAAACAGTCATAATATTATTATAATAATTACATTTTATGCAAAATCACTCTCTAAAACAACTGTAAAAGCAGCCGGTTCTCAGCGGCGCGCGCGCGTGTACCCCTAGGTTGACAGTGTGTGACCGAGGCAACGGGAATGTAGGGACGCGGGGGCGTATTATGACGTCGTGCGTATTGTACGTACCACCAGCGCACGAGCAAAACGTCTTCTTTTTGAAGCATCAAAAATCATAATGCAATGTGACAGAACAATTTGGAAATTCCCATGCATTGTGGCGGAAAGACGTAGCTAGTACAATTTTGTATGGCGAGTCAACGTTAGTATACGGTCTGCTTAAAACAAGACAATTAAAATTGACGTGGTAGTACGTTCTGTCACCACTCGTAGCTGTCTTGGAACGTATATACACGCCACCGTCCATGAAAGGGTTAAATAAATAACTAGCAAATATCTTTTTAAATATTTCTAAGGGGTTTAAAAATACATCATTCAAAGGGAAAAAGTTTTACTATTCAGGAACTTAACCCTAGCGAATGTAAAATAGTAAAATTATGACGTACTTCATGTTTTTACGAGCAAAATACATTCTGGAGAGAAGATATAAGATTCTAGAACTTTCACGAATTTGTCGGGCGTTGTGTGATACATTTTTATATCTTTACCTACATTTCTACCAGAGAGAAACCAACGAAAATCTCATCACTGATCTTTAGAGCCATGAACTGAACCCATAGTTTTCCCCTCTTTTCAACTCCTTATCTACACTCACCTTCACTTTCCTCTCTATCAGTGGATACTGAACGTATCCTGAAAGCATTCCGTTTGTTGGCTGCAGCGATCGATTCCGGGTTCAGCTCAGCCGCAGACTGCGCCCTTCTGCAAGCACCACGACGTTTCTTCTTCCTATAACTACTCCTCGGACGCTCCTGGTAGAACCGATCGTGTCCAGTCGTCTCCGGCTCTTTCTGCTCCTTGCCTTCATTATTCGCTTTCATATGCTGGTACAAGTTGAACATCTTCGCTGATTTCTTTAGTATGCACAATCTTAACTTCTCAAATTTGTGTTTCATCAATGACTGTGTTAGTAGGTTTCTTTAATCTTCATTACGCATTCACTTGAACAGAACCACTTTTGGAATATGTTTTAGGATCCACTTTTTGAGAATGAGTTCGTTCTTTTTCAATTTTAGAGACGGCGATAGGAAATTTAACGGCTTTTTATATTTTTAATGTTGCAAAATTACTACGGACATAAGCCGTGGCTGTTGTAGGGCGGTATCGCTGTGACTCCGTAAACTATGTCAATAGTAGCTAATTGAAGTCCCACAAGTGCGGTATTAGCCGACAACTGGGCCCACGTCGATATTTTTTACCCTGATACTGGTCTTTAACGTGTATCTATGAGTTTCATGTATTTAATCCGATATATATTATTGAAGTTTATTTAAGTTTTCAGAACTAAGAAAAAATATATAATTACCTAATCCTGAACTATCAATCAGTAATGTAAGGACTGAGACTAAGATTTTCTGACTTGCCAAATCGCACTACTACCTACTTATCAAAATTAAGGTAGCGACAAAAATTTTGTAGTATTTCTAGATTCTAAGACATAGAGACAGACGAATATGCAATACACAAAACAATACCTTTAGGGTCCGCCGCAATCGGGAATACGTTATTTTAACATGACTGACGTGTAAAAAGGTACTTATTGAGTCGAATTTCTATATAATAAAATATTTTTTTTTAAGTAATTTACACTTATGTGATACGAGGAAGGACCCAATAAGTCTATTCAGTGCGAAAATGTCACAAAAAAAAACAAAAGCTTTAGTTACACAGAACATATTTCTTTTACAAACGTTTTGCACAGTTTCTTGAAGATTATTATAGATTCTTTTAAGGTTTCTCTTTCTGTTTTTTCGACCTTTTCCGATGTGATTCGTAAAACATTTCCAGTAGATAAAAGGTGACCAGTGTGTGGACTGAGAGCCTCAGGAAATATGGAGTGAATCCCCGCCATAGACCTAAAATACCGCTGTCTTTGCGGAACTTCTGATACACGTCCCTATGGTTGCCATTACTAGTTACTTGGAACCTACAACAGAAATTATACGTTTTCAACTTCGCGCTATCGAAGTTCGCCAGAAACCATTTGACAGTCCCCCCTAGATACAACAACTGAAGAAAAACGATATTGAATAAAAAATGGATACATAATTAAATCAATGACTTATTTTGGCAAAGACACATTACAAACAAAATTCTAAGTTTTTTACTCCGCACTAGGATTGTGGGGCCTAATCTCTTTCAGTCCAGAAGATACATTCGCTACTTTAAAGCAGAATTTATAGATTGGATTAAAATAGATGTTATATACTGTAAAGAAGCTAGATTACCTCGTTTTGAAGGTATCCAGGGGCAACGTAATCACAGATGTGACGAAACTGGACACTAGTGATGCATACAGGTTTAGGGACACGCCCTGAGTGGTTTTCTTGTCTGCCAAATATTTTCGAGCCTGTTAAGGGAAAGTAGAAATGCAATTTTTAAGTTTGAAAGTGTTTTAAAAGTAGCAAGTAGAAAAAGATTTGACGCAGTGTTCTTGATTTTGAGAAAACCTAGACTTGCATCAAAATGAGTCTGAAATCGCCTATCCGCCTTTTAAAAGCAGGTGATGAATGCATGTCTTCTATGTATGTGAAGGGGCATACATAATGTCTTGGGACAACTCACACATGACCATCTGATCCCACACTAGGCAGACTACGCTACTAGGCTGCACTACGGTTACCAGACCTCGGGAACAGTGAGTTCCCGTTACCAAACAACGGGAACATGAGAACAGTGGGAATCGAATCCACAACCTCTGACTTAGCAGTCAGGGTCAGGTCACAACTATTAGACAATGGTGCCGATTTTCTTGTTCACAAACTAACGTAAATTTAAGTTAAGTGCATCTTTCTCTTTCCATTTAATTAAGAAAAGGACAGAAGATAAAATATTTGTTAAGTCCTGTCAAAAGACACTCCATAGCTATAATTTAGACCCGTTTTAAAAACATGGCGTCTAAATATACGTCAATTTTCTTCCAGCGCTGTCTAATTTGACAGGATTAAACTAAATTGTATCTTCTGTCCTTTTCTTTAATAAATGGAAAGAGAAAGATGCATTCAACTTAAAATTAGTCTAGTTTGTGACCAAGAGAATCGGCACCAATAAAGCCCGCCAAACGTCAAAACAACAATCAAAAACCTTATAAATGAAACAAATTATAAGCTGGTATTATTTAACTGACCTGGGTATAGGTTCCTATTTGAGACACGCTGATGACGACTGACCGGCACATAGTGAGGATAGTGCCGCGCCAAAGTGCGCCTACTCCTTCTGTTTGGCATATCCTTTAACAAACAATATTTTTTAGGAGCTGTAGAGTTTTTCGTCCGCGGAAGCAGTCCATCATATTTGCTTCTACCGTAAGGGCGAAAGTACCGTAGCAGTGTCCTGGTGTTAAGAATAAAGCAGGCCGCACACGAAATGTGTCGCCACATTTGCAAAGGGACACGTTTTTGACCCACGAAAACTTTGGTAGCAAACAATTGCGGCGCAACATTTGTGGAATGTTGGAATCAGAAGCATGCGGCGCCAGTGTGCGGTCTCGGAGCCCGTGTTATAACAGCACATAGACATTTCAGCTTCGTCTTTGCGTTGGCAACGCGTCTATAAAGTGTTGCAGATTTATAGAGGATGGACATTTTTATTGGGGCAATAAACGGAACTACTTTAACCGTTGCAGCTAAACAAAACCGCCTTGGTAGGAGACTATGCACGAGTTTTCTTGAAATATTTATCTATGAATGGCACAGATTAAAAAGAGCATAGTTGGCAGAAAAATTATCAATACACACAAAATTCGGAAGAAGTCATTGGCATCAAAAACGATTTAGACCGTTGAGAGACATAGACCTAATAGACAATAGACATAATACTTACTTGGTTGTTGCGTCAATAATTCCTCTGTACCGCCTGTAAGGGTCCACCGGCCCATCCGCCATCATTCGCACGAGGATGACCTCTGAGGGACAGCCCACGACTGCTCCTACGATCCCCGAATACATGCCAAATGCTAGCTTCTGGTAGAAATCGGGAGGACCGTAACTTCTGTCAGAGTTAAATTGTTTTAATTAAGACGACTTGCCCAGAAACATGGTCGTTTGTGTATTGAAAGAATAGTATGAGCTGCGTTCAATCGTGTGCATGATCTTAGGGTTTTGTGAATAGGTACAGACCATCGACCGCCCAAAAAACCCGTTCCATGCACCCGCGCGTGTTTTACCGTACATCCTCAGTAGATTAAAATGTCACCTCTATCTATACGATCTTAAAAAATGGTAGGACCCGGCTGTCGTGGTTGTTTACTAACATTTTCTAGAAATCCGCACAATTTGCGAGGGGCTTGAATCTTTAATATTTATGGCTCTGTCACTCCCACAACTAAGACAAATTCAACGACACCTCATATGTCGAAATCTGTTGAACGGTTTTGGCTGTGGAGAGTGCCAAAAAATGACACATGCATATCTACATACATACATATACATTCGCTCGAAAAACCCTCCTTTCAGCAGTCGCGTAAGAAGAATATAAATAAGCTTAAATTCTGTTCCCATTTCTCACCTCCGATGATGTTCATACAGGCAGTAATAAGTGCCCAATCTGGAGGTGGTGTAGGTGGTCTGTCGGAGGATGCTGGCCGAAAGGCCGGTGTAGGGGGCCCGAATGCCCTCGCAGCGCAGCATACTCCGCACCAGACTCACCCCCCACACCTCCGGGTACAGCTGCAGACGCACTTTGAAGACATCCAGTGGATGTAGTAAAGTTGATGCCAATATGCTGCAAGAAAAATCATACAAAAATGTCGACACTGAAAAAAGAATACAGTAGCTGGCCAAATTATTAGGGACAGTTCCTAGATTTCTGTATTATCAAGTTGGACTGTTTTTTTCAGGAAAATTATTGGGTGTAGACCCAAGCGGTATTTTTTATATAAAAATATTGTTAATTAAGATAATAAAAACAATAAATATGATGGCAAAATTAAGACTGTTAATTTATAAAAAAAAAAATATGCCATTAATAAGTTGTAGGGAATAATTTTGTGTAAATTTTAATATTTTGTGATGCCTTCTTTTACTGTCATATCAGGCCTTATGGAGGCATGTTTTACGTTCTATACATTATATAACAGCTGTTGAAGGCTTGTGTTATGATTTCACTCATTTATAAGAGCTGCAACGAGCTGGTGTTTGGTGGCAATGACATGCCGAGCGATAGCCCTCTTGGTGAGTTCCTGCATGTTCTCAGTAGGGTTCGTATCTGGTGGTTTATCGGGTCAGGGCAAAATATTTATATTTTTTTCAGCCAGGAATGCTGTAATACTATTGACCTTGAGACACGATGCAGAATCGGCCATAAAAATGTTCTCTTCAACTACTAGGGAACCATTTCTCGACTTGCGGCAACAATTGAGTTTCTAGTTCTCGCTTGTACAGATCTTGCCTTATGGTCATGTCCACGATATATAGGCACCCTATGTTTTTGCAGAGATCACAAATCACACCGCCGTGATACTACCTGGTGGTTTAATTTTCCCCAAAAGACAATCTGTATGGAGCTGTTTTCGGACAGCTCTAGGATTTGTGCGACTACAAATGTGCTGATGTGGGTCGACATTTGAAATATTTTTTCATCGGAGAAGCATACCACAAAATAATGGAATGAACACTGAATAGTGCTTTTCGTACGTATAGCAATATTAACAGTAATATTATTAACCAACTGCAGTCTGCCACAATAATATTACGCCGATGCCTAGCCCACTGCAGTAGTTTCTACATCATGGTCTCGGTGTGGCGTGCTTATTTGATTGGTCGACGATTTATTCCATTCTCTTCGGTCAGCCACCGTCACACTGTCCTATCGAATACTTCTGTTTTCTCAACTAATCCCTCGTTTATAATCATAGTCAGGCAGATGACACGCTTTTTACCATATTTCAGGCAGATATCCCCGATTTTATGGTCTTAACAAAGAGTGGTGATCCGTTTTCTGCCACATTTTTTCACAATGTCTGTTTCCAAAAGTTTGATCTGATCAGTTTTCACTTTAATTCTGATTACTACAGACTTTAAGACACGTGTAATAGCTACTAAATCTCTCTGGAAGTTTATAAAATGCAGTAATAACATTTGTATTTTTATGATTTTCGGTAGAGACGGACCTAAAGCTTTGCCCCTTCCAAAAAGTAAAATTTTCGAACATATCGCGACAAACTGTTACCAAAAAATAATATTTTGTATTCAATTTAGAAAAAAAAGAACACCATCAGAAACATTACCTTTTTTTTTTTTGGTGAGTGGGAAATCATCCAATGACTGCTCCCGTCCTGGGTGCGGCGGGAGGGCGTGTCAGACTCTTACTGACTAAAACCCACTCATGTTCCTTCGATTGCCCTTTATGTTCCAGGGTCACGGTGACTACTATACACATTCCGCAACCCCGGCAGGCGTTTGCCCTGTTAGGCCCCTTCCTGTGCTGACTCCTTCTCTTTGAGGCGCGCGTGGAACACTAACGCGCCGTCGACGCGGTCCTGGTCCTAGCCGGGTGGCGAGCTACCCATCGCTCGCCATCCGCAGAACCGCGCCTACGGTGGCCGGTAGTCGTCTTGCGACTCTCGACGTCTTCGCCTGGGTCTTTGTCCGGGGCGAGAGGCTCGTCGTTGCCTCTCGCGCGCCGCGGCTTCCTTCACTAGCATAACTGCTTCGCAGAAGGAGGCGACGGCATCCCATTCCGTCTCGCCCCGCAGCATGGCCTGAACCAGCGCTGGGCGCGAGAGGTCACCGCCGCCGATCGCCTCTACGAGGACACGTCTATGGTCCGCCCATGCGCGGCACACCTCCACCGTGTGCTCGACCGTGTCCTCCAATCAGAAACATTACCTGCGGTTTGATTAGTTTAAATAGAAATATCTTGCAAAATTAAAACCAAATATCTTTTTTGCCATCAATTAAACAAACGTAATTTTTAACTGAATTTTTCAAAATTGCTATACATTATAAGCTGTTCCATTTTTTTCGAAAATGGCTGGATCTCATGGTGCTCTCACATGTCAAAATTAATAATAATGATACCAGGAGTAATACCAAACCATAAAAACCTATATGAAATAATTAATTTTCTAGGTAAAGGTGTTTGAACAAAAAAAAATTGCTCTATAAATACTGTCCCTAATAATTTGGCCACCGTTGGTATGTTATTTTAAACCTTCGAACACATGTGATTCAAGACAAAATAGAAAGACTATAGCAGCGCGAAAGCCGGCTGTTGCTTGGAGGAAGGGTTAAAAGTTTAAACACAGCTATAATCTCACATTGAAATTGCCTAAAAGGATATTATGTTTCCCTAATATATCAATGTCATAATAATCATCAAACTTGGCCCAAGTAAAAGAATAACGCCAGTCTATTATTGTCCACTGCAAAACATTGGCCTCTTCTTAAGTAGAGAAGGCACATGGATTAAACACCATGCTTATAATTTTTATTATTGAAATAGTTCAGGTTTCCTTACGATGTTTTCTTTCACCAATATCAGCCTATTTTTGGTCATCTTAATATATATAATTCTTCTGTGAGTGTGTATGTCACTGGACTTCTCTCAAACGACTGGACCGATTTTGATGAAATTTTTTGTGTGTGTTCAAGGGGATTAGATTCACAAATCAACGCGGCAGATGGCGCTGATTGCTTGAAAAAGCATGTGAACTCGAAAACGGCCCTAACGATTTCGCTGAAATTTGATATGTGGGGGTTTTCGGGGACGAGAAATCGATCTACATATATATGCAAGACAACGTCTGTTGGGTCCGCTAGTAGGTATATACAACGTGTATTTTTCGGTAAAAACCCGCTAGGAGATGATTCTATCTATACAAACAAACAACTTTTATTACAGAACCAACTCTGGAAACGCAAAAAAAAATATATCAGCCATGATAACAAAAGTTGTTGTTGGTTTGTAGGAGGAAAATCATCTCCTAGCGGGTTTTTAAGTTAAAAAATATACTCTGTAGAAATATGACCAGTGAAGGTAAATTAAAGAAAAGGTTATCCCTACTTATAATATCATGATGCGAAAGTAGCTCTGTCTGTCTGTCTGTTACGCTTTCACGTCTAAACCACTGAACTGATTTTAATGAAATTTGGTACAGAGATAGAGTTGACCTTGAGAAAGAACATAGAAAGGATAGTTTTTATCCCGAACTTTTGAAGAGTTCTCTTGAAAACGCGATATAACCGACATACACGCGGGCGAAGCCGCGGGCAAAAGCTAGTCGTTTATAACTAATGTTTCTGTAACGTACCCAGCAGCACTACCAGTCCCCACTTTAGAACAATATCCAGGGAATGTTCTTCCATATCGAAGCTCTGTGTGATTTGGCGTCATGTTTAATAATTAAAGTTTTAACTAAACGTGAACTACATCGCTCTTAAAGCAGTAATTTTTTTTCATTATTTTTTATTATTTACACAAATTTTGAGTGTCATTTTGACATTTTTATGTTTGACTTCTGTCTTTGGAAAGAAGAGTTCGATCTGCTAGAGTTTTATTACCTTTTTCAATACCATTAACAAAATTACGACCTCTTTGTAATTTTTTAATTGTAATTTTATCAAATGAATCTTATTTTTTGTTTAAATAATGACTCCAATTTTACTTAAATTATTATAGTATTCGGGATCACCACATTTAATTCGCAAAGCAGTTGATTTGTAACATTAGAAAATCTCGTATCGCAGTTTGAACCTATCGACCCGCCACACCTTCGTCAGGTGTTAAAATTTTGATGTGAAACATCTATAGCCGCACGTAAAACAAATTTCTGGCGTGGCGATGCATGCCGTGGCGACGCTCGCCACGCTTTTGTTTTGTTTCTTTTCAATTATATTTCTTTTTGATATGCGCCTTGGCCTCACGTTTTGTGGTTTTCGGAGGCACTGATGCCGAAAATGAGGTCCATTTGAGAATCCAAGATGGCGGCTAACATTTTTCAAAATTTCGGTCATGGGTATCGTTTCCGTGGTTTTCGGGGACACTGATGCCGAAAATGAGGTCCATTTCAGAATCCAAGATGGCGGCTAACATTTTTCAAAATTTCGGTCATGGGTAGGTATCGTTTCCGTGGTTTCGATGTGTGGATGTCGATGTTTTTTCACATCTGCCAGGCGTCCCGTGACGGCTCACTTTTTTTCTCTACTATAGTATTAACTTTTCTCTTTTGCTGGAACGCTGACTGGGCTCGCCATTGTATATAAGTTTTATTTTAGTTTGCTTAAAGGTTGTATTTTTGTTTTATGTACAATAAAGAATATGAATGAATGAACATACAGACAGACAGCGGAATCAGGGATCCATATCCATACTATAATATTATAAATGCGAAAGTAACTCTGTCTGTCTGTCTGTTACGCTTTCCCGCTTAAACTGCTGAACCGATTTGAATGAAATTTGGTACAGATATTGTCTGGGACCCGGGAAAGAACATAGGATAGTTTTCATCCCGGAAATCCCGCGGGAACGGAAAATATTCCACGCGAACGAAGTCGCGGGCAGAAGCTAGTAAATAATAATGAAGAGTATTACGCTGCTCCCAAGGCATCCAGAGACCAGTCCTGCCTCATGGCGGCTTGTCCAGCCGAGTGCAGGAACGACGTGAGGCCCGCCAACCACTCTTTTAGCACCTTCGACTCCTTCAGCCTCCTTCTCTCATATACGTAGTCTAGCACCTGTTTTAGAATGAAACAAGGGACATTTGTTTGCAGAAGAAAGGGCATCACGCCATTTTCATACAAAAACTTGCGCGGCCAAATCTTTTTACTTTTGAATCAAGGTGCTTTTCGAATCAAAGTAAAATGTATGGTTATTTTTTTCTTAATTTAGTCGTCACTAAAAAATAAATAAATAAATAATTTAGTTAATAATAATTTATTTATTATAATTTTTGTAATAATTTGACTATTAGAGTACCTAAAACAAAAAAAAAAAGAAGTTACTGGGTGATGCCTTAAATTACCCAACTGTTGGTAATATTTTTAGTCTGGTTGCGGTTTTTTTTTGGATCTAAATGCCTGGTGTCTTTTGAATATAATTACGTTGAAATATTATTAAGTATGTAGATTTGTCCAGCCACGAATAATTGGAAATTCAAAACTCTTTTGGAAATGTGAGAACGGTATGACAAAACATCCATACTAATATTATAAATGGGAAAGTGTGTCTGTCTGTCTGTCTGTTTGTCTTTCTTTCACAGCAAAACGGAACGACGGATTGACGTGATTTTTTAAGTGGAGATAGTTGAAGGGATGGAGAGACCCATAGGCTACTTTTTGTCTCTTTCTAACGCGAGCGAAGCCGCGGGCAAAAGCTAGTATATTATAGTGCTTTATTGCTTCGCCGCTTTTCTTGTGGACGCCACTGTGGATTCTGGCTTTCAGAGTTGCAGTGGTTGGGAATTGTGTGGCGGGATTGGCAGCACGAACAGTGAAATGGCAAATAACAAATAATACATTGGACTCACCTCTACGGGCTGTCCTATTTTCACCGCATGCCAAACGATATCCCGCCCTGTCAGCAGGTAGGTGCTATTGCATAACGGTTCATACCCTTTCTTCTTACACGTCCTTTCAAGGAGACAAGTTTAAGAAATCAGTAATCGAAGGTAGCTTCAGACGATGGGTGAGGTATTAAGAAAAAAAAAACCACTCGCCAAACAACTCCCCAAAAAAAAAAAAAAGGTATTAAGAAGAAAAAAGAATGGACACCTATTCGTGGTTTTGTAGGGAATATAAATTTAAATATTAATGGTTACCCACTAGGTTATCCAGTTCTTAAAACGTTCACGTATTAGAAAAGTTCCGAACTATTTTTTTCTCATTAATTTTATTATAGCCGTTTTAAGCTAGTAGCTAAGTATACCTTTTATTTTTCTAGCTATAAAAGCGTTGTACATCTATGTTTAAATTAAGTACCGTCTGTGTCCTGCGTCGTGGGATAATGAGTCTTAAACGTATTCCATAACATACCTGATATGAGCATTATAAAGGCAGTAGAAGATGCCCCATCTCAAGGCGTCATATGTCCTCTTCTGTAGAAAGGCAGCAGTAAGAACTTCGTAGGGCCCCGGACAGCCCTTGCAGTTCACCATAATGCGGAACATCTTTACACACCACGTGTCAGGGTACCGTAACCGCACTTGGACCACGTCAAGCGGCATGAGTAGTGAAGTTTTCATAATACTGAAACTTACACAAGCACTTCGTAGTTGTAGGCGCGTTTCAAGAGCTTTGACATTTAAAAGCATCTGACTGTACGTCATTGGACAGTTGTAGATCTTCTGATGTTCACATTGGTAATCTTAGTTGGTAATAAAGCCTACTGCTTTCTACATAGCTTTGTGAAGTTCATCAGACACCTAGATAATTATAATGCCTTGCAGAATACCTGTCTCCTACATAGCAGATTGCAGATCACCTAGAGCCTACATTTTACTGGTCATGCTGTCATTTGATTATACTATAGGTTATTAGACCATGGGCACCTATAATATACCTACTGCATACCACACCACCCAACACCTAGATGCTAGGTTGCACTGTAGGTTATTTGACACAGGACAGAGTTCGTATGTCTGTATGTTGAGTTCTTTACAGACAACCTACCCCAAAAAGGTAAACGTAACATGAAATCATACCGAGATAATCCCCCAAGAACAATTTCCGGGCGGTTCTCGTATTCATCTGAGTGTTGGTTATTTGAGTGTCCTTCGTATTCATCTTGATTTCTTGTCATCTTTTTTTGTCAACATTATACTGTCCGAGTCATCACCAGCACTTTATTTTACTTTATGTTTATATCACTAAAATTTTTATTGTTAGACGACTAAATAATATATTTTGCTAATGTTTGTCTAATGCCAAAATGATGCCAAATGTTTGAGTGATATTGAAAGAGGGTGCTTTAATTTCTGGCTTTAGATGACATTGGAGATGAAGGTTCTAATCAGTTTGTCTAGTTCTAACTCTGACTTTGTGCTTTGACGGAGAGTGGCCTTATAGGACTGCCTAGGTAGGACACAATATAGCTATAGTCTAAGGAACTTGACCATAATATTAGTGTCTAAAGGGGCTCCTAAACGGGCAATTTTTTACTGCAATTGTGTTGCTGCAATACATTGCCGGCAATATTTCTGGTATTGCCCGGCCACACTTAAAATGTTTCCGAACTCTCTGCAATATTGCAGTATTGCCGGGCAACACTTTTTGTATGACAAAAAATTTTCGTCGCTCCTACACGAGCAATATTTTCCGGCAATAAGTTGCTGCAATACATTTTTTGAGGGACTAGCCACACTAAAATGTTGTTACTAAATTAATAATCTAAGTCCTTATTGTGGCTGCACCGCTTTGGCCAGTATTGCTGCAACTTTTTTTGAATTCCTGTCGATTTTTTGGGAAATATTGCCGGGCCCGGTAGTGCAGATTTTGATATTTTGATAAATTGCTGGTTTTAGAGTTTCGGGTTGTCATGGACTTCGAAGATGCGGGGTTCTTCATGGATATTTCTCATCGGTGATTAACAGTCACGCTTTATCTAGATAAGGTTACACCCATACATTCGCTCCCTAAAGAGAGTTCGATTTCAAAGCTCAATACAGCGGTTACGAAATATTTCTAAATTACGTTTCGGGTGACATTATAGTATTTCTTAAACCAAGAAAGCTGAGAGATTTTTTGATATGCGCCTTGGCCTCACATTTTCGGGGGCGCTGAAGCATATAAGTTATGGTTTTGAGAGCCAAGATGGCAGCTAACAATGTTTTCAAAATATTGGTCATGGGTATCGTTTCCGTGGTTTTCGGGGACACTGGTGCCAAAAATGAGGTCTATTTAAAAATCCAAGATGACGGCTAACATTTTTTTAAATTTCGGTCGCGTGTATCGTTTCCATGGTTTTCGGGGACACTGATGCCGAAATTGAGGTCCATTTCAGAATCAAAGACGGCGGCTAACATTTTTCAAAATTTCGGTCATCGGTATCGTTTCCGTGGTTTTCTTTGAACAGTGTCCAAGGAAACCACGGAAACGATACCCATGACCGATATTTGAGCTTACAATCCATCTAATGGTTCATTTGAATAATTAGCATACGTGCCATAGTAATTACTACTTTTTCAATACGTAAAACTGTTAGGGCATCCATTCCGGAATTCCGGAATTTCGCAACTCCGGAATTCCGGATAGTTTTTCCGATATTTCAACTCCGGAATTGGGCTCAATTTATCGTATTGCGATATTCCTTATTTTTAATTCAAAAATGTGTTTAATTTTTCAACTCATCGTTAGTGAGTTTTATGAGGTTTTCAAATTCTAATGTTATTGTTCTAAATTCAAATTAAATTTTCATAGGTTTCGTGTTTTCTTTAATGAATCATTTTTATTTTGTATGGAGAACGAAGGCAATGAATGAAACAACACACGTAGGTGTAAAAAAAAACTGAAAAACTTTTTTTAAATAACGTTTAATAACTTGTGTTCCCTCCTCGAGCTCTTATCACCGCTGCCATCCGGTTTTTCATCGATCGGATGAGAGTTACGATGACATGCTTTGGGATGTTGTCCCATTCTTCCTGAATGGCACTTTTCAGCTGGTCAAGTGAGTCTGGGGCAGGATCTCTCGCTCGGATTTGCCTCTTTAGTTGATCCCAGAGATGTTCAATTGGATTCATGTCCGGGCTCCTTGCTGGACATTCCATTATGGAAATACCGACAGATAAGGTAATCACGTACGACGCTCGCGGTGTGGGCTTTGGCGTTGTCGTGCATAAATGTGAACCCGTTGCCGATAAAGTGTGCATAGGGCATCACGTGAGGCTCTAGGCACTGTTCCACGTACCGATGTCAGTTCAAAGCAGGTAGACTTGGCCCAGACACGAAGGCAAGCTCTGTCTTACCGTCGGCGCTGATTCCTCCCCAGACCGTCCACGAACCACCACCATAACTGACCCTTTCTTCAATGCAGCATTGTGCAAAGCGTTCTCCATCTCTTCTGTAGACCTTGTTCCTTCCGTCGTTACCATAGAGCATGATTTTACATTCATCAGAGAAGAGAACTTTGCTCCATTGGAGGTATGACCAATTTAGGCGCTCGTGTGCAAAATCAAGGCGTGCTCTTCGATGGTCTGCAGTTAATTTCGGTCCATTTGCTGGGTTGCACCTTGTACTTACCAGTCCACGTTCCTTCAACCTTTTTCTTTTTTCAGACGTCATCACAGTAAACAAATTAAAAACAAAAACGTTAAAGATTAACGCAAATTTTTAGTTTTTGAACGTGAAATGTTCTCCAACTGTAGACGCACATTTGTCTCAAATGATTAAAAGTTACTAAGGTATTTTTGTTTTTTTTTTTTTAATAATTTTGAATCCAGTTCCGGAATTCCGGAATTCCGGAGTTGAGAGCCCAATATCGTAAATTAACTCCGGAATTGAAAACCTTCCGATACTGGATGCCCTAAAAACTGTGTCACACGCGAGCGCATCCGCGAGCATACTGATCATTAATATCACGCCGGTTGAATTGAGACATAATCGTTTTCCCTTGTTTGGAGTTTATGATAGCAGCCATACTATAACTGTAGTGTAAATGAAAAAAATTGCTGCAATATACTGCCGTGCCACACCGGCAAATTTGCCGGCTATGCTCAAAAAATTGCAGCAATTATGTTGCCCGTTTAGGAGCGCCTTAACTAAGTGAATCGAAACGGTCATCAGTACGATATAAAAAAAAATGTTACCATATCCCTAATTGCTGACCACTTGTACGAGTACATAATTTAATTTGTTAAATTCGAATGGAGTAGTCCTGGTGACCCGAAATACAGGCCTTGAGCCTAGTTTGGGCACCAGTCTCCCACAATACAGCAACCCTTCTAAATGTAACCATTGAAATAAGGCTAGCAAAGGCCAATATTGTGGAGAAAATAGAGTATCTTTTTTTTATTATAATGTAAGCTTCTCAAGGGTTACTGCCCGACAATTGTTATCGCGAGTTGAAGCCATTTATGCTGGCTGGCTGTGTGACTCACCGATCAGTAGCTTGAGGAAATGATAACCAACGTTTATGCTTGCGACCAGATACCGCAACACAATGTGCTACTTCTCCCTAACCTGCCCCACTCCTCTCAAAACAACGAGCATTTTGTTTAGTTCGGAAACCACTGTCTGGTGACATTATTGACATTCCCCCGACTCATAATAGGCGAGACGACGAAAAAAAAGTAATTAGTCCGTCAGTGAGATTATTAAAAAAATTTGGACACGTATTTTTTCTTTTTTCTTGTAAACGAAAAATGACAACGGTAAGTACGTTGAAGTTGCGCGTGACGTCACGATCAGATACAATTTTTGCAGCACGGTGACGTCAAAAGCCCCCACTCCGGAACTTTGTTGCTCTTTATCTTTTTATTAATTTGATCAAGCAAAAAATACGTGTCCCGTATTTTTGGCCGATCTACAAGAGTCAAGACAGACTAAACAGAATGCCATTTTTTTTATGCTGTCATCATCCCTATTGTGGCATCATCGCAGACTGTTGATACTCACCGAAAACAAAGCAACCAGCAAGCAACACATGAAGGTGGACCTTTAAAGACAACTAATTGTGCTAACGATCTCAGGTCTCCAGTCACTCTCGGGGGAACAGAACACATAAGTATATGTCTGGTCGGATGATGCCTCCCTATTTCCTTATTCCTCTAAAGAGGTAAATCTTTTGGTTAGGCAATTTATTTTGCAAAAGTATGTGCAATTTAGAACTATAAGATAGGATAAGATATCGCCAAGCGGCTGGTTGACTCTTCACGTGACCAGAGGGCTGGTCTTTTTTTAGGACAAAGAATTAGCATTGCCATACAACGTGGCAATGCTGCCAGCCTTTTGGGCACCTGTCCTGTCGACAGCGATGCGGACGAGTTTTTTGATGCCCTGTGAGCCCTTCTTTTTATAACTTGTATATATATTTATTTTAGTATTATTTATAAGTTTTGTACATATTATGTTTAATTTATATAATTTAGTTTTATTTCTATTATTAGTAATTAATGATTAATTGTTATTTAGAACTCAAATAAAGCCAAGGGGAATGGTTCCATAGTTAAGGTATAGATCGCCTGCCGGGGTTGCGGAATGTTTATCATGGTTACCGTGACCCTGGAACATAAAGGGCAATCGAAGGAACATGAGTAGGTTTTAGTCAGTAAAAGTCTGACACGACGGGAGCAGTCATTGGATGATTTCCCACTCACCAAAAAAAAGGTATAGATCACAAAAATGGATATAACATTCCAATAACCTATGCGACAGTTTCCGCGTCGAGGCGTTAAATTTTGCTTGAGTATTGAGTTTATTTTTTATATATTTTTTATAAGGATACGTTGTTTTTTTTTGTAAATAGAAGTACCTATTAGTATGTTTACTCGGTAAATAAAATTAAAAAGCAATTGTTATTTATATATTGTTCCTTATTTATTCAAGAATCTAGTTTATGTTTTTATAATCTTACTGTTCCACGAGGTACAGTATTTTTAAATTTTCTAAAGCTCTGCACGATCCCTGCGCCGCTTCTTTTGCAGCAGCTTGGCGTTCTAGTCGCTACATTTTTTCATTCAGATTTTCAACTTGATCGCTAAGTAGTTAGGTTCAAGATTAATTGAGAATATTTGACAGCTGGAATCTGCAACTGTCAACTTCAGCTGTACCGCGGGAAAATGAGTAAAAAAAAGAATTCAAAACAATGTTCTTTATTAAAACTATAACAATTTTACATCTCCGTTAGTCACAAATCATAAAGAGCGTATATAAAAATATATAATATTATAATAACATTTTATCACATGGTGTTGTTATTAAACTATGCAGTTATAAAAACATAATGTAATATCATTATATAAGGTCTTTAAGGCTCTTTCAAGAGTCTGGTTATAAGTATTGTATTTGGGAAATGTTAAGCAGAAAAAAATATTTGAATGTATACCTAGTTTTTTTTCATTACTGATTAACCCAATCGCGAGACGAGCCAACAATATTGTTGGCGAGAACATGTTGCCACACTACAATCGTTTTGGGTCGTAACGTACTAGGACGTGTATAATACGCAGTTGATACGTTCAAGTAGGCAAAACAGTCCTTGACATGTATTGTTCCAGGCACGTTTAGAGCACAGGCATGATATGCAATGATATATTATAATCAAAAAGATGTAGAAGGTTATAAGCTGTCAGAAAGTGGCATTATAAAAGTTGGCTATTTGACCAACATGATACTCGATGACATTTGACGTTGATCTCTTTTTTACTCGCACTACTTCAATCATGCCATCCTACTTTGACGTGTAATGTATGTGTGCGTTAGTGTGCCGTTTTTAAAGATATAATTTCGTTTAGGTAGATCTTTTTACTTATAATATCATTGATTATATGGTACTGTGTAGCTAAACTTTTCGTTTGAAATATATCAATAATAAAGGACAATCGTCTGTGTACAGTAAAGGTCATAGCTCATTACAACCACCCGGCAGCCACTCCGCACCGACTCACCTTATAACCGAGGCGATTCGGTGACGCTACGGAGTTGATATAGTGAGCGCATGCCCATACAAGTCCATATAAAGAATACTAGCCGCAGGAGGCGAGTCGGTGCGGAGTGGCTGCCGGGTGGCTGTAATGAGCTATGACCTTAAGACTCCTGCGCTGCTTAAATCGAGAGAGCACTTACAGTGTATTCGATAAGTCTATAATTTCAGACTTTCGTTTTTCGTCGATATAAAAATAATAAATATAAAAGCCTGATTTATAGCAGCTACTTACTTGAATAAATAAATATACCTACATAAAGTGCAAGATAAGTAGATATTTTATTAACATAAGTAGAGCCAATCAAATCGAAACGTACAAAATTTAATCTCGTATAAATTAACATATAAATACTTTAAAAAAATCATAACAGTATGAAGATAATCAATAATGAAAATTTAAAATAGAAAAATATTTATAAAACTAAAAAACTAACACTTTTACAGCACGTGATTTGTACAAAAATTATATCAATAACATTTCTGGGAATTTCCGGGAACATAACATTATTACATTGAACATAAATAAAAATCCAAAAGTAAAAATCTTCAAAAAACATACTTAAAATTACCTATGTGAATGTAAAAGTAACTTTAAAAGAACAAAACGAATCTAAAGTTATACTTACTGTTATTAGTAACATTTGACACAAAACAATATGCACCTAATATAAATACATTAATAACCCTTCAATGTTCAAGTGGAATTCATTCGACATTTACATGACTTAAAGCCACTATCTCTAAGTTACAGTATTATAATGTATACAAATCTGATAACGAAATTGTATACAGAAGACAGAAAAATAGTAAATGATTGACTAATTGTTATGAATTACCATTTGACAATAAAATCTATACATTTTTAAAAAGCTTGCCAGTTTGTTGTTTTGACGTGGCGGTCAAAGTTTAATTGGCAATCACCTCCCCCCCCCGACTTGTCTTGTTCTATGTCGGTTGTCGTATTTGCGAAACAAACATCAACACTATATAATATCTTATCAATCGCTGGTGTAATTCGATAAAGCCTTAATTTATGGGATCTGTGATAACTGTGGAGTGGAGATTGCATATAGATTACTTCATATCCAATGGTGTTAACGATAAAGATTAGATACCGAATAAAACAACAAACATAAAACTCGAGGACAGTTATCGCAAAGGTACCAATAAATTTCAAATTGTCTTTATAAACACTCTAATGCACTTCCCTCCTCCAATTTCTTTAAAAACACACTATTTTAGCTCTGAAAACGCCAAAAACTTACTAGAAAAACGATTTTTTTTTGCTGCTAAATCAATAAATAGTTATTCAATTGATTTAGCAACGTCCTACCAACATTCTTAAGGGAGTACTGTTTGGACAGCTTATAAAAAGTATGTCAATTGATTAGTGATACCTTCTAGCTAATACGGTAGTTTCCACCATTATCAATTGACGTACTTTTTATGAGCTGTCAAAACGCCATTCTCCAATAGATTTTGTATGGCAATGGCGACTTATGACGTCACTAAAATAACAACTCAGTTGACTATCTATTTATTGATTTCAAAACAACTAAAAATCAAATTTTATAGCAAATTGACAATGAACCGAATTTATTAGGCTGAAATTAATAGAGGTTTTATAGGAATTGTGTCTAACATTTATTGGTTAATGGTGGAAACTACCCAATTTTGCATAACTTATCGTTAGTAAAAGTACAACTTACTGAAAGAAAAAAAGTGAAACTGATGATCTGATTAAGATCTCATATTCATTCATTCATTCATTTCATTTGATTTCTTAAGTGATTTTTTATCACTTAATGAGGCATTTCATATAACCAGTTTTATTACGCAGGTTATAATGATAGTGAAGTTATTTTTTGTTGGGACCCCATTGTAATGATATAGTTTCTCACAGTATCTAGGTTTCACTGTATACACACAGGTTCTTTTATTGTCATTCAGTATACGACCTGACAAGTTTTAAAAAATAGCATGACAGGCACATGACGTATAATCAACAATCAATGACAGCTGTTTACGCGCACTCCATAATATGCCACATATTTTTTTCTTTACTCAAACCTCGGGTAATAATATGTACATACTTACACTATACATATACCGTTACGTACATAGATACATTTTACATATTTTCCAAGTATGTACAGACAGCAAAATTTATACAGGTCCCTTAATATTGTATTTAAATTATTAACGCCGATTTATGTATCTCAAATAAAATGAAAGCATTATTTTTTTACTTTAATTTAAAGTATAGGTATTAGAAAAGTATTTATTGGTTGTCGAGAAAACCCAAATTAAATCTGAAAGGCCAACTAATTACCAAAAAATATTGATACCAATTATTTTGCTGATCGTACAAACATAATATATATTCTACATAATTATTTCATTGTTATGTACAGACAGTATTGTAGCCTACATTGGTAGGTCGTTTCTAACACTATGGTTGAGATAAATAACCATTGCTTAACAAGAACTAAGGTGAAGTAATATTCCTGTCACTCTCGCAAATCTGTCAAACTGCGATGGTAAGACAGAGAGGGAGATTAGCTTAGCCAAAGTACGCGCTAAGTAACCGATATTCATCTTGGGCTAAATATTTATTATATTTTTAATGTTAGTGCTATTTTTTA
This sequence comes from Athetis lepigone, assembly GCA_033675125.1. Classification (NCBI taxonomy): domain Eukaryota; kingdom Metazoa; phylum Arthropoda; class Insecta; order Lepidoptera; family Noctuidae; genus Athetis; species Athetis lepigone. Next base: position 3,313,002 of record CM066224.1, read on the forward strand.
TGGTATTGTTTCTGAACTCGGTAACATATTAGAAAGAAAGCTAGTTTTTTTTATATCTGACTAACGCCAATGTTAAAATGACTAACGTCATAATTAAATGACTTGCTAAAGTATTGTATTTCTTTAGTCTACAGTTTAAAGGGAAAGGCTTTTTGATGGTAAGTAATGCACAGCCGAAACTACTCAAGCAAGAAATATGAAAATATAACAATATTTTAATTTTATAACAAATAGGTTTAAATAAGCTTTGGATGTTTGTATGAAAATGGGCGGGTATATCCGCAAGAAAAAGCAAAAAGGTACCGGCACTGCTGTGTGAAATAAATTTTCTTTCTTTCTTTCTTTCTTTCTTTCAAAGGTGACATTTCGAGCTTGTTTTATACAATAAGAAATCTATTTCGAGTGAAAAAAGAAAATTAAAGACCACTTGTTTTTTTCCGAAACCGTTTCAAAATTACTTCGTCACGATTGTATCTAATGGCGCGACTTCACTTAGCGTCTTCGGCAAAATATTTGCGTGTTCGACGTAATATGAACCTTGGTGTCATAAGTCTAGAGTACAGATTGTATTACCCAAGTAACCCAGGTTAAGCCATTTAAACGACATTGTCACCTAAACGTGACAAGCCAGCGCATGCATTTTTTTTATGTTTGTTCGCGCATATCTCCGTCGTTTGCCAACCGATTTGAACAATTCTTTTTTGTTTGAAAGGGTAGACTTCCCAAATGGTCCCATTGTCATCAGGTCCAGGATCTGATGATGGTATCATGCCGAAATCGAGGGAAATTCTCAATTTTTTTATAGAAAAAACGTACATTTTTTTTTGAAAGTTACTCTAAAACGTAGTTGGGACTCTTGGGACTCTAACTAAAAAGTAAAAAATAAAAAACTTTTTCCAAAAAAAAGATAACCGACTTCAAAAACGAAAAGCTCAAAAATAACTATTTCGGAAGTCGGTGGCAAGGCAACACAATTCGACCGGCAGAAAAGAAGCCACCGACTTCCGAAATAGTTATTTTTGAGCTTTTCGTTTTTGAAGTCGGTTATCTTTTTTTTGGAAAAAGTTTTTTGTTATTTGTTGTTACAGCGGCAACAAAAATACATCATCTGTCAATATTTCAACTGTCTAGCTATCACGGATCACGAGAAAACAAACAGAAAACGGAGTCATAGTAATATAGCTCGTTTTAATTTTTAAATACTGAACCCAGAAAATATGATTATTATTTTCTTCGAAGTAGGATATACGAGAAAATAAGGAGTTTTAAACTCCTTACTTTTGTTTGTATGTATATGTGGTGAATTTGTGCTTCGCATAGAGGGCATGCGTTTGTGTTCAAAAGGTTAAAATGACCTACTTATGAAAAAACATATATACCATAAACAGTATAGCTACAGATGCTGTGTAGTATTACGCAAGAAGTATGTTATGAACATACATGATTAGCACATAGATAATTTGTCCTCTCGCAGTTACTAGCCGGCCGATACAAGGTGAAATTTAATTTAATAACGAACTGAAAAATAAATACAATAAAGTGTTTATCAATATGAGTCTGATCTAAACTGTCTAGAGTGTCTAGTCAAGCTCGTAAGGGTTGACACAGCCAGAGTTGCGGAATAGTTTTAATAGTTACTGCAGCCCCGGAACATAAATTGCAACCGAAGGACCCACAAGGGTCGGTTTTAGTAAGTCAGTAAAAGTCTGACACCCAGGATGGGAGAAGTCATTTGTGGGTTTTCCATCCAAAACAAGGCTCTGATAATTTTACAATAGAACTGCGGACTCTTTTTGGACTTCTATTAAGTGACCTTCAGATGAATAAAAAAAATAAGCTTATGCCTATACCTATGTAAGCTTACTAATGTAAAAAATAGAATGCAAAGAAGCAATGTACTTTCACCTTTCCTTCAAATAGGAAAGACACAATCGAGTGATCGTTATAACAAAAATCGAATAGTCTATTCGAATAGTTCAATCGAATATTGATTTCGAATATAAAATTACAACATGATGTACTCAAACGTTTAGGTAAGCTCTTATTTATATGTCCATTGTGTAATGTTAGTGATAACAGAGTTATCAGACGCAAATATTTATTTACTGATAGACCAGTAATGGAGGTAACTGTTCATACAGATTAAAAAAAATATTATTTTACACTGACCAAAAAAATATGTTATTTTATTTGTGACTTTTATTTTTTGGCCAATTAATGCTGAGACGAGGTTTATTTTAATTATATTTTAAACCTTCGGACACACGTGTTTAAAGACATAATAGAAAGCGCGACAGCCGGCTGTCGATTGGTCCTCGAAAGGTTAACTAATTTTTTTTTGTAAAAGTGTAAAATAAGAAACCAAGTGTTCGAAGGTGTAATAATCTGATTGACAAGTACTATTACTTTTTATGCAAACCGTTCATAAATAGTAAGCTAAATTAATGTGATGTAAAATATAATATTTAAGTTATGTTGTTTCTTAGTTATTTACAATTTAACCTTTCAACTAGTTAATAATTATCAAGAGATAAATTGTTATCAGTGAAATTCGGTCGCCTACAAAATTCAAGAACAGCGACTAACATTATCAAAGTTTTGTAGAACAAATTATAAAATTTTAAAAGTACGATTAAACTACGATATAATTCTTAGTTTACTTAAAAAGCATATTTTTTAAATTTTGACAGTAATGATAGAACATTTACGGTCTGCAAAACTCTATACTTTATGATCGATCAGTCAAAGACCATAGATCATAAAAAAAAACGTTTGTTACTAGATGTGCAACAAAAACATCACAAAATGAGCACAACAAAAAAGCTTACCTTAGCGTTTCATTTCTCTTAAATCACTAACCTGTACCTAAGATGTCCAAATAAAAAAAATATTATTTTGAAATTAGGACATTCTGAAGTACGCAGCGTTCATTTGTTCAAGGAATATGAACGTTAGCACGGTGTGTGGACCGAGGCGAGCGTAGTAGGGTAGGAAGCCCTTCCATAATGATAGGACACCTTCGTTCTTGAGGAGTGATGTCACCACTGCTACTTGGCTTTGGCCCTTCGCTGCGTTTTGTATCCTGGAAATGATGAAAGATATTTTAAATGATATTAAAAAAAAATGTTTATTTACAATACGGATAGTCAGAAGTCAAGAATTCTGACCAGTCTAACCAAGGGTTATCGTGTCGCCCAGTTACTGGGTTGTAGAGGTCTGATAGGCAGTCGCTTCAAGTAAAACACTGGTATTCATAATCCAACCGAATCCGGTTAGGCTGGAAGCCGACCCTAACATAGTTGGGAAAAGGCTAGGGAGATGATGATGATAATGTTTACATTAGTTGTCAAAAGGCGCCTCCTTTTATAAAAAAAACATGCCTGCGTTAGGAGACACCGTAATATTCTGGGTATAGCTTTTTAGAAGTATTGCATTTGCAATTTGCAGAGCCATCTATAAATTACGTCACACTTTTTTGTATTTTTTTTATGAGTGGATATTTCATTATCATCCTGTATATGAAGAGGTATTTGCCCTGCAGTGGTACAATATAATAGGCTGGTATTAAATAACTTCTCATTACACATCTTGCCATAGGAAGCGAGCGAGTCTATTAAGATTAACATACCTGTACACTTGATACTAGATAGAAAGTCATATTGTAGCGGACCTAACTCAATATTCCAAGCTTAACAGCGTTATTTTTAGTAGGCAATATAATTATATCTATCCCAATATAATTAGGCTGAAGAGTTTTTTTGATTGAATGCTGTAATCTCAAGAAGTACTGGTTAGAATTGAAAAAAATATTTTTCTGTTGGATAACCCATTTATCGAGGAAAGTTATAGGTCATATAACATCACGCTACGACCTATAGAAGCGCAGTAGTAATCTAACTACGATTATATTTTTTTTACTTTTTAAAATCAGGTGTAATTTTAAAAAGCATTCACTTTAGGGCCGATTTTTCAATCGCCAGATAACTTTTATCTGAAGAGTAAGTTTGACGTTTTGACAGCTTTTGTATAGAAAATATGTCAAACCGTCTTATTTATTCCTCAGAAGATAGAAGTTAACTGATGATTGAAAAATCAGCCCTTAAAATAAAAAATCTTTTAAATATCGTGAGACGAGAGACATATTCAAGGACGCGCGCGTCCTTATCAATGTTCTAATAATAAAACGATAGAAGTCGTAAAGAAAACCGTAATCGTAATGAGAATGAGGCTCTCAGTCTTAAAAAACCGGCCAAGTGCGAGCTGGACTCGCGCAACGAGGGTTCCGTTAATTTGTTTTTTTTAGCGAAATAACTACAATATTACGGTAATCGCAGTTTTTTCTTTACTTGTGCTACATGACATTGCTTCTTGCTACATTTCATGATTATTGGTCAATGGGAAGTACGGTGAGCTACACATCAAGCTGCCTTCTTCATAAGCTGACTTCTAATTGTACGAAAAACATACAAAATGCGAGGTCAGCTAAAACTGGTTTGGGCACGCCGTGATAGCGGCGGTAAGACCCCTCTTTGAGGAGTGGCTGGAGAGGCGCCACGGCGCTCTCACGTTTCGCCTGACACAGGTCCTCACCGGACATGGTCAGTTCGGGAGGTTCCTGTGTCGGATTCAGGCGGAAGCGACGCCTGGGTGTCACCACTGCAGCAACGGTCGCCTGGAGGACACGGTCGAGCACACGGTGGAGGTGTGCCGCGCATGGGCGGACCATAGACGTGTCCTCGTAGAGGCGATCGGCGGCGGTGACCTCTCGCGCCCAGCGCTGGTTCAGGCCATGCTGCGGGGCGAGACGGAATGGGATGCCGTCGCCTCCTTCTGCGAAGCAGTTATGCTAGTGAAGGAGGCGGCGGCGCGCGAGAGGCAACGACAAGCCTCTCGCCCCGGACAAAGACCCAGGCGAAGACGTCGAGAGTCGCAAGACGACTACCGGCCACCGTAGGCGCGGTTCTGCGGATGGCGAGCGATGGGTAACTCGCCGCCCGGCTAGGACCAGGACCGCGTAGACGGCGCGTTTTGTTCCACGCGCGCCTCAAAGAGAAGGAGTCAGCACAGGAAGGGGCCCAACAGGGCCAACGCCTGCCGGGGTTGCGGAATGTTATGTTTATAACAGTTACCGTGACCCTGGAACATAAAAGGCAATCGAAGGAACATGAGTGGGTTTTAGTCAGTAAGAGTCTGACACGCCCTCCCGCCGCACCCAGGACGGGAGTAGTCATTGGATGATTTCCCACTCACCAAAAAAAAAAAAAAAAAAAAGCTAAAACTGGTTTTGTATAGCTTGATGTGTAGCCGTGTGTACCCTATCTATAGGTTTTAATTTCCTTGCAAATGTCTAAATATGCAATGTAAACCGCCGTATCTTTTTATTGCATTGATTTAGAAACTTGATTTTTTCACTGCTTTGAGAGCAAAGCAGTGAAAAAATCAAGTTTCTATATTATTATATTATATAGCAGACTTGCAGCTTAATATCTCGACGAATTTCTGGGAAAAAGGGTCTTGACAGACGGACGAACAGACGGACGGACGGTTGTGAACTAACTACAAATTTACGGCTTTCGGAGTTTTTCCATTACTTGTGCTATATGATCTTGCTTCTTGCCAAATTTCATGATTCTCGGTCAATAGTAAGTACCCTTTAGGTTTTGAGTTTTGATTCCCTTGCAAATGTCTAAATATGCAATATAAACCGCCGTATCTCTTTATTGCGTTGATTTAGAAACTTGATTTTTTCACTGCTTTGAGAGATAGCAGACCTGAGTATGTGATATAAATTTCAGCTTAATATCTCGACGCGTTTCTGAGGAAAAGGGTCTTGACAGACGGACAAACAGATGGACGGATGGTTGTGAACTAACTACAAATTTACGTTTTTCGGAGTTTTTCCTTTACTGGCGCTACATGACCTTGCTTCTTGCCAAATTTTATGATTCTTGGTCAATAGGAAGTACCCTATAGGTTTTGAGTTTTGATTCCCTTGCAAATGTCTAAATATGCAATATAAACCGCCGTATCTTTTTATTGCGTTGAGTTAGAAACTTGATTTTTTCACTGCTTTGAAAAATAGCAGACTTGAGTGTGTGATATTAATTTCAGCTTAATATCTCGACGCGTTTTTGGGAAAAAGGGTCTTGACAGACGGACGAACAAACGGACGGACAGATGTGAAGTAACTTTAAATTTACGGTTTTCGGAGTTTTTCCTTAACTTGTACTACATGATCTTGCTTCTTGCCAAATTTCACGATTCTCGGTCAATGGGAAGTACCCTATAGGTTTTGAGTTTTGATTCCCTTGCAAATGTCTAAATATGCAATATAAACCGCCGTATCTTTTTATTGCGTTGATTTAGAAACTTGATTTTTTCACTGCTTTGAGAAATAGCAGACCTGAGTGTGTGATATTAATTTCAGCTTGATATCTCGACGCGTTTCTGAGAAAAAGGGTCTTGACAGACAGACGAACGGACGGACGGACGGATGTGAACTAACTACAAATTTCCGGTTTTCGAAGTTTTTCCTTTACTTGTGCTACATGACCTTGCTTCTTGCCAAATTTCATGATTCTTGGTCAATGGGAAGTACCCTGTAGGTTTTGATTTCCTTGCAAATGTCTAAATATGCAATATAAACAGCCGTATCTTTTTATTGCGTTGATTTGGAAACTTGATTTTCTCAATGATTTGAGAGATAGCAGACCTGAGTATGTGATATAAATTTCAGCTTGATATCTCAACGCGTTTCTGAGAAAAAGGGTCTTGACAGACGGACGGACGGACGGACAGACGGACAACAAAGTGATCCTATAAGGGTTCCGTTTTTACCTTTTGAGGTACGGAACCCTAAAAAGGATGTCCTTGCTACCTGTGATAAGAAAGGTTAGGTTCGATGATTATAATTTATTTGTTTTATGGGACAATGAGTCAAAACTTAAGGTAATATTTTTTTTACATATTTTACAAGGAATGAGAATCGAATAGGTACTGAATAACCTCCTTCAATATATTAGATTAGAGTAGATAATAAGGTTGTTGTGTTGTGTAAATATATTTATAAAAAAAATTCTTTGTTGTAGGTTTTAAGTTAATTTTAAGACCGCACTATCGCATTAGGTACCTGTAATGATAGCTGTAAGGGAGATTTTAATAAATAAATAAATGTCCCTCGTCTCACTAGCCACAGCGTATATAAAAAAATATTTTAAACTAGTTGACTCCGTCAGACCTTGTCCTGTCCAATGAAAAAAAGAGTAGTTTGGCCTTCAACCTATCCTATAAATACTTTCTGTCTATCTGTGTCTATGTGTCTTTTCCAACCTTCGAAAATCACATTCTGGGTTTTACTTGTTAAAGTTGACATTTTTGATTGACAGATACAGATACATCGCGTGTTTGACATCTATACATATTTTTTTGTTTAAAGAATACCTCATGCATGTTCTATAACCGATGCCGAAGCCAAAAATATAGTTTTTAGAATTTGTGTCTGTTTTTTGTCCGTACATATATCATGTTTGTTTGTCCGGGATAACCTTAAAAAATACTGCACAGATTTCATTCAAATTTTGCATGACTATTGCTGAGGTCGGGTCAACACACAGGCATATAATCACGCTATTATCTCTGTGGCATGAATAATTAACTCTTCTATCTATTTACCTATCTGTAACAGCTTATCTACCTATATTATCTACACCGTGTTAGGTAAGAGGAGGGACATATTAAAGGAGTCTACTCAGCATTCGATTCTCATTCCAAATATGTATAAAAAAATCTTTAACTTTTTACCAAATGCCTTATAAAATTAATAAATGTTGTCACGCGCGCTTATCGAAAAAAAGAGAACGGATCATACTTCACTCTTTTATCATAGATTAGTGACCCGATGCAGCTGCGAGCGCTAGAGTCCTTTTTTAAGATTTTAAGTCTTATTGCGATAATTCCATTACGGTTATGTTTACGATTTTATAATTAGCACGTCCTTAAATATGTCATTCGACTTACCTAACACGGTGTATATGTCTAGAATTCTAGATAAATGAATTCTACGCGGATGACGTCACGGGTGGCAGCTAGTATGTCATAACATATGATACCCACCTATGTCATATTTTATTGTCACCAATTGAAACCTCACCAGCGTAAATACCTATTATAAATGTAGGGTTGCCAACATTCCTGATAACCATCTCTGAACAATTAAACCTTTGAACACACGTGATTCGAGACATAATAGAAAGACAATAGCAGCGCGACAGCCGGCTGTCGCTTGGGCGTCGAAAGGTTAAATCGACCAGCAAAACATGTTTCTTCAACCTTGGGCAGGTCCACATTTCTTTAATAGATTTACAACATTATCATCAAAACATTAGGTTCAAAGTTGACTGATTAATTTGTGTTGTATTAATAAAAAATACAACAATAAGTAAGAAAAAGCAAAATAAATACAAACCTAAGCCTGCCAAACTGTATATCTGATTGTCGGCATTTTGTTTTTTTGTTCTCGATACAAACTTAATGAATTAAGCTAGTGTTCGTATTTTACACAAAAGTCCAGTTATATTGAACGACGACTAGATTTTAATTTTAAGATTTGCCAACCCTAAATATATTCATGTTGTGTGTAAATAACATTGACCTAATTTCAAATTAGATCGCAGTATAGAGTGACAGAATGGAAAAAATAGTAGCATCGAAGGATTGCATGCGTTTATGTGATACTAGCTGTCCCCCGCGGTTTCACCCACGTTATATAAGATTTTTGGTTACTAAAAAAAGAAGATAAAAAGTATTCTATGTCCGTCCCCTGGTCCTAAGCTACCTCCCCACCAATTTTCAGCCAAATCGGTTCTGCCGTTCTTGAGTTATAAAATGTGTAACTAACACGACTTTCTTTTATACAAGGTGAATTTTTGGTCCTGCACCACCCGCTAGGAGATGATTCTACCCATGAAAACAAACAACTTTTATTATGGAACCAACTCTGAAATCTCGAAAAAAATATCAGCTGTTTCATATATTACCGTCGGAGGGCATTGAACTTTTGTTAGGAACAGCTGATATTTACAAGGTCCCCTAAGTTCAAGCGCTTAGTCGCAGGTACGATGTCGTCCAAATTAGAAAACATTTTGGAACATTAAAAAAAATACATTTTGAGAATAGGACTTTTTGACCCAAATGAGTTCATAAGAGCCGCTGGACGCTAATTTTAATATAAAATAATACCAGGCTTTTACTGTCTTACTGCAGGGCAAAGGCCTCTTCTCATACAGAGAAGGCACGAGCATCGATCGCCATGCTTGCTCAAGGCGGATTGGCGATTTCTGACATTTTAATATAAACATGGTTTTTTTTTGCAAATGGCCATGGTGGCCAACACGCAATGACCTCAAACCTTTGACCCTGAGCTCAAAGGACATAAAGGTCAGGTCGATATGCCCAATTTAACAATCGGGTATGTGAGTTAATATTAAAAAAAAGTTTAACCTTTTCTAATATTTATAATTATAAATCTATACTAATACAAAATAATTATAATGCTGATAAGTTTGTTTGTTTGAACGCTAATCTCAGAAAGTACTCAATCGAAATGAAAAAAACATTTTGTGTTGGATCGCCCACTTATCAAGCCTATAGCCCTATAGGCATAACATTACGATAGATCCTACGGGAGCGAAGTAGTGACCAAAAATGAGGGACTGCTAGTTAAAATACAATGATTTAATAATACCAGCCTATTACTGTTCCACTGCAGGGCAAAGGCCTCTTCTCATACAGAGAAGGCACGAGCATTAATCACCACGCTTGCTCAAGGCGGATTGGCGATTTCGGACTCATATTAACTACAAGTCCAGGTTTCCTCACGATGTTTTCCTTCACCAACGTCTGTGATGTCTAAGATAAACTTTAGAAAGTACATATGAATTGAAAAGTCACATTGGTACTTGCCCGGATTCGAACCCACAACCTCTTGCATGAGAGGCGGGCGCCAACCACTAGGCACACGACAAGCTATAAAATATAATAATTACCTTGTTTTAATGATGTCAACTGGCATCGAAGCAATAGTGGTGATGAGGCCAGACACCATGGAAGCGCAGAAGTGTAACAGGATCCCATCAGGAACATAACCCACGAACATTTCACGAGCCTGCAAGCCATTCACGACTTTATTACTGCTGCCTTACATTCTAAAATGCTTTTTACTACGTTTGGTTTTACAGAACCATGCGATTAAGAAAGAATGGCAGCACAAGGTGATTTTCTCTTATTTATAAATAAAATAGACTTAAAAAGGCGTTCCTATTATTTACGGCTTTTTAAAATAAAGAACTCGATAAATATATTTTTTTAAATTCTAAGTTAAGCGAATTTTATTACAGACCCATACATTATGCTATATGTATAAATTAATAGTTGGTGGTTTAAGAAAACACATTTGTGTAAAACAAAAGGACACACAATTTAATACAGCTAAAGTTTAATATGCATACACATAACACACACATGCCCGTATACTCAAACGTCACTTAACTTTAAGAAGCTCTCAAGTCTGTTGCTGACCTTACTTTGTGTTTGAGTAATCGGCCAATAGTTAAGCAGTTTCTCCAGAATTTCTCGTCCTTTTCTGGTGGATCCTACTGTTGATTCTGGCTTTCAGAAGTTGCAGTCGTTGGGAACAGTGTAAAGGGACTGTACCTGCGAGTATGTGCTGAGTTGTGCTGCGTTCACCACCATGGCTCGGCCAACGGTGGGTGTTGCGCCTCTCCACAGCTTTAGAACACCCTCTTCTCTCACTATCCTACAGGACACAAATAAGTATTCAGTGTATAAACTACATGGACTTTCAAAGACGGGGGTGAGTTATCTATGCTACTCTCAACTCTACCCTTTGCTTGACCCTCTGACATTTGGCCAGAGCAAAGTAGGGCTGCGTTCCAAAACGTGCGAATAATTCACTCGGAAATTAAAAAGAGATAGAAACAACGAAAGAAAGAGAACGGCTATACTGTTTTTGAACGCTACAGAGCGATTTACTGTTTTGGAACGGGTTAGGGTCATGATGGTTAGGGTCGTATGATGACACTGTCAACATAACCTTTTCTCTCTATTGCAAAGAAGGAAAATCGAGTGTTTTAAGCATATTTTGCAAATAAATAAGTACTACCTGTTCGTTTCTACTTTAATAAATCCATTCTTCAACATCAAACTTCAACATTGGCGCATATATGACTTTGACATATGTCAGGTAATTTTTAACGACGCTCAGCCTAGGGTGAGAAATCGCACTTGTCAGTGCGAAAATTACTCTACCGAAAGCGTTCCAAAATACTGCTCGGGTAGCTGTCGAGTAATGGTTCGGTTACCCTCGGTTTCACTCGGCTCATTTCGGAACGCTCTAGAGTAACTTTCGCACTACTCCGTGTAATTTTTACCCTTTTTGGAACGGACCCCAGAGTTGAAGTTGAAGTTGACAAGGACAACGAAGTCAACGATTCGTGTCAACATGACATTGACAGAACTCTCAGTCACAGAATAAAACAGGAGTGCGTTCCAAAAAGGGTAAGAATTACACGAAGTAGTGCGAAAGTTACTCTAGAAGTCTAGAGCGTTCCGAAATGAGCCGAGTGAAACCGAGGGTAACCGAACAATTACTCGACAGCTACCCGAGCAGTATTTTGCAACGCTTTCGGTAGAGTAATTTTCGCACTGACAAGTGCGATTTCTCACCCTTGGCTGAGCGTCGTTAAAAATTACCTGACATATGTCAGAATCATATATGCGCCAATGTTGAAGTTTGATGTTGAAGAATGGATTTACTAAAGTAGAAACGAACAGGTAGTACTTATTTATTTGCAAAATATGCTTAAAAACACAATTTTCCTTCTTTGCAATAGAGATAAAAGGTTACGTTGACAGTGTCATCATACGACCCTAACCATCATGACCCTAAGGCCGGTTTTAGTGCTCGACCGACCGTCGGTGCGTACATCGGTCGCGCTTCTCATTTGTATGAAAATTGACATTTATACGCGTGCGTACGGTCGGTCGAGCACTGTGACGACTTGTGAATTTTCATACAAATGAGAAGCCCGACCGATGTACGCACCGACGGTCGGTCGAGCTCTAAAACCGGCCTAACCCGTTCCAAAACAGTAAATCGCTCTATAGCGTTCAAAAACAGTATACCTAGCCGTTCTCTTTCTTTCGTTGTTTCTATCTCTTTTTAATTTTCGAGTAAATTATTCGCACGTTTAGGAACGCACCCTAGGTAGGTATATTTATTTACAAAGCGTAGTGCCCACTAGCAGCTAGCAGTATTTTGCGGAAGTCAGCGGAAGTTGACCTCGCCAGTGCAGGCTAAGTCTATACCACACAGGTGCGGTAAAATGGATCGATGATCGCATGCATATTTATTGTCTATTGTTCTTAGGTATAATAATACCATCATGCAATAAGAGAGCTTACGTTTCACACTGCTGTCGCTGTCATCATTATCGGAGTTATTTTGGAACGCTTGCAATCTTGTCGACCGATAAAAACGCACCTGTGGAGTAGAGGCTTAACTTGCTATTTTATAGTAATAATCTGTGATGCAAGTCTGTATTCTGGGATGCGTTCCAAAACGAGCGAATAATTCACTCGAAAATTAAAAAGAGATAGAAACAACGAAAGAAAGAAAACGGCTATACTGTTTTTGAACGCTACAGAGCGATTTTCTGTTTTGGAACGGGTTAGGGTCAAGATGGTTAGAGTCGTATGATGACACTGTCAACATAACCTTTTTTCTCTATTGCAAAGAAGGAAAATCGTGTTTTTTAAGTATATTTTGCAAATAAATAAGTACTGCCTATTCTTTTATACTTTAGTAAATTCATTCTTCAACATCAAACTTCAACATTGGCTCATATATGATTTTGACATATGTCAGGTAATTTTTAACGACGCTCAGCCAAGGGAGAGAAATCGCACTTGTCAGTGCGAAAATTACTCTACCGAAACTACGAAAGCGTTTCTAAATACTGCTCGGTTAGCTGTCGAGTAAATGTTCGGTTACCCTCGGTTTCACTCGGCTCATTTCGGAACGCTCTAGAGTAACTTTCGCACTACTCCGTGTAATTTTTACCCTTTTTGGAACGCACCCTAGAGTTCACCTGACATTAATGACAGCTGTCACATTGTGTGAAAGCTGTCATTACTGTCAGGTGTCGTATTACAGGCACGCAAAATTGACCCTTATGTTCACTGACATTGTTGTTTAATCTGTGGTGGTGCACTCAACTGACCTGAGGCTCAAGTCTACTATTGCAAGTGGTTCAATGTTCGATTTTTAATGCGAAACGTCAAACTTTTGACACATTTCTCATACAGAAATGTCCAGTTACCAAATCTCCGGTCAATGACTGGGTAAGACACGATTGCAATAGCAGATTCTTGCTACTTGCTTGTTCTGCAACTGATGCCGAAATATTATATTTGTCTGTTGACTGGTAATTAAGCTCGTAATTGTGCTAATGATAACCAACAACTTTTACTATGAGAAAAAACCTGAAATTGCGAAAAAAACAGCTGTTCAGTACATTTATGTCTGCATAATGTACTAAAAAACTGATATTTTTTCGCGATTTCGGCTAAGTCATAAGTCATAAGTCATTTATTTCATAACAATAAAATCATTGTGTTGAAAATATTAAAAATAATAAAAAAATATATTAAGAATTGCAATTAAATTAAAATACATAAAAAGTCAATTAATAAAAACAATAACCGTCAATTAAATATTCAATTACATAATAATAAATGTCAAGTTAATATAGGCTTTGCTCCCATAATAAAAATTGTTTGTTATCATGAGCACAATCACGTGTTTAAGTATCGTACACTAATTACCAGTCAGTATAGATATATGAAGGTCACGCTACCGAGCCCAAAAGGCACGCAAGTATGGAAAAAAATCCTTTAAAACACGTACCTGATAAGAGCGTCCGCGACATTCTTGTAGTTCCTTCTCTGTTCCACGGGCAGCCTGCCATCAGCTGTCATACGGATCAGGGCGACCTCTGCCGGAGTGCCCACGAACGCTCCCACTGACCCCGCAGCCACACCCAGCAAGGTCTTGGTGCCGAAGCCGGGTGTCGCGCCGGCGTTTCGTCTGTTGACGTCACATGTTACGTCAGTGTTGAATAAATAAATAAATACCTAGTAAGAAGTAGGGAAAATAAGAAGCAAAGAAAATAAATAGAAAGAAGTAGGGAAGGTCATAGAAAGTAGGGAAGGTCATAGAAAGTAGGGAAGGTCATAGAAAGTAGGGAAGGTCATAGAAAGTAGGGAAGGTCATATTACATATTATTATTTATTATAGTAGGGAAAGTCATTAAAAGGTCATAGAAAGTAAGTAGGAAGGTCACAAAATAATAGTGACGGTTATTGAACTATCTTCGAAAATTGTCCACTAGCTTAGCTTAATAAACTAATATTTGATTCCATCCAAAGGTTGCCTGGAAGAAATTGCTTTTTAGCGATAAGGCCGCCTATTGTACTCTTGCATATTTGTTTGTGTTGTCCTTTACTGTTTTTGTCCTATTGGTGTACAATAAAGAATATTCTATTCTATTCTATTCTATTGGTACTGCCAGCACTTCAGATAAGTATCACGGCGCCACATCAACATTTCTCATGAATAGATGGATAGTTTTTTTAACATACTTTTTAATTAAGGCAGAATATAATTAATCCTTTAATCATTTTAAATTACTTTCAAAGTGTCAAAAAAACTTAAATTATAAATGTTTGCAGGGATACTTATGTTTCGTGGCCGCGTATGCAGTATATGTAAGCACTGGCCCTAACCTTTACTCAAACTAAACTAATCTGCTTAAAAGTCAACTTATTAACAACCCTACCTGTATAGGAACTACACAACTAAGTAATGGTTAACTTTCACCCTAACATTATATGTAAGTATACTCTTTCCTACATTGGTGCCGATTCTCTTGTCCACAAACTAACGTAAATTTAAGCTAAAGAAAGAAAGAAAGAAAACACATTTATTCTGGACACACACAGACACACAATTAAAACAATAACGAAAAACAAACAAGCTTACAAAATAAGCCTGCGAGGCCAGAAAAGGCACCTACCTCAGCATGTAGCTGCGTCAGAAAGACGCAGCGCTGGTATTCTGGCAGGGCCTAAAGTGTCGTTAAATGCATCTTTCTCTTTCCATTTCTTAAAGAAAAGGCAGAATATACACTTTAGTTTAATCCTGTCAAATTAGACAGCGCCGGAAGAAAATTGACGTATATTTAGACGCCATGTTTTGAAATCGCGTCTAAATTATGTATGGAGTGTCTAAATTTGACAGGACCTAACTAATATTTTATCTTCTGTCCTTTTCTTAATTAAATTGAAAGAGAAAGATGCACTTAACTTAAATTTACGTTAGTTTGTGGACAAGAGAATCGGCACCATTATCTATTTAAAAATATATGAGACTTTTATTGTCGTAAGCTTGCGGGCCAGGCGGCATATATGAGTGCCTAGCCCGCATGCGGGCGGCTCTGCAAGCGCCCCGCAACCAACATGGCCTTCTGGCCCGCACCCGCATGACAATGAAAAAGCCCTTAGTCTACACATACAATGTAGTCTAAAAATCAACTGTTTTACAGAATATATTAATTTACAAAAGTAAAACGTTTTGCCTGTTATAGCTTCCAGGGCTATAATTTGAGATATTTCAATATTTCCAATGTTCTATATCGTCGATGGGCTGTTGAAGAAGAAAATATTAAAAGATTTTATAGTAGACATCACATCTCAAAACTGCTTTTAACAAGGACTTTCATTTAGCCCATTAACCCAAAAACAAAATCAATAGACTGAAAAATAAAATTTAAAATTTTATTCGGTTTTGAAATCAATTTGTCCTCATAACAACTTAATAGTTACTTCACACGTTTTACACAAATGAACGTTTTCTTTCTTTAAACACGGGGGATGATTAAAGAAGCCTTCCTAACTAATTATAATGATAAACGGTCCAGGATCTGCTACAGACCAAGAAGTAAACTGTCATGCCTTGTGTCTGCCGTTCAATATTTTTATCTATCTCCAACACTTGCATTGCATAATTGCGCTGGAGTAGGTCAATGCGTCACGCAGAAGGTTATTGCAACTATCTAAAGCAGGGTCCCCAATCAATTGTCTTGTATTGATCGCGGACTTACAAACTTTGAATGAACACAATCCGCCTTATTACAAAACAAGGTTTTTCTCTAAACCAGGTTTAAACCATTGAGCCAGGTTTTGTAATTTGAATCTTATTTTGATACGATCAAGATTCGAAATACAAAACCTAGCTCAATGGTTTAAACCTGGTTTAGAGAAAAACCTTGCTTTGTAATAAGGCGGTATATATCTATTATTTTATTGACAATTATAAAAGTTAATGTTATTTTTAACACCGACTTCAAAAAGGAGGAGGTTTTAAATTCGTCTATATGTTTTTAATGTATGTTCACCGATATTTCTAGATAACTTTCTGTGTCCACTATTTGTGAATCTACACTAACATTATAAAGCTAAAAATAATTTGTTTGGTTAAACGCGTGAATCCCAGGAATTACTAGTTCAATTTCAAAAAATCTTTGGAGTTGGATGGCGCATTTATGCCAGAAACGCTGTAGATCACCCTACGACCTAAGGAAGTAGAGTACATACTTATCCAAGTGATGGGTGAAACCACGGGGGAAAGCTAGTCCATACTAATATTATAAATGGGAAAGTGTGTCTGTCTGTTTGTCTTTCTTTCACGGCAAAACGGAGCCATGAATTGACGTGATTTTTTGAGTGGAGATAGTTGAAGGGATGGAGAGTAACATAGGCTACTTTTTGTCTCTTTCTAACGCGAGCGAAGCCGCGGGCAAAAGCTAGTGCTATATAAACGGAGTAAGGTGCGAGCTAGTGCCTAGTACTATGTCATCTATAAATAAGTTGTGCGTGTCTGACTGATGAATGAGAGAATAAACCAAAATAATAATATGAAACCGAAAATAGGTGGGTGCGTCTGACCTAGGTAAATGTTTGTGGTGTAAATATTCACCTTGTTAATTGACGGCGCCATTTAATTTTCATTTTAAATAAAGTTTTTCCTCAACTTTAATCATCATCAGCCGAAATACGTCCACTGCTGGTATAAGGCCTTCTTAAAAGATTTTCACACATATCGATTCTGCGTCATCCGCATTTAACGGGACCCGAATTTAGGTAAAAACAAATTCTTGGATTATAATAGTGTAGTTATATCTTTAACTAGATCCCAAGATACACTTCGTTTTTATAGCGATCTGCGGCCCTATTTTGGAAAACTAAACATTTGAATTTCTGTGAAATGATCTTGATCGCGTGAGCTGCTGTTGTGAGAGATATTTATTTATGTATGCTATATATACATACTACGTATTATATAATATACACAACCACAATGCCTTATAAAGTCACGAGTTGCTAACTCAATTGATTTCAAGGCAAATAAAGATCAACTTTTACAGCAAATTATAAATTAATCTATACTAATATTAAAAAGTTAGTTTTTAGTAAAGTTAATGTAAAATACCAAAGAAAAAATACTTTAACCCAATTTTTTCTAACCAAACATGTCTAGAGCCAGACTAATGACAGTAATGACCTAAATCTGCTCTGCACTGCGAAAAATTGGTCATTTGTTACCATAAATTGGACACAACGTTAATCATATGAATTTGAACTCTAAATCACGTGTTATTAAGTAGCATACGACATATAATCGCTTAGCAAGTTTTCGTCGGAAAATTGCAGTATTTAAGGTTGCGGGACAAGTAATTAAATGGTAGATATTGGTGCTGATTCTCTTATTCACAAACGAACGTAAATTTGAGTTAAGTGCATCTATCTCTTTTCATTTCATAAAGAAAAGGACATAACATATGTACCTATTCGTTTGTTTTTATTGACACGATTAAAAATCTTAATTTGACAGGACATAACAAAATTTTTATCTTCTATTCTTTTCTTAATGAAATGGAAAGAGAGAGATGCACGTAGTTTAAATTTAGTTAAGTTTGTGAACAAGGGAATCAGCACTATTGTTTTTGTATTATTTTCGTAATTGAACCAGAACACACGAATTGGCAAGTCATACGAGTAAGACGATAACTCATTAGATACCAGAGGGGTTAAAGACCTTTGTTGCATAATTATTGCAACGTCCTTATCTAACTATCAGCGTGTTAGGTATAATTAAATCAATTAGGCGAGGTCCAAAGGCGCACGCCTCTTGCATAATACATATAAAAATATACATAAAATAAATCAGAAGAAAGTCTGTATGTACATTAATAAAAATATCAAAATAGTGTGTCAACGATTAGAGAAGAGTAATAAAGCACAAAAACGTAGATTTTATCATGTACTTGACATGACTTATAGATAAAAAGACATGTTTAGATTATTTATTTACCTTTAGTGTATTACCTAATCAAATAGGGTAAAGTTAACATCACCAATACGCGAAACGAAAAAGCGAAACAACTAAAAAAACAACAACGACTCAAAAAAAAAATAAGTTTTTTTTCTTTATTCTTGTAAACAAAAAATGACGACGATACTACAGTGCGTTAAAGTTTCGCTTTGATGTTTTGAATCCTTGTAAAAATAAAAATAAAATATTTATTATTCACATTCAAATAGAGGTACACACACTTGATTTTTATTTGTTATTTTAAAATAATTGGCTCAATCGAAAAATATGTGTCTAGTATTTTTTGGGTCTAACTGAGTAAACAGAATGTCATTTCTTTAATGTAGTCGTCATCCCTATTGTACTAAAAACATTGTCATACTCATTATTCTATTGACTATTATTCTTTAATATCAAAGAAACGAACATCTTACATATGCTGATCACCATGTCATTAAATACAAGAAATTCACAATTCAACTGACTTCATATAAATTCATCAAGATTACAGAATAGCTCTGCAGTTATGACTTTATGAGCGACAACAAAAACACATAAAGTGTGCCTACTTTACAACACAATGCTTCAGTAGTGCGGAGTGCATCAGAGATCAATAGGTCAGTCGATGGATTCAAATCAGTTGTGTTTATACATGTAAGTATAGTATCAGGTACTCGTACTTGGATCTTTAAAGCGCAGAAGAAAAAAAAACCGGCTGGTACTAGTCAGACTCGCGCATTGCGGATAGCGTTGCCAGGCGTCCGGATAAAGGCGGACATAGGCTTTTTGATTGCATGTCCGGCCAAAATAAAAGGTGTCCGGCTGGTCCGGCTTTTTACACATTAGAATTTCAACAGAATTTATAAAAAAAAAAAAATCTAGTTGCACCTATTAATAATACAGAGACACAAATTGTTCAATAAGTGTCCGGTCTTTTTTCCTGAATGTCCGGCCATACTGGCTGGCCTGTCCGGCTATTAGGTTTGGCGACTTGGCAATCCAAAGCACGGAGGGTTTTCGTCAGGACGTTTATTTGTCTTAAAGCAATTTCGAACGTACACAGCAGCAGCATAGACTGTTTTCTATGTGTTTTCATGAAACACCTTCCGCAGATAGTAGCACGTCCGACTAAGCCCCAGTGTCCATCAACCGTAAAAAGTAAAGTTTTCCGACTCCGGAAAGAGACAAAAAGTAAATTGTGAACGCTAGGTTCTTCTTTCGATGGGTATCTAGGGCGCATGTCAACAATTTATTAATTTTATGAGGCGTTTGGTAAAAAAACAAGGTATTTTTGTTTTTACATATTTGGAACGAGAATCAAATAGCCTTCAATTTGTCCCTCGTCTTACCTAACACCGAGGTTTGCGGTACATTTAGACCAACTGTAATACGTCGATGCTGACTGCAGCAATAAATGAATAAATAAAATAAATGAATAAATGATTTATTTTTGTAAATAGGTAATAAAAAATTACACTTTTACACGTCATTTTTTTTGTTTTTTTTTTCTTTTTTTTTTTAATCGAACGATGGGGCCGGTGTTTCCTAGCTGGACTACTCTGAGAAGAAACATCCGAAACAAACTCAGAGGTCAAAGTCTCTTTTAAAGTCCATACAATATTGTATTGGTCAAAATATGCGAGGACCATGAAGGTAAACTGAAGGGATCTCTTGATGAGAGAAGCACACAGATTTGAGTGGACCTGTCCAAACAGTGCAAGCATTTGTCATAAGTCGTTAAGCTTAACTTAAAAACACGTAAGAAGCTCAACGTCTTGACGAACAATACCAAAGTAAGGACATTCGGGTAGGCCGCATTAAGTACTCAAACCGTCAGTCATTATAAAACATACTAGCAATCAAGCAACCCACATAGTCCTCACACTCACAACAAGTATGATGTAAAAAAAAATATATAGGTACTCAGAAAAGTACATAAATGTCAAGTTCAATAATTACAATGTCAAAGAGAATAAAAATTGGTGTACAAAATAATAATACTTTAAAAAAGTACTCATAAATGTCAAATATTAAAATTTCAATGTCAATAAATATAAAAATGATAATTTTAACAAATGTCAATATTGGCCTATGAATGATTGAAGCAGCTCAATTCCAAGCATTTGAGTCCTCAATATACTCTTTAACAGAATAGAAAGCATTCCGGCATAATTTACGTTTTATAAATAATTTAAATTTGGTAATGCTAAGTTCCTGAATCTGGCTAGGAAGTTTATTATAAAAGCGTATACATTGACATTTAAACGAACCACCTATTTTTTTAAGCCTAGTTGAAGGAACAATATATTTGTCCTTGTTTCTTGTGTTAATATTGTGGATATCACTGTATTTTTTAAAGTGATTAATATTTTTATGTGCATACAACAGATTTTCGTATACATATTGACAGGGCACAGTCATAATATTAATCTCTTTAAATTTGTCTCTGAGGGAGTGTCGGGGACTTAATTTATAAATAGAACGAATAGCCCTTTTTTGTAAAACAAAAATTGTTTGAATATCGGCGGCATTTCCCCACAATAGAATTCCGTACGACATCAAACTATGAAAATAGCTGAAGTAAACTAAACGGGCTGTTTCCAAATCCGTTAAACCACGAATTTTCCGAACGGCGTATGCTGCGGAGCTGAGTTTTTTAGACAATTTATCTATATGGGGGCCCCACTGAAGTTTGGCATCTAGTGTTATGCCTAAAAATACGGTGGAATCGTCTGGTCTCAGTTCTTCTCCCTTTAATAAAACACAAGTATCTACCTTTGCGACATTTGGTAACGTAAACTTAATTAGTTTAGTTTTCTTTTCATTGAGAAGTAAATTATTTACATTAAACCAATTAACTATTGTAGAGAGAGCACTACTTATATTATCAGTTATCAGTTGCTGACGTTTAAGTTTAAATAAAAGTGAAGTATCGTCTGCAAACAGTACTACGTCATGTTTATCTTTGATGAGATAAGGCAAATCGTTAATGTAAATAAGGAACAAGAAAGGACCAAGAATTGAGCCCTGGGGCACGCCCATTCTTACTACAGAGCCGGGTGATCTTTCACCGTTAACGTCGACTCTTTGAATCCTATCACTCAGGTATGAGGTGAGAAGATCCAGAGAGGAGGCCCGGATTCCATAGTAGTGCAGTTTCCTGATTAAAGTTTCATGAAGAACGCAATCAAATGCCTTGGACAAATCACAAAAAATGCCCAATGCATCGAATTTGTCTTCCCATGCATCATAAATATGCCCTAAGAGTTCAACACCTGCATCGGTGGTTGAACGACCCCTTGTAAATCCAAACTGTTTTTTATGCAATAACTCCAATTTGTTAAAATAAAACTGCATTTGATTTAAAATTAATTTCTCAAAGATTTTACTAAAGGTAGGTAGCACTGAAATTGGTCTATAATTACTGGGGTCAGATGTGCTACCTGATTTAAACAATGGTATTATTTTGCTGTATTTCATTAAATCAGGAAACTCACCACTATCGATACAGTTATTAAAAATATTGGCTAAAGTAGGTGCTACAATATTTATAATAGACTTGACAAGTTCTACAGAATTACCCCATAGATCTGCAGTCTTTTTAATATTTAATGTATGAAAGACTTTAATGACATTTCTGCAAGTAACATGTTCAAAACAAAATTCAGAATCACAGACCGGCACATTTTCTTTAAGCAAAGATTCTGCAGCTGCAGGTGATGAATTTAAAGATTTAGTAGTCGAAACGGGAATCTCTGCAAAAAATGTTTCAAAAGACTGATTTCAATCTGCTGATTGCAGTTGGGTTCGAAATTAGAGCAACGACGCGTCACAGCGGCATAGCGACATGACGCTTGCCGTGTGGTTGCATCACGTCGTACCGTTACGACGATAGAAGAAACATCAAGTGTAAGTGTAGGGCCTGAGTGCCCGCTCAAATCGAGCGTCCAGCGGGGCGGGGCGTGCAGCGACCATATCAAACAGATGCATTAACACGTAAGTGTCCTAAATGGCGTCCAAGCGGCGCGAGAACTACTTGCACGCAACGCTGCACTCTCCGCTGGCGCTGAACGCTCTTCACTCAGTTCGAACACTGACTCACTCTTTGTAAACAATACTCACTCTTTGTACAAATCGAATAGGTAACTGTAGACTCCGAGACGCGTAGTGGTGTACGTCGCCTGCCGCAGCAGCCCTGCCGACAGCCCAGTGTACAGAGAGAAGAACCCTTCCCGGGCCACAATCTCTCCCGCGACGGCAAACGACGTCCGGCTGCCCCCGCTCAGTTGCATCCGGGTTTTGATCAAATCGAGAGGCTGCACGACGCATGTTGCGGCCATGCTGAAAGTCAAACATATTGGTAAATACATCATGTTAGTTACCGACTCAGCTAGGTAAGAGCTGGTTCACATTAGGTCGGCCCGACAGACAGAAAAAACATTTTTACCGAACTGACGAAAAGAGGGATGTCTTCAGAGCGTATGTAGTTATGTGTGTTTGTGTATTTATGTCTCATTCTTAGGCTCGCTCTACAGACTACGGATTTCGGCATATGAGGTGTCATTGAATTCGTCTCAGCTATGGGAGTGCAAGTGACATACTGTATATTAATTAATTTAAAAAAATATGAAAAATAACTGCATAACAGTAAAAATCAAATTTCGGAAATCGGCTTTGTTTCTGTTTTATTTTTGCCATCAACTTCAGAAAGTACATTTTGTTTTATACTATAAAAATATTTCCCCCCTCGGGGGATTTTCTAAGAGGTGTTTTGCTACCTGTTTGTGTTTGTAATAACAATTCTTAAATGTGTTTCAAGCAGCATTATTACTAACAAGAATAACCTAATGATTCTCAATTTATCACTACTATGTGAGCTTCATGCTTGTCATAGTCACATGGTTGCTTATTGTAGAAGGCCACTTACCAATACTGAAAATAATTGACTGACTTTGAGAATCTATTTTCAGTATTTACCAACTACTTATATTTTGTTCAAAATCATTGTTTTAAATCATTAAGGAATAGTCAGCAAAGGTCGCCGACTATTCTGCCTCTTATTTTGGCATTTCTCTATTGCACCAACTTTTTTTCTTTAAGGGGTATGCAGGGGGTTGCGGAATGTTTATAATAGTTACCGTAACCCTGGAACATAAAGGGCAACCGAAGGAACATGAGTGGGTTTTAGTCAGTAAAAGTCTGACACGCCCTCCCACCGCACCCAGGACGGGAGCAGTAATTTGATGATTTCCCACTCACCAAAAAAAAGGGGTATGCAGTATTTTTTACGGTAGCCCGCAAATTTTAAATTTTATAACATTATTCGCAATTTGCCGATCAGTGTCTGGGTGTGTTCATTAAAAAAAAAAAACAAAAATTTTAATTTCTCGTGTAACCTAGAAGCAAGCTTTTAATAAACATTTATATTTTTTATTTAGAAAAGAGTAAGACTTTATATTTTTTACAGAAACTGATCTCTGACTAGAACAAAAGTAAAAATTCAGAAATAATGTAACTAAATATTTTTCCGAAAAAAATATTACTATAATATGCATTTGTAACATTGGTTATTTTTTCCGTAGTTGGGTGACAATTTTAATATTTATTAGAATATAATAGATTTATTTGCATAACAATATTTGATATTGTAGGTATATCTATCTTTTTTTCTCATACATGTAAGTATATCTAAGTGTTGTTACAATAGAGGGTGAAACAGAAACAGTTCTGTTTGTTTACTGTTCAGTAACTCAATCATACTCAGACTAAAGAAAATAAAAGGAACACCACAACATGTCCTCATGGAGTGTAGAAGTGTAGCCGAACAATGAGACATAAATACTCAACATCCAACATAAAAATCTTAGGCAAACTGAAGAGTCAGCTAATGTTGGGTACTCTGTGGAAAAGTTGGAATAGGTCTAAGTCTATGGCCCAAATGCTGACATGCCCAGCAAAACTAAACTAAATTTATGTTCATAAAAGATGGAAAACTAAAAATACTTAAATTGTTCAGCGAGTGGAAATTATGTGTGACAGTTATATGGGTTTATTAAAAACTATTATTATTTACTTATCAAATGCAATTAATGGCAACCATAACAAAAAATGCCCAAATTAATAACCACACAGAGAAATTAATGTCACAAATAATAAAATAATCCTAGTAATTGCTTCTTTGTAATCAGGATAAAGAATTGGTAGTGGAAAGAATGAGGTAACACGTTTTTTTTTTGAGTGGGATATCATCAAATACCTATCCTCATAATGGAAACTTTAGCCCCTATCCTTCATGGAACTCCTTCATGTTTAATTTTTAATTTTATTTATAGATTTATTTCAAGAAAAATCTGATTTAATGAAATGTCTCAATTACAGGGTCTCATGTAAAAACCTAAGATGTTACATTATAAGAAATATTTGTTATTTTACCTACACACAGAACATGATAAGAGATTCATGAGAAACTATAAATATATGATCACTTGTTACATAATCAACAATGTGATAAGGTGATCAATATGAACTCAATTATTAAACGGTACAAAATCTTAGATAGAATTCATTACGAATTAATAACTGTATTGCTGGTTTTCAGTAGAATAAGGTTTGAAAAAGTCAATCCATTAGCAAGTTTCCTGCGTTACGGAAATAGAAGTCATAAGCTCACAGCTTTGACAGTTATTAAATAATAATAGTAAACATTTCTACGGCAATGTTCATGACATTGATCATAAAAGACATGTAGTCTTAAAATAAAATTAAGATTTGTACCCAGCAAGGCCGCCAAAAGCGAATTTAAGCGCGTTCGGTACATAGCGCTCCTTGGGCGGCGCTACAGCTGCGGGTGTTTGCGCCATCTTCACCAGTTTTCACTTTTAAACACGCACAGTCTAAAAACACTTTTCTTAAATAAAAGTGACCGCTAGAAACCCGAAACTACTACAGTTCAAAACGCGTGTACCGCTCACTTCAACTTCAATTAATCCAGCCAGCTGGCTGTTTGTTTGACAGTTGTGACACTGACAGACTTGACAATTTGACAACCCCTGACATAAGTTTCAGTTGCTGTCATGCAGTTCTTTTTTTAAATAATATTAAATACGCGGCTTTTAAGTTCAAAGGCTTGTTACAATATAATGCCCCAATCAAAACTTAAAGCCACTTGCTTGTGTGAACATAAGAAACATCATGAACTCACAACCCTTTTTTTTAAACGTTTTATTTATTACTTTCAGAATGCACTTTGCAAGGCGGTTATATTGCGGTACTTATCTATAACGTATTTTATCACTGTAGAACACTGACGATCTAGGAAAATCCTGACACGTATTGCGTGCGTCGAATGTAGATTAAATAGGTATTGTAACATTTAAAAAAAAACCCCAAGCATAAATTTAATGTTGCCACTTGTCAAGATAAACTTAGGCAATAACTCTTCTCATCAACCCCTAATGTTGCTTTTAACATGCTATCACTATGATAGGGTTTGAAAACACACTATCCATGAACAGTCAGTAATACAGAGAGTTATTATTAGATTTCTTAAATGTAGTTGACAAAATCATTTTGGCTTGTAGTTATTGTTTATTATGGCAACACACACACACAAGCGTGACACTGTCAAGTGTCGGGTCAATCTGACACTTGACAGTGTTGACAGCTGCGGCACCCACCCCCACCCATTGCCCCCACCCAGTCTCCTTAGAGTATATATGTTCTGTGCACCCAGTAGTAGAGATTGATTGAGAGAATGAGAACCAAATCATAACATTTCTCTGATTTCTCTGTTTTTTAAATGTCTATAACACACAATACTTTACATTAGTGTCGTAGATACATGAATATATCATCAAAGTGATGCGATAGGTGCTAAATCCTTCAACACTTTTAAAGTAAAAGAAACAATTCTTTCAATATCATACATTTGACAAACAACAAAACAAAAACAATGAGTCAAAGGCGCGTCAGGAGGCCCAATAATGCAGCGGACTCAACAGAACCTGACATATCGGAGCTCGAAGAAGCAATAAAGGAGTGCGTTCACTACATCATTTGTCGAGAAGGCAGCAAGATACCAATAAAACGTGGTGAAATTATAAAACATCTCAACTCGACTTGTCAAATTGCCGCCAATCAAGTGAACACAGTGGTTATTGAAGCTAATAAAATATTAAAAAGGGTTAGTAATATTTATGTTTTGTGCAATGTTTTTCTGATTGATCTTACCTAATAAAAGCACTAGGCTAGGTAGGTATGGCTTCTTTCTTAAAGTTTATTACTGTGTACCCTAAGATTACCCACTGACCGTAACATCTTTACAAACATTATGAAGTTAAAGAGTTTGTTTGTTTGAACTAATCTTAGGAACTACTGGCCCGAATTGAAAAATTGTTATTGTGTGGGATAGCCTAGTTATTAAGGAAGGCTTAGGTGCTTACATGCTCTTTAACATCACACTACCATCTGCAGAAGCAGAGCAATGACAAAAACCTAAGGTGTAACCACAGGAGACTACTAGTAAAGTAATAGCTTCTATTAATCTTCTACTTCTTCGAACCTTCAACAATAACTTTCTCTAACTAAAAACAATATTATCTGTAATCTTCTACTTATAAACTTTGACCCTGAAAATGTTGGTGTTTGAGTGTCAAAACTTGAGTTGAGCACTCGTTGATGAGCCTGTTGGTCTAGTTGTGACCCTGACTGCTAAGGTGAATATTGTAGGTTCGATTTCCATTCAGGACAAACTTTGTGTGATGAGCATGATAGTTTGTTATGTGTCTGGGTGTAATTTATCTATAATATATTTATAAATTATACAAATAAGTAAGTTTATCAGTTGTCTGGTTACCATAGTACAAGCTCTGCTTAGTTTGGGATCAGTAAATTATTATGAGTTGTCCAAGGATATTAATCTTTCGAACACAAGTCATTTGAGACTCAATAAAAAGACAATAGCAGCCTGAAAGCCGGCTGTCGGTTGGTCGTTGAAAGGTTAAGGATAATATATCAAAAAAGGTTGATTGCTCAAACTTGTGTTTATGACTTTCCAGGTGTACGGCTACAAATTAGTTCAAGTTGATTCTAAAAGCGGTTTGCAGTACATTCTAGTGCTGACTGAAGAATGTGAATCTTTGCCTTCATCTGTCACTGATGTCCACCAGAGAAAAATATTGGTTGCTGCACTAACACACATTTTTATGAGTGGTGCACCTGTAAAAGAAGGTGGGTTAAAATTACCATTTTTTTTATTTTATCTTACTAATATTATAAATGTCCAAGTTTATAATTATATCATGTATGCATGTTTGTTATTCTTTCACACAAAAATACTAAGTGTATTTTGAAAAACTTTAAAGTAATATAGCTCAGAATATCACAGGTTTAAGGTTACCTACTACCTAACCTACGAACTTACGTGATTCGAGACACAATAGAAAGACAAAAGCAACTCGACAGCCGGTTGTCGGTTGTTCGTCGGACTCGTCGAAAGATTAATTATTACTATCTACTAATATTTTACAAACCTATTATTGTGATTCTTCAAATCAAAAATTCTTCTCTTATAGAGAAAGCTCAGTATCCTAACATTGTACTATAAACAACGATGAAACAGAGCAAATAATAATTGAGTTATAACAAAACTTTTTATTTATATTTTCAGATGAAATGTGGAAATTCCTTGCTGAAGCTGGCCTTTTAGAAGAGAATGATCATTCAGGAAGAAAATTACTAACTACCACATTTACAAGACAAATGTATTTACAATTCACCAAGGTATTTTTATTTATTTATTTAAGGTTCACCAACAGTTGTTACAGATACATCGGAGGGTCTGTGGCAACACTGTTGACAAGACGTCAACAAAACTTCTCCCAATATTTTATTTCAAATTTAATTTAAATCTTTTGTTTTTAATGTTTTTGTTACCTATTTCATACGCAAAAATTAATTCTAGTTGTAAAGACAGTGTTATCTTGTGAAATTAAAGTGTATTTAACGTATAAAACGGACTTGAAAACTGTGACCAAGTTTCGCTGTCAAAGTTAAATTCGTAACGTAAAATATTGTAAATAGTGCATTGTCATCGATATTCCTGTGAGTATTTTACTATAATTATCTTATCAGATCGTTTTTATTTACATTAAAACGTAACTGCTGTAATTTTATTGTTCTAATTCCTTATACAAAGTTACCATCTTACCTTCTTACCTGCTCAACCTATCAAAGTTCTTGCTTTTTTTTCTTTGTTTTGAAAAACCTGTCAAGCACTGTCAAGGATGAGTAGAATCATGACCAGAGGGGCTACTGCACGCTTAGAGGAATCTAAGCTGCAGTTAGCCTTAGAGGAACTTAAAAAATATAAGGATTTGTGTGAGGAATTAAAGCGGGAACAAGATGACAATGAGAGGGAAGTTCTAAATATTCTAAACAGCAATAAAAAGCTTAAGAGTGAGATGGCTGAACTGCATAACCAGCTATGTACCATCAGTGCAGAACGGGATAAGCTTCAGCATACAGTGGACAGCTTCGATCAGTGTAGCAATGAGTTTGATGTTACTATCAAACGCAACACTGAGTTGAAATGTAGGCTAAGTGAAGCCCAGGACACCATAAGCAAGATGGAGAGTGCCAGCCGGAGACTCCAGACAGAGCAGACTCATGCGCTGTTTGATGAACTGGTTGGCCCGACTCCATTGTGTTCTGCCAACTCAATCTTGAGCGATAAGATTGAAATTATTGACCTTACTAGCGATGATAGTACAATATCAAGCCCTCAGGTTAAACTAATAAATTGTAGTAAAAATAAGTTAAAAAAATACATTAAAATTAATAAAATTATTCAAAAGACACAAAAGCAAATAAAAAGTAATAAAAACTGTTTTACTAAAAAGTATAAGTTGTTAAAAAGTAATCAAAAATTAAATGAACAAATAAGTGGGCATAATCTAATACTAAATACCGTTAAAAACAATTATGAGGCTGAAATACAACAATTACAGTCAGAGATCTTCCGTTTACAGAATTCCTTACATAATATAACATCCAAGTATGAGATTTCTCAAAAGGAAATGGGAGAGTATATTCTGGCAATGAACAGTTTGGTGGATTTATGTAGTGAGAATGAGAGAATGTTCAATTCAATAACAAACAATCTAACACCTGATTGTAAACATGGTTCATCATGCTGTTCACGGTCAGCGGTCTCTAATGAGTCTCCACCATCAGTGGCTCATTCTGTAAAGTTGTCTGAAGGTCTCAGCAGCACTTCCCTCGCCACACCAACAATACAAATAACAAATAATAAAACTGCCAAAAACCAAATAATAATGTACTGCGATGAAATGGGTAAAAATCTAGGAAATAGAATACAACATTATTTGAATGATCAATTAATTAATCATTGTATGCCTGAAGCTAGTTATAGTGAAATTCTGGAAAAAGTTATAAGTAGTGAGTACAGCCCATCAACTACTATTGTCATCCTAATTGGGAGAAGAGGAAAAGCAAACAGTATAAAGATTAAGAAATATTTTGAATTATTATCCCAGTTAAATGTTTATAAAATAGTCTTGTTTGCCTTTCCTTATGGTAATGGCTTGTCACAGACCGAAAATGACATTAGATATAGATATAATTTAAAATTGCAAACATTGACATTGTATAATGAAAAATTCTAATTTATTACTCTAATGCAATCATTAGTAACAATTATTTTACGACCGAAGATAATTATTATCTTTGCAATTTTTTTAAAGGACAGATAGCAGAATCGCTATCCTATTGTTTATATAAGTCAGCCAAGTGTTTGGCTAACTATACTGCTTCTATTGAGCAGTTAAGTAATACACTTCACAGTAATGAGCAGAGCTTGGAATTTGTTCCAAGCTATTTAAATTACAACTTGAGACAATAGAGTCAACCTCTAGCAATAATTTAAATACCAAGTTTGACATTCCGACAATAGAGTTAAACTCTAGCATAATTTCAATCCAAGATATTATATCACACCCATCTAATAATAGCATCCTAAGTAAATTTGAAAATAATTCTCTAAAAATTGTTCATCAGAATATACAGGGTGTGATAGGTAAAGAATTAGAAATGGAGCTGTTCATGAACTGTAGTTACATAGATATCTTTTGTGTTACTGAACATTGGTTAAAATCCCATCAGTTCATGTTCAGCTTTAACAATCACCAGGTTGCCAGCTCGTTCAGCAGAGTAAATATGATACGGGGTGGCTCCCTAATATTTATTCGTAATAATATTAAATTTAAAGAACGTAACGATATTGTAAGCCTTTCTGTTGAACGAGTTATTGAAATTGCTTGCATTGAGCTCGAGCAGTTCATTGTAATGAGTGTATACAGGCCCCCATGTGCTTCCTATGATGTTTTTGAGAAATATATGGAAGAAGCTTTATTAAAGACTTGTAATAGCAACAAAACAGTTGTTGTCTGTGGAGACTTCAATATTAATATTTTAGAAAAATGTACCATAGTAAATAGATTTCTTGTTTTATTCAAGTCCTATAACTTGTACGCAAGATTCTTTGAGCCGACTAGAATAACTGCCACTAGTGCCACCTGTATAGACAATATTTTTACAAACTTTAGACCTACTGACCATTTAATTATAAATGCGTTAGACTCTGATCACTGTGGTCAGTTAGTAACTTTCCCTCAGAAAGGTCAAGTCAGAGCTCAAAGAAAATTTGTGAGCTTTGTTCCTGTTAACAAAAATCGTTTGGGACAATTTAAAAATAATGTAATGGAAAAACTACCGGACTTGCCCTACCACAACAATCCGGATCATGCATACAAATTATCATTTAATTTAATAAATCGTGAATTTATGAAAGTGTTTACAAAAAAAAACTTTGCCTGTTAGTGACCGTATAATATTTAGTGACTGGGCAACCCCAGGTATTTATAAAAGTAGACAAAAATTGTTTGAGTTATATGACGAAAAAACCTATAACCATGATGTTAATTTTAAAGAATATGTTAAAAATTATTCAAATTTTTTTAAAAAGGCCTGTTCCTCTGCTAAAGCCATTCATATTAAAAATAGAATAAAGTCTGCTGGTAATAAAATTAAAACCACTTGGAATATTATAAATTCAGAAACAGGAAGAACCACTGTACAGAACCATGACTATCATCTAAAAATCAATGATATAGATGTTACGGCAGACATGGAGGTGGCGACAGAGTTTGAGAATTTCTTTACTAATATTCCTTTAATAACAACAAAAGCCTTGCCGTCCTCCTCCACTTCTGCCTACTTAATACTCAAAGAATGTTTACCAGAATGTAATAAGCACTTTGAATTTACCGCTGTTATTGCTAAAGACGTTTTAGAATCTTTTAAAGATATTGATGTTAAAAAAACTGCTGATATTTGGGGATTGTCAGTATATACCTTGTCTTCAATAATTGATATCATTTCACCCTTTTTAGCAATTGTTTTTAATTCATGTATAACATCTGGCATATTTCCTGATTTGATGAAACTAAGCAAAGTGATTCCACTGTTCAAATCGGGTAGTTCAACTGACCCCACGAATTTTCGGCCTATTTCGATATTACCAACATTAAGCAAAATTTTTGAAAAGCTAATTTTAAAACAAATGTTAAGCCATTTTAATGTTCACAATTTATTTCATCTAAAACAATTTGGCTTCACAAAGGGTCGTTCAACTACAGACGCGGGCGTGGAATTACTGAAGAGCATATTCGAGGCTTGGGAGGAGTCGCAGGATGCTCTAGGTATCTTCTGTGACTTGTCCAAAGCCTTCGATTGCGTACATCATGATACACTCATCAGGAAATTGTACCACTATGGTATGAGGGACAGAGCTCTCGACCTTCTGACTTCTTACCTTAATAATAGAATTCAGAAGGTTGATGTAAATGGCAAGAGATCAACAGGATCAGCGGTTACCATGGGCGTTCCGCAGGGTTCAATTCTAGGTCCTTTCTTGTTTTTAATTTATATTAATGACTTACCCTTTCACGTAAGGGATAATCATAAAATAGTATTGTTTGCGGATGATACATCCCTTATTTTTAAAATTAAGCGTCAACTTGGAAATTTTGACGATATTAACAATGCATTATGTAAAGTTGTCCATTGGTTTAATGTAAACAATCTTCTACTAAATGAAAAAAAAACCAAACTTATAAAATTTTCTATGCCTAATGTGCGGCATCTGAGTACCAATGTACAACTGAATGGGAATGAGTTGAGCCCTGTTGAGTCGACAGTTTTTCTGGGATTGACTATTGACTCCAAATTACAATGGGGTCCACACATTGAAAAATTGTCGAGTAGGTTAAGTTCCGCCGCTTATGCTGTCAAAAAAATTCGTCATATAACTGATGTGGATACAGCCAGAATTGTTTATTTCAGTTATTTTCATAGTGTTATGTCGTATGGAATTCTTCTCTGGGGATCCTGTGCGGACATTGATACCATCTTTGTTTTACAGAAAAGAGCTGTTCGAGCTATTTACAACCTTAGTCCTAGGGATTCTCTCAGAGAAAAATTCAAAGAAGTGAACATTCTGACTGTAACGTCACAGTATATATTTGAAAATCTAATGTATGTACAAAAAAATATATCGAACTTTAAGAAAATGTCTGATATTCATAATGTAAATACCAGGAACAAACACAATCTTGCTGTACATCACACTCGCCTCTACAGAGTAGGTAACTCGTTCATGGGTCAGTGTATACGTTTTTATAATAAACTTCCCACAGATATTCGAAAATTACCCATTAGAAGATTTAAAAGCTGTATTAAAAGCAAACTTTGTAAAAAAGGGTACTATAAAACTTCAGAATATTTAGAAGACATTAAAGCTTGGGATTGAACTGCTCGCTCTGCTAAGCTCTGTTAACCCATACTAGAATATATTTTTTTGGTGTATAAAAAAAAAACATTTATATTATTATTGTAAGTGTACAAATCATGTAGAATGCACTATGTAACTATTTTGCACGCGGCTTGCAAGCCCATTTTTTAAGCTCTTACAAGTAATATTGTGTCGGTTCGTGGAGCTCCTTAAGATTAAGTTGAGCTCACGTTGCTTGTTGAGGCAGGTGTACCTAAATATTGCAATTGGAACTTTCCTCAAGAGGTCTGACTGAAACGTATTCTGCATGGTTTGTTGCACAAAAAAAAATGAAATCTATGTCTGGACTTTAAAAGAGACGATAATCCTTTGAGTTTGTTTCGGCATTTCTTCTCAGAGGTAGTCAGCTAGGAAATGCCGACTCCATCTAGTTTAAAAAAATGACATGTAAAAGTGATTTAATATCCTACTTGCATAATAAACAATTTCAATTTCAATTTCAATACTACAAGTAAAAATTAAACGTAATTGAGTCTTAAATCTAACTGCACAACCAATTACAGGCAAACACCACATGCTTATTGCTCTTTCTGACAAATTAGTAATTCTTAAATTGGACTTACAATGCCCATTGTAATAATAAAAAAACATTATTAAAATCTAAAGGTAAGGTATTTGTCGTTTTTTGGAGTTCCATACCCAAAGGGTATCATGGAACCCTAAAAAGTATTTAAATAATGGCTTAATACTCAATCTTTCAAATCTGTTGCTGCCTGTTTTTTTTTGGGGCTGGAAAATCATCAAATGACTTCTCCCGTTCTGCGCGGGGCGGGGGAATGCTTATAATAGTTACCGTGACCCCGGAACATAAAGGGCAACCGAAGGAACATGAGTGGGTTTTAGTCAGTAAAAGTCTGACACGCCCTCCCGCCGCACCCAGGACGGGAGCAGTTATTTGATGATTTCCCACTCCCAGAAAAAGGGCGTGTCAGACTTTAACTGACTAAAACCCACTCCTGTTGCCCTTTTGGTTTCTGGGTCACGGATCTGTTGCTGCCTTTGTCACTCTAGAGGAATAAAGTAAAGACAGCAACAGATTTCAGAGTGTCTTTAACTTGAGTGATGTTCGAATTTCGGCCATAAGACTTCTCTGTCTGTCCGTATGTCTGTTACCGGGCTTTATCTCAACTGTGACAGTTAGAGAGTTGAAAGTTTCACAGTGAATTAGCTACCGTCATATTAGCTCTTTGGCCCCGTAGACCTGCAGCTGCAGTGGACCTCAAACCTAATACTTTAGGTAGTAACTTCCTGGGGTTTACCCTTGTTTGGCAGAACAACCTTAGATGTATTATTACTAATTCGAACAACGTTTAAGAAAATAATCACTTTGTCAAATATCGATTAACAAAATTTTCATTTCATCGAATATTTATTTGCGATAACAACCTTTACGCTTTTGATCAAAAGGTTAAATGTTCATTTGATGTAATGTTCAGGTGGTATAACATTTATTTTATTGAATACTAGCTTTTGCCCGCGGCTTCGCTCGCGATAGAAAGAGACAAAAAGTAGCCTATGTTACTCTCCATCCCTTCAACTATCTCCACTTAAAAAATCACGTCAATTCGTCGCTTCGTTTTGCCGTGAAAGAAAGACAAACAGACGGACAGACAGGCACATTTTCCCATTTATAATATTAGTATGGATTCAATACCATCACTATCCCGCGGAACTCCATTGTTATGGAGATATCCATGGTAAAAGTTGTGCGATTATGTTAGGTTTAAACAAAATTTCCATCAATTTGTATTCTAATATCTAAACAGGATAGTCGACCGACGGAGCCCCGCTTCGCGGGTCTCCTACTTCTGGGTGGTTATTTTGTCCTTCTAACCTAACCTGTTCGAGTCGGGACGTCCTAATTTTGGACTGACGATGCTAATCAGTTAAACACATTCTTTACCAAAGTTAGTCTAATAAAACATTAGTTTAAATAAAATTAGTGCATTTGAAATTTAAATTTAGTAAAAATCTACCAATTAACTATTCGGTCAAATGAATAATTATACGAAATTACTTTATTGTAACTAAAATTAGCCGAAGCGATTTTCGACTAAACATTGTTATACCAACAACATTGTTAAACCACTACCTGGTACTGGTAAAGGCTCCCAGCCTGTACCCGTGGCCTGTGCCTAGTCCAGTGTACCAAGGCCTCTTACCTTGCATTTTTTGTATGACCTTCCTTTTATTATTTAGGAGAGGATTGGGACTATTAGACTTTTATTTTTATTAGAGATTTTTTAGAGATTTATTAGAGACTTTTGATTATTAGAGGCCAGACAACCTGATTCTTAAAACTACCTACTTATTACCGAACCGGTACCGAAATTTTTGCAATGATTTACTTAAGAAATTAAAAATTTCGTATGAGCAGAGCGAGCTAGAAAAAGCTAGTAAGAACCCGAAAAATTTGTGGAAAACAATAAAACAAATAACCAACACATGTAAAACGCATGTTATCCTTATATTCCTTATTTACGTCAACGATCTGTGCAGAATGAGTCTCCCAGACTGTAATATATATGCGTACGCAGATGACACTGCTATTCTCGTGCAGGGACTTACGTGGGATATAGTCAAAACAAAAGCAGAAATGGTTCTGGCTGTAGTAATGGAATGGCTTAACTCAAATTTACTTACACTTAACCTACAAAAAACTACCTACATTCCTTTTGCAATACGTCGTAACACCGCACCGACAAATACCTTTAATTTAACTGCTCACAAGTGCTCAAACACCTTAGGACCCTGCACATGCCCAACACTCACTAGAACTGACAGTGTAAAGTACTTAGGAGTGCAGATAGACGATGGTTTACGATGGGACAAACAAATTAATGCCCTCACTACCAGAACCTTGCGCCTGATACACATTTTCAAGTTTCTCAGACAGTCGGCTAATGCTGACACCCTGAAAATCGTGTACTATGCTCTGTGTCAATCGGTCATTGGCTATTGAATCACTGTTTGGGGAGGTGCAGCAAAGACTATCCTTCTGAGAGTTGAGAGAGCACAGAGAGCGATTCTAAAAGTCATGACGAAAAAGCCCTATAGATACCCTACTATTGAACTCTACTCGGATTGCAAAGTCCTTTCGGTTCGCCAACTCTTTGTGCTTAAATCAATTCTTAGAAAACACATCAGTCTTCCTAAGTCCGACCCAAACAAGCGAACATGTGTTATCCCGGGTACTCAGCACAAAACTTCTTTTGCCAAACGCCAGTTCTATACCCTAAGTGGGCACCTTTACAGAAAGGTTCACAAACATTTAAAAATTATAGATTTAAATTCACACACACTAAAACAAACTGTAACAGAGTGGCTACTACAGAAAGACTACACATACACGGAGTCTTTACTCACTTACATCGCCTAAATGAAAAACGCACACTTACAAACATATTCACACATACATCCACACACACTCACCCCTATATTCACACACACAATTCCATAACAAGCACACATACCACATCACACCACACCACACAACACATCCCTTTCACAATTTTAATCGTACACACACAACTATTACTGCTGTCAAGTTTAAACGGTAGATCGACACTGTCCACTGTTGTATAAAAAATGGTGAATTTATAAGCTAGACACTGTCTCTTAAAATACAGGTTAGCCTAGTTTAAGAGGCAGGGTTACTATAATTATGTACAGAATTTTAACAACACACTGTAATGCCTAGAATAAGTCTACCCATTAGTTATATCTACTTGTGTAAATCTCTGTAACTATTTTGGTAAATAAACTTTATTATTATTATTAAAAAAAAAAAAAAAAAGACTAGTATATTGAGGTGAATGTTAAAGGTAGCCCGCGAAAATAAAAAATTTCTTACGTAATTTTGCAATATGCCACTCAGTGTCTGGGCGTGTGTTGATATAGAATGATTTGCTGTAATAGGCCATTAGTTACAGAATTATAATCATTTTAATCATCAAAACAACCCTCAGAGTGATTATAACGCTATTGAATGACTTTTTCATGAAATACGCAATTAATCGCGTTACATGCACCTCGAGCATCCCCCTTAACCGACTTCAGAAAAGTAGGTTCTCAAGACCAAGACGCACTAAAGTGTAAAAAATAAAGCTTAAAAAAAAAACGAACCGCCTAATTCTTCTCGGGGAGGTTTGGTTTTCACTTAGTTCTCTTATTGATAAGTCTATTGTACGTGAATACCAAAAAATCGCCTTTAAAAAACTAAAAACTGAAAAATAAATTAAATTCTGAAAGTCCGGTGGCAATGTAAAACAACTTTGCCGTCGACTTCCGAAATTCAAGTTATTTTTCTGTTCTTAGGTTTTGATGGCGGTTTTTTTAAGCTTTTTCGGTTTTCCCATTCTAAGAAAGAAAGAAAAGACGTTTTTTAATATTCTGCTGGTACTATATTATTAATATTTTTTTCTAGGAAGGTGAGGGTGATTTGGCAAGGAATGTTTTTCAATGGGGCCAGCGGGCTTATGAAGAGGTGCCCAAGAGTTTCCTTCTAGGCAAGATGGCCGAAGTAAGCATTTACATTTTTTATGTAGATATCGTTTACTACTAATATACATGGTGCAATAGAAGTCATGGGCGTTATCCATACTTACTAATATTATAAATGGGAAAGTGTGTCTGTCTGTCTGTATGTTTGTCTTTCTTTCACGGCAAAACGGAGCGACGAGTTGACGTGATTTTTTAAGTGGAGATAGTTAAAGGGATGGAGAGTAACATAGGCTACTTTTTGTCTCTTTAACGCGAGCGAAGCCGCGGGCAAAAGCTAGTTTTAAACTAATGCTCTAGGGCTACTATAACGCAAATAAAAAATAACATTAATGATATTATGGAAAACCTTAAATAAAAATGTAGTAAGTCATATTCTAAAAGGCAAATAAATGCTAAAATTGAGTAAAAAACTGCCATCAAAGATTTGTACCACTGCAATCTTTCCAAAGTGTATGGTGTTATCCAGTAACCGTATGGTGGACTGGCCTACCATTCATGTAACATTATTTACCCTTAAAAATCAGACTTACCCCCTTGAGCTAAAATCTAGATATAGTGATAGTAATATAATAATATAGTGCGTTTCACGAAAGAATTCCCTTCGCCGTAATGTTGGTAGCACGTAAAATGAATGCAATTTTTTTTTTATTAAATTACTCATTATTAGGAAGATTTCTGACATTTTATTACTCTAACAATTTACCTACCTTATAACTTTGATTATTGGGAATTTACAACAATTCCTAGCTTTATTGTGATGCAAGAAAGGAGCCTACTTTTACTATGAAATCACGATTGTCGAGCACACGGCAGCAGGTCTCGATACTTTATTATTAACATTGTAATTTTTTTTACTTTCAACTTGCAACCCTATTTTACTAAACTGACAGACATACAGGGGAGCCAAAACAACGACGAAGGGAATTCTTTCGTGAAACGCACTGTACTCTTGGTATTGGCTGCTACGCTTAGTGTCATTTTTAGGGTCCTTAACACTTTGTTGTCTGTCTTTCTGTCGAGACCGTAAGAACTAAGCGTACAGTCAGCGTCTCTAATAGTTAGTGACAATCAAGGTCTACAAATATACAACATGTCCCGGAATAAACGCACACCACCAGACACCCCAATTAGAATATTACTAGCTTTTGCCCGCGGCTTCGCTCGCGTTAGAAAGAGACAAAAAGTAGCCTATGTTACTCTCCATCCCTTCAACTAATAATAATAATAATAATATAGCCTTTATTTCCGAGTCTCCATATGTTATCTAAGTTCATATTTGAAATATGTTATAATATGTCCCGGAGCTCGGTGTGCCTCTTGGCAAAGGCCTCCTCTAACGATTTCCACTGCTTTCTATCTCTTGCAACTCTTCTCCAATTGCTACCTAAAGTCAATCTTATTTCATCCTCCCATCTTTTGTGTTGTCGACCTCTATTTCGTTTCCCATCTCTAGGATGCCAGTCTGTCAAAATTTTGCTCCATTTTTCCTTTGAGCTTCGCATCATATGACCTGTCCATCTCCACTTCATTTGGTCTATCTTTTTGAGAATATCTGTCACACCTGTTCTAGCTCTTATGGCTGTGTTTCGTTGCTTGTCAAGTTTTCTGATGCTCAGCATGCTCCTTTCCATTGCTCTTTGGCAGTGTTCTAGCATATCCCTGTGCTGACTAGAAAGTGCCCAAGTTTCGCAGCCATAGGTCAGGCAGGGGAGAATGCAGGTGTTAAAGACTTTGCTCTTTATTTTCTTACTGTATTCTGTTGATTTCATCACCTCTCTCAAAGACCAATATTTTCTCCATCCATTTGCTATTCTCCTTTTGACTTCTTTGGTAGTTGTGTCCTTATGGAGAATATTTGCCCCAGATATATGTACTCTTCAACATACTCGAGAAGCTGATTATTGATTTTAATTTCGTAAGGGATTGAGTTTGAAAGTAATTTTGTTTTATTTATGTTCATTGACAGTCCAACCTTCTCACTTGCTTTGTTTAGATCGTGTATCATTATTTCAAGTTTGAGAGGGTTTTCTTCAAACAAAACAATGTCGTCTGCAAACCGAAGATGATGCAGTCTTCTTCCGTCAATATTAAGTCCACAATCACTCCAATCGAGTTTTCTGAATATGTTCTCGAGCACAGCAGAGAATAACTTAGGAGACAGTGGATCGCCTTGCCTGACTCCTCTTTCGATTTTGAATGGTTCTCCAAGTGTTTCCATTTGTATCCTCGCTTTACAGTTAGCATATATTTGTTTTATGATACTTATATAGGCCCTGGGCAATCCTTGCTTTTCTAGGCTTTCCCATATTGCTTCATGTTTAATGCTGTCAAAAGCTTTTGTATAATCAATAAAAGCATATACACTGATTTGTTAAATTCACTGTACTTTTCTATTACTTGCTTGACTGTGTGTATGTGGTCTATAGTTGAGAAGTTTTTTCTGAAGCCAGCCTGTTCCATTGGTTGGTTTTCGTCTAGAGTGATGGTTATTCGATCTAGTATTATTTTGGAGAAGATCTTATATACGTTTGACATCAGGCTTATTGGCCTGTAGTTTGCTAGTCTTCTTTTGTGCCTTTTTTGTATATGAGAATTATGTGCGAAGTTTCCCATTGTTCTGGTATTTGTTCTGATGTAAGAATATCATTGAAAATGTTTGTCAGAACGGGCACGATTTCATTTAAGGTCCTTTCAATAGTTCGTTTGTTATTTTGTCTGG
This sequence comes from Athetis lepigone, assembly GCA_033675125.1. Lineage (NCBI taxonomy): Eukaryota > Metazoa > Arthropoda > Insecta > Lepidoptera > Noctuidae > Athetis > Athetis lepigone. The sequence continues at coordinate 3,353,661 of CM066224.1, forward strand.
GCCTGGTGCCTTGTCCGACTTTTGGCTTAGAATAGCTTTGCTGACTTCACTTCTTAATATTTCTGGTTCTAATTAAGAGGGTGTGTGTTTGAGTCGCGTATCTCGTGTTCTCCATTTTCGGCAGGTATTGGATTAGCATAGAGTTCCTGGTAGAATTTTGATGCTATTTTAACAATATTTTTGCGATTAGTGATGTTAGTTAGGTCGCTTTTGAAGCTAGGGATCCAGGAAGTTGATTCACGGAGTTCTTTAAGAGCTTTTTTTTGTTCCGCCCGAGGCAATGATATGCTTCTCTAGTGTTTGCATTCTCCTGATTCTCTTATCTTTACGTATGCTCTCTCTGATATTCTTACTTAACTCTGTTATGGTTCTCATGTTCTGTTTTTTGTTTTTTTCGGCAAGGAGATTTTTCTTTTGTTTATAAGTTGTATGGTGAAGTCACTTAGCATGTCTTTTTGTTTCTTTTCTTTACTTATTTTAGTATTAGTAAGTTGATTTGAAGTTTAGTATATTTGTCTCTTACATCTCCTCCTCAATTTCTTCGGCTAATTTGGTATTAATTGTTGATGTATATGTTGCTTGTTCATTTCTGCTGAATAGGGTGACATGCTTTCTATGTGTCTTTGGGGGGGATATTTTGATTGATGCTCTGACCATGCGATGGTTGGTATTGAAGTTTAATCTTGAAATAACTGACGTATCCGTGAACAAGTTTGGGTGACTACTTATTATATAATCTATTTCGTTTCGGTACTTTCCATCTGGGGATACCCAAGTCCACTTATTGTTTTTATTCTTTTTGAAGATGCTATTGGTGACTGTAAGCTTATGTTCTAGGAGGAGATCTATTAATCGTTGTCCACTGATACTTCGCTTTCCATGGCCAAATTCTCCTATTATATATTCGTCTTCACATTGTCTGGTACCTACTTGGGCATTGAAATCACCCATAAGGAATATTATGTTATTAGAGTTGTCATGTAGTATTTGAGATAGGTTATTATAAAAGGTTTTGTGTTCTACTTCTTCAGCTTGTTCGGTTGGCGCGTAGATTTGGATAATAGTCCATATTTTTTGTAATTTGGTACTTTCAATTGTAATATAGCTATCCTGTCTGACACTCCTATGAACTCTTCAATATAGTTTTTTAGGTGGGTTTTGACTATGAATCCAACTCCTTTTTGCCCACCAATTTCTCCTTTGTAGAACATGATATAATCATTATACTCATCTATTGATTGTCCTTGTCGGCGCACTTCACTTATCCCCAATACGTCCCATTTGAGGTCTTGCAATGCGACTTCGAGCTCCAATAATGATTCAGGAGTTCTTAAAGTTCTAGTATTAAGTGTTGATACGTATAATGTATGGTTTTTCGTTAGAGGGTGATGGTCTACTCCTCCCGCGGTGACCAACCGTGGTGGGAGGGTTTTTGAAATATTGTTTTTGGTTCTGTTTTTTCTGCTTATTATTATCTATTGTTTTTTCCGGGTCTGGATGTAGTATTTTTGTTAAGTTTCAAGCGTGTGTTTATTAGTTTTTTGAAGTTTCTGATGTTGGGGTAGATCTATCTCTCCCCAAATAATGTAATATGTTTGGTTTTGATACGTCCCTCGGACCAGTGGTATTTATTTTATTTAATGGTTTATCGACCTGACTATTTGTGTTGGGTTTTTTTCTGTGTTGGTAAGTTAGGATACAGTCTTATCTCTTTTCCTTTTCTCAGACTGGTTGGCCTTTGTTTTTTCATTATCAGTTTTTCAGTTTATCCCCTCTCAGAAAAACTTTGTTTCCTTTTTTCCATTCTTCCCTCTACTTTTGACTGTAGTTGCTTTCGAGCTTCTAACACTTCTTTGGGAAAATCTTCCTTGACATAAATGCCTGTTGGTAATTTTGACTTAGACTTCAGTATGAGATGTTTTTCCACATAGTAGACAGAGTAATAAGCACAGGGCGATTTTTGTTGGTCTTCGCTCCAATTCTGTAAACATTACTTATTTCATGGCTATCTAAATGAATTTCCGCTTCCTCTATGATTTCTTTATGTAGTCTACAAGTTCTGATTCCCTTTTTCCATTTTCTTCTACACCGTAAAATATCAAATTACGTTTACGCTTGTCTTTTTCCAAGTTGGTTATTTTTTGTTCCAATATTGTTATTTTAGTTTTCAAATTCTGGTTTTCTTCCATTAATGTTTTGCATCTTCTCGTCTAATGCTTCCATTACATTTGTAGTGACCGCAGTTGTTATCGTGTAAGTTTGCTGGTTAAGCTTTTCATCTAGTTTAGCATCGAGTTTCGCAAACAATAATTCCATTTGCTCATTCATTTTCGTTTGTTGTCTCAATACTTTTTTTTTTTTTTCGATAAACGTAAACCTAATTATAACTATGGTATTAATTGTGGGTTGCAACACTGGTGTATTTGTCAAAATGTGTTTTTGTTGGTAATGTTGGTATGATTGACAAGTAGACTCGCAGCAAACTTCACTTTTCACAATTTGAAACTTTTTAGGTTATGTCGTATTAAATTCACTTCACTTTTTCAACCGAATCCTGCTATCCATGCAGAATTCCACACTGATTTAACTCTTTCGGCTTTCTACAGTATGAATTTCGCTTATTGACGCAGCTTGTTGAAGTTAATACGCTAGTTTTAATATTTAATTACGGAGCACTTTGACGTATGTATTGACCGATAGACACCGGAAACCGGAAAAAAAAACACTATCCCTTCAACTATCTCCACTTAAAAAATCACGTCAATTCGTCGCTCCGTTTTGCCGTGAAAGAAAGACAAACATACAGACAGACAGACAGACAGACACACTTTCCCATTTATAATATTAGTATGGATTGATTTTATTATATGTATTGATGTATTGATTAAATAATGGTGCTTTTAATATTTTTTTGTTTTTTTGTATGCCATCCTGGACTTTTTTTTAAAACTAGAAGCCCGTTTCTTAACGTTTCCTGTCAACGATCTTTTCTTCAGATGTGAGGGTGCAGCGACAATGTCAGTATTGCCGGATTACTAAACAACTATTAGGCCACTCTTAAACACGTGAATCTAGATTGTGATAATGTGTGGGGGGGGGGGGGAATCGATACACATCTTTTATGATAAAGTGGTATATGGTTTAAATAAATTTTGTTTACATTAATAGGTAAGTGATACGAAGTTCACCGGGTCATCTAGTATGTATATAATAGTAAACTCACTGCCTGATATCAACGTGTTTGTTAATATATAACAACTAGCTGACCCGGCGAACTTCGTACCGCCTAACAGTCAATTAATGTCGTGTTACCTTTTATCTGAACTAATTAGGCTTTGAATAACGTAATTCAATGATACAAAATAAATATGAACATAGATAGATATATAAAAGTATTTTATTGTTATGAACAATACATACAGAAAGAATACAAATTTTCGCCATAAAGTAAGGAACACAATGGCTCTGGTGGCGGAGCCAATAATGGCAATTTCACTTTGCCACTAAGGCAGCACAAACCAGGCGTTTCACACCAGCAAATTTCAATGCGCCACAATGCTGGCAAACAACGTCCATTGGACCAATGCTAACTAAACGATGCAAGCTGTAGTCGATGGTGCAATCATATAGAAACGCTGCTCGATTCAAATCAATACTTGAACCATTTCTTCTTGCACTTCGAAGATTAGCCCTCTGTTGATCTGTACTATTTGCTCGTCGATTTTTCGTTTCTAACCTAGCCGTTTTACGGGCTGCTTCTCTTTCCTCTTGTGTTTGAGAAGCACGATTAAGGCTCTTCTTCGCTCTATACTAACGCGGCGCTCTTCTCGTGCAATTTCTCGTTCTTGCTCAGATAGTTGACTCGCGATGTTTCTTTGCCTAATTGCATTACGGCTTCGCTGGGAAAGATTAGATCTTCTAGGACGCGGCATTGTTTGAATAGTAATACTGAATATGTATTCGCACAAAACCACACAAAACAAACAAATTTTCTCTTTGCAATCAAATTTAAAAAGTACCTGAACTTTGGAGACATAGACAATAGTTTAGATCATAGACTACTACTTTAGATATTGCACTTTTTAACCTTTGTAATAAATCTTAGAAAAATCTTAGACAACATATAAATACATTTACGTTTTCGATAACCTATGAAATAAATCTTAGAAATTGTTTTCAGAAATACAATAGTTTAGAACATAGACAACTAAATTTATGAACGCACGCGTAAACGTTAATCATTTGTCATTATTTCTGAATGCATGTCAACCAGGCTTCGTTCACACGGCATTGTCCTGCACGTTTTTCTGCAGTATACGTCTTAACGTATGAATAGTGACCATACAACGTTCATAGATCCATTCACACGACAATAGTACTGCAAAAAAAACGTGTACCGCTTATACGATAAAACGCATACTCAACGGACTTGTCAAGCAAATCGAATGAACTTTGACGTATTCGGTTCGCAGTGGCATATGGTACGCCTTTGTTTCCTTCACACGATACGATGTCATACGTTTTATCGAATAGAAACCGAAGATGCGCTTAGTATCTGAGCGTGTTTGGAGGAGTGTGTGGAGGGGTATGTCTTTTATGTTTGATTTGGTTTGATATTCAAAATGGTTGAGGAATTTAGACTACTATTAAATCTTTCTCTCTCTAACTATTACATTCTTTAGTGAACAAAATCCCGTTTAGGGATAAACCTTTGAAACTTTATAAAATCGCGTCGCAACTCAAGCAGCTTGGAAGGGAATCATGGTAATAATTTACACTAATTTTGAAACAATCCATTTAGTGAATCCATCAGTGACGTCTACTCACTGTGACAACTGTGTGGAAACTGCGGCTAATCGTTTTTACACGAATGAAAATTTACCATGTGAACACCCGGTTGACTATACGTTAAAAAATCGATTACAAAAAAACGTGCAGGACAATGCCGTGTGAATGAAGCCTTACTGCCAACATTACGTATTTGACAGGATGGACAACAAATGTTTGACAGGTACGAAACGACAAATGTTTGACAGGTACGAAACAAAGTAACATTAAGGAAAATGATTCATCTTTTATAATTATGTTTCTCGTCGAGTTTTCATTATTTTTAAGATGTATTCTGCTATTCGGGGCGGGGACAAATCCAACGAACCAAAAACCATGAAATTTGGTCTAGCCGATCTTGAGTTATAAGTGTTGATACAAACCCGACTTTGTTTTATAATAAATAGATAACTAACTAAATACATTAAACTTGGAGGGTTTATTCTTTGTGAAGAATATAAAAAATAGCCCTAAAGGGTTAAAATAGTAGGTAGAAGTTTCCCATCCACGCGGGCGAAGCCGCGGGTGAAGGCTAGTAAATATTTAAATCTAGATATTTTTTTTATCTTAAATAAAGGGTGTCCAGTGGGACATTTTCAACTTTGAAATTTCCCATAAAAAAAACTACATGGATTTTATTTATTTTTATTAAAACTAAATGTACTACATTAATGCGGATTTCATTTTTTAAACACTATATCATCTAAATGATGACCGTTTTTTTGTACTCACTCCTGTAGTCGAACCTTACATTTGCAATTACGCGACGGAAAAAGCTCTGGAGTAATGCTTTGAATTTCACGGCGAATATTGGCCTGCAGGCTTGAATTGTCCGGGGATTGTTCTCATAAACTTTCAATTTAAGGTAACCCCATAGAAAAAAGTCGCAGGGCGTGAGGTCGGCGACCTGGTGTGGCCATGAGATGTCTCCGTACTTGCTGATCAGTTTATTTGGGAAAAATTGTTCTTAACTTTTCCATCGACACTCTAGCTGTATGCGGAGTGGCACCGTCTTGCTGAAATTGTGTCCTATTGTTGTAACCTGAAACAACTGCAATGGCGGTAGCAAAAATTCGTCTATCATACGGCAATACACCGGAGCAGTGACTGTTTCTCCTTGGTTAAAAAAATAGGGCCCAATTACACCGCTAGCCGAAATGGCATACCAAACTGGTTTTCAAGCAATGTAAACGTTTCTGGTGGCGTTTTCTTGGGTTGTTTGGGCACCAGTATCTCATATTCTGTTATTACATATCCATCAATGTGGAAATGTGCTTCATCACTAAACAAAATGTTTCCCAACGGTAGGTGTTCGAAAGCGTTCAAGCATTGTTCTTGCGAAGGTTTCTCGCAAAGGATAGTCGCTTTCCTTTAGACCCTGAACAATTTGCATTTTGTATGGATGGAGCCTTAATTTCTTCTGCAAAATAACATGCACTGTTGACTTTTTGATTCCTGTAGAGGCTGCAATTTTCCTAATCGACTTGCGTGATTCCTAATGATTTCATTTCGAACTTCAGACACACGTTCGCCGTTGCTGCGTAAAAAATCACGTCAATCCTTCGCTCCGTTTTGCCGTGAAAGAAAGACAAACAGACAGATAGACAGACAGACAGACACACTTTCCCATTTATAATATTAGTATGGATGTTATAATCATAATACATACACTGAATTTTTATTATTATGTTTAAAACACTGTTTTTTTTATAAGTTAGTTGTACAGATTGTGGGAGAAAATTATAGTCACATTACAAATCTACGCATGCACACAGTCGCACTTGCATAAGGGTCTAGCGTAGTAGGTATTTCATCCATTTTAGTTTGTTTTGACTGTACAGCGGAAGTGTGACAACAGTTTATGTAGTTTTTAATTATTTTTGGAATAAAATATTACCTATATTAAAAATTACAAAAATCGATTCAGTAAACGATTCTGAACAAACTATTTCTCAAAGTGCATAATTCAGTTACACATTGTATAGAGGCAGCAAAAAAGTCAATAATATCGGTACAAAGATTCCAACAACAACATGGTTGCTCGAAAGGTCGGAGATCTGAAGGCCTAAGGCCGTTTGTCCACCGCCGCCGTCGCCCGCGCCGTCGCGTCACGAGAGCAAGATATGACGGCGAAGAACTGGCGGCACGTACAATTATTATGCATTTGTTATTTTTTTTTTTTTGGGTAGTGGGAAATCATCAAATGTCATCCTGGGCGGGGCGGGAGGGCGTGTCAGACTTTTACTGACTAAAACCCACATGTTCCTTCGGTTGCCCTTTATGTTCCGGGGTCACGTTAACTATTATAAACATTCCGCATCGCCATGCATTTGCTATAGCCACGTGTCCACCGCACGTCACATCATCTCATACAAACCTCGGCTCGTGACGGTGACGGCGGAGAAACGGCCTAATTAATAAAACCCTTTAATTTAAAGCTTTTCAATATTTCAGGCGTTCGGGAAGGCTCCGGATTATTGGTGTGAGCAGTTTCGAGAAGCGAACGAGGAAACACAACTAGAAACATGAGAACGACATAAGAACCTTAAATATCACGACTGTTGTGCTACTCAATTGTTCTTTAGTATCCTTATAAATATAAGAGTTTGTTTGTATGTAGGTATGTGTGGATGTGTGATACTTTTTCACGCAAAAACTTCTGAAGGAATTTTTATAAAATTTTACAGAATGTGTACTGCACTTTTTACTTAAAACTCGAAAATTAAAAAAAAAAATATGCATATTTTATTACAGTAACAAACAAGATTAATTTAAATATTAGGTTCGTCACTTACCTATTTAGATTGCGTCAGGTTAGTTATTCAGCCATAATTTTTGTGCCAACAAACATTTTGTATCTAAGGTTATAATGTTAAAAGTTTAATATCACATCGATGTGGATTTCGATAAACCGCCAAGTGACTTATGCTGTAGTACTATTATTTCTTAGTTTTTAATAAATAAATATCTGTTTTATTTCAAACCGCAATTTTTATTTGTGTTTACGTTGTGTTTAAAATTTTAGGTACTTATTAAAATTAGCTCAGTGTTTAGGGTTCCGTACTAAAATGGTACAAAAGTAACCCTTAAAGTTTCGTCATGTCCGTCCGTCCGGCCGTCCTCGGCTTACCGCCAAAACGGTAAATGCTGGAAAGCTAAAACTGCATACATATGCGTAGTTACCAAATCGAAAAATTGCTAAAATAAAATCATTTTTTTAACGTAAAGTAGGGATGACTTTTTTTGTCGCGTTTACCACATAGTGTGGGGTCAATCTCTTAAAAACATTGATAGGTTTCAAAGATGACTTTTTATTTAAGGGATCCATTTGCGAGACGTTTAACCATAAAGCGCATTTTTTTGCTATTGTAGTGCGAAAAATATAAAAAAATCACAACTGTAGACCATGTCATAAACTTTGAACTTAGAAAATATACCTAGCCTAGAGATGGGAAGAGACAACATCTTCATATTCTTCAAATGAAATGAAGGAAATCATTTTTTAGTGACTTCTACCACCCTGGGCGAGGCGGGAGGGAGTGTCAGACTTTTTCTAACTGAAACCCAGGATGGGTCCCCCTTTACGTTACGGGGCCGGGGTAATTTGGACAATTGGACCAAAAATGTATGGGGAGTGAATGATGTCCTTTGGACTTTATAATCGAACAGTTTAAGACGTTATTTTCTTTGCAACAGTCAGTTTTGTGACAAATTTCAAAAGGTAATATGTATGTGCTCGTGACACATTTAACAACTCTATTTAAAAACTGACGATACTTTAATTCTGTCACTGTACTTTGGCCGTGGGGTAATCCTATCTAAACCATCTCCATCTTGTAAGGTGTAATCGTGGTATTAAAAACTGATACTCATACTTTTTTAGGATTCCGTACCCAAAGGGTAAAACGGGACCCTATTACTATGCTTCCGCGTCTGTCTGTCTGTCTCCAGGCTATATCTCATAAACCGTGATAGCTAGAAAGCTGAACTTCACAAATGATGTATTTCCGTTGCCGCTATAACAACAAATACTAAAAATTAACAAAAATAAAATATTAAGGGGATCCCCATACAATAAACGTGTTTTTTTCGTATTTTTTGCTCAATATTAAAAACGGTAACAGACGCTTCAAATTTTTACAGAATATTTACTTGTAGTATATTGGTGCCGATTCTGTTGTCACAAAAATCGCTAAACTAAATTAAAAATCGCTAAAATTTAGTTTAGTCCTGTCAAACGACCAAACTCATTCTGAAATTGACTAAAGTGACATTTCTAAACTTATTATAGTTTGACAGCTCTAATATCGTTTAGTTTTATTCAATTTAGTGAAAATGCCAATAAAGCTATTCTGATTTTGACGTTTTCACCTAAAATTAGGTTGTGAATCTAATTTAAATCGCGATTAAAAAGGTGTAGAATAAAATTAGTTGTCATGAATTAAAATTTAAAACGCATTTTTCTCAAAGTTCTTTAGGTGTTTTGATGCAACTACGAATTGAAGAATCATTTATTATGGAAACTTATGCGATTGCAGCAGTTGTGGATACTCAAAAAAGGTAAATAAGAAAGTTATTGTTATTAGAAAAGAGACGATCTTGACGATGAACCCGTTGTTTGTTTCGGCATTTCTTCTCCAAAGTAGTCAATTGAGACATACCGAGTCCATCTATTTACAAAAGCGACCTGTAAAAGTAATATGAATCATAGGATTCATCTGATCCCAAACTTAGCAGAGCTTGTACTATGGTAACCAGACAACTGATAAACATACTTAACTTATATAAGTTATAAATACACACATATATCACTTTTACATGTCTGTAATGAAATTAGAACTGAATTTGTTTAGTATGCAAGTACTTGAATACCAAACGAGTTCATTTCATTTTAATTGATTTTAATACAATACGCAATGCATGCAATACAATAAGAATAAACATAAGGGAGCAAAACATCTCCTATTTTCAGTTACTTACATAAACAAGGCAGCCCGACAGTCAAAAAAGCAATGCAAATGTTTCTTAACTGTAACCCTATTTTAAGTGTAAGCCCACTGACCCTAAGACTATCCACTGACCATTGTCTCTCAAGATATATATCTAAGATCACAAATGTCTGTAAACAAAGTTATGGATGTGTGTATTTATTATTGTGTTATCCAAGTATACCAGTGTATAAGTACATGTGTGTTCATTGTGACAATAAAATATTATTAGACGAGTCAACAATGTTGCAGAAAGACAAAAAAGAACAGTCAGGATTAGTTATCCATATTCTATCTATACTACTTATTATTACTTTAATATTGTTTTTGTTTAGATACTCAACAATACAACAAAGAATTCTAGATGTTGATATTAATGTTGTGAATGTGTCAACAGTGTCCGCCAAAACACACAGCCACTCATAACCTGAAGAACCAGAACGGGGCTTGAAAATTGCACCTTCATATCTAAGAGAGGTAACATTGATAACATGTCTAATATTTACTTATTTTTAAAATAAAATAATTATGCAAATACCTAATACATATTGTATTCTCTTGTTTTTATTCAGATTCTGCTAAGAGGACTGATTTGAAATGTTTGTTGGGTTCATCACATAGAAGTGTGAAGCATGCTATAAGGATTGTGGATAAAAAGCAAACTGCAGCACCGTCTTACCTTCACAATGATTGTGTGGCCATGAAAAATTACTATAGTTGTACATCAGGAAACCAAAGTGAGATGCAGTTATCACAACATGCCACTGTGTTTTATTTGGACTGAACACGGTTTCAAGAAAGTATAGAAGGAAAACAGTAGTCCCTGGAGTAAATATAAATAAGAGGCGAGGTTTGTGAAAGTAAATAAATTCAAAGTTTTCACAGGTTGTTTTATTTATTTGTGTACTTCTCACATCTGATTTCACACATTCACATTCTTATAGTAATAGCTGAACATTATAGAACTTGCTTGAAATAATGTTAAATACTGCTTAATTGGGTAGTAGTTGTTTGGTTATCTGTTGCTGAGTAGTCAACTTCACTAATAACAACTTGTTTCCTATGACTTATCGAAGTCCAGGTATATTGATAGGCATCAAGAATAAAACACCAAAACGTTTGAAAATAATATTGAAGTCTTCGTTTTCTGCTCCTTAATCCAGTTGTTTTAATAGGATACGATCTAGGTACGGCCGTACCTAATCGAAGAGAATACCTACTTGTAGTCCTATTTTATAAAAAACTAGCAAAGGCCCAATATTTTAAAAAATCGTCTTTGTTTATTTTTGTAGATACATAAATATATACCTATTAACATGTCATAAACATCAATCAAATGTCATTACACTGACATGACATCTGTGAAATAGTGACATTACGCTACTCCCCATATTTAATGTTTGTTGCTATCCTTTACCGAGTTAATTTTAATGTTTAAAAAAAACGGAGAACAGTTATAGAAAATTACATAGTGTGCATTGTACTGGCTTTAATTCATCACATTTCTTGAACATCTTATCTACGGTATTGTTGTTTTAATTGTCCAAGAGCTATACTTTTACCCGCATTGCTAGAAAATATTTAATCTAGCACGCCTGAAACTAATATGACACTCACAGATTATTGAAATAATTTTTGATATATCTTACATTAGTAAAATGTTAACAACAATTTAGTATTATGCCGTCATTATGCTCCCTGTATTATTATTATGATAAACAATCAAGATCGGTATGTAATTGTACTCAGGATTTTTGCATTTCAGATCATATTGCTCACTTTCATTCACTCTTTACTTTAATTTCCTACAAATCGTAATCTATGGTTTACTCAATTAAGTGATGTCAAAGTCGATTTTTAGATACGTCAAAACTGTTTCTATATAAGTTAAAAGAGTCTGGTTTACAGAATAACTTTAAACGTTCTCTAAACTAAAATTAGAAAATTTTAGAGTAAATTAAGTTTAGTTTGGTGTACAACAGAATCGGCACCATTACCTTTCAAAATAAATAATTAAAGGGGGCCATACAACAAACGTAATGTTGAAGCAATTTTTACTCGATCTTAATAAACGGGTAGAAACTTGTCTATTGTAGATGATAGTACGGAACCCTTCGTGCGCGAGTTGGACTCGCACTTGGCTAGTTTTTTATTAGATTTGATTTCGAGCAATTTGGACCTCTTGTAAAACTTTTGTTCGTAACGCCGTGATCACACTGCACTGTCACAGACTTTGACCTAAAAATATTTTTTGAAGTTGTAAGCCCTGAGTGTTGGTCGTTAATTAATTTAATTTAAAATGAAAGTAACATTGGCAACATTGGAATCAACCAGCAAGGGGAATTTGCTGAACATAACATTTTGAACTAATCGCATTTAATCACTATTCAAATCTCTGAAGTGTTGGTTTCTGGAAAACTGATTCGGGAGTGTGGGTAGTCTTAGGATTCTGCTGTGCGAACTGATAAGTGCTTCAACGGGCTGCGATTATCAGTTAAAATCTCAAAATGCTGTCTCTGCCACAAATCTACAAACATCACGAACGAAGCCCTTTAGACAAAGTTTATAAGGCGCTGCGCAATAAGGACTTAAGCAGATGGTGTGCTAGTGGCTATTGAAGTTTTAAATGAAACTGATAACTATATAAAATTCGATAAAGAAGAAAAATCCGCTTCAAAAGCTTTTGAGCATTTTTTGGTTGGGAGAGGAGCCTATCGTATTCGTGAATATCAGGAGGCGTTTACACGGTTTAATGAAGCTCTAAGCTAGCACCAGTAAATTCAGAACTTATGCAATTGCTGTACTCTAGTAGAGCAGAACTACTGCTAACAACGAACAATTTCCAGGCTTGTGTCAAAGATGTAGAGACCTGCCTTGCTCTGAACTGCTCTGACAGTTTGTCAACAAATTACGGACGTTGAAAGAATTAGCATCTGTATGTATTGCACAATCTGCAAACCACGAGACGTAAGTATCTGTTAATCCTTCATAGATATTTGCTTTGGAAACATACCTACTTACATTTGATTGAATTGTTCAATTTTTTTCAATCTCTTACCTAACATGTTTTATTCAATCGAATTTTTTAATACTTATCTTAATAATCTGAGCTTATCTTACTCATAATTCTGTTGCAATACCTAATTATTTTTTTTACAATTTTTTTTTACTCAACTGAAAATAATTAAACTTAAATGTCCTATTAAATACTTGTGTTGCAATTAGGCTAATGTATTATTTTGGTATGTCTGTAAATGGCTGATTATAGGACACTAACCATTACATCAAACTATTTTTCCTATGTTTTACCTATGTTTCAAAAAGAAAAATTTAGCCGACTGATATATAATGTGAACATTATAAACTAGAGTCCAAACCAGAATTACTTATTAGCAGAGCTCTAGCCATAGATGCAAGAAGTTAAACACACACACAGATTTTCTTGTATATGTAAAGATACTTTATTCAAAGCATATTGTCCATCATTCGACATGTGCTGTCTTAGGCCAGTCTCATGCGACTGTAGACACTACTGGGCAATATATTAGCGGGATTGGGTTATCTAAATCTGAAGACACTAGCTGTGTGGCAGTAGGAATCATTTTAGTTTTTAAGTAAGTATTTATTTTATGTTCACTACAAAGCATCGATTTTTGAAACTTAAGCTGGATAGGAAACCCATAATTATCAATATTGTATTCAAATTTGAAATTACAGTTTTGTTCCTGATTAATCGTGTTGCAGATCCATTCCCTTCATTGAACAATTCTTTACACTCAAAGATGACTGTAACCCTGACATACCATGTGCTACATCAGATGTGGAAGTCATCATGGATTCTGGAAAACCAAAAGTAGTTGCTGCTAAAGATATACCTGTTGGTACTGTTCTTGCTGTAGAAACTTCATTTATACGAGCTGCAGATATGTTAAGCACACATACTTCATGCCACTATTGTCTGAAGAAGAACTTTAATTTGATTCCTTGTGAAGGCTGTTGTATTGTTATGTTTTGTGACAACCAATGCAAACAAAAGGCTATGCAGGAGGGACACAATGTGGAATGCAAAGTTACATTTAAATGTTGGATGATAATATTAAGCTACCTGTTAAAGCTATGTTCAAAATTCGTCAGCTGTGCAGCTCTTGGGATGAGTTCATCACTGCGTCTAAAGATTTAGGAGCTGACAGAATGAAAAACAGTACTATTGCAGAGATTTTTGTTCAGACAAGTTTTCTCTATTGAATTCTCATTATGATCCTCATTTATATATGGAGCAATGTTCAATAGATGTAGTATTTTTGCTAATATAATACATTATTTGGAACACAAACATCATTCCTTCCAAGCTCTCCTGATGACAAGAATGCAGCTATACGTGCAGTGTCCAAGGTGATGATGCACCTGTCTCTATATTGTGTGCCAGTGCAACCGCAACTGATCACCTCAGTGTGTACTGAGAATGTAACGACAGGGCACCATTTTCTCAGTGCAGGATATTTCCCATTCCTTGGTAACCTGGCCCATTCCTGTCTACCAAATTCTATGTTATGGGGCTGTGGAATAAGGCAGCGTTGGTGACAATTGCACCTGTGAAAAAGGAGCTGAATTGACCTTCTCATATCCGTAAGTACAAAATCTATTGAACAATACAAAACTCGTGATAGGTGCAAACAAACTGCTCATTGAATTGCATGGAATTGCTGCTGATATACCTTCCCACACAATGAATGACTGTAGCACCACTTGCAAGTTTTTAACCGACTTCGAAAAAGGAGGTTGTTACGCGATATCTCCGTCAATTGTAAACGGATTTTGATGGTTCTTTTTTTGTTTGATAAGTCATGATTTAGGGTGGTCCCCATATAAATTTTGTGGCGATCGGTTCAGTGCTTCTCGAAAAATTCACCAAGAACAAAAAAA